>PVIW01002962.1:0-114014 GCA_004026585.1 Noctilio leporinus | reverse complement strand
GTTGCAGGCCTTTGTTTACCATTACTTGAAATATTTTTTGCCATTCCCTTCTGGCTTGAATTGTTTCTGTTGAATAATCATTTGATAGCCTTATTGGAGCCCCCTTATATGTTATTTGTCATTTCTCTCTTGATGCTTTTCGGATTCTCTCTTTGTCTTTGAAATTTGCCATTTTAATTATAATGTGCCTTGCAATTGGTCTGTTTGGGTTGCTCTTCATTGGGACTCTCTGTGCTTCCTGAACTTGAGTAATGTTTTCACTCATCATGTTAGGGAAAATTTATATCATTACTTTTTTTGAACAGGTTTTCCATTCCTTGTTTCTCTTCTCCTTCTGGTATCACTATGATACGGATGTTATTACGTTTCATGTTTTCCTGCAGCTCTGTTAAACCCTCTTCAATCTTGTTCCACCTTTCTTCATTCTCTTGTACTGTCTTGGGTATTTGTCTACGTTGTCCTCCAACTCGCTGATCTGATTCCTCTAGCCTACTGTTGATTCCTTCTACTGTATTCTTCAATTCAGAAATTGTATTCTTCACTTCCTCCTGGCTCTTACTGATAGTTTCTAAGTCCTTTTTTTTTTTTTTTAAGATTTTATTTCATTATTTCCAGAAAGAGGGGAAGGGAGAGAGGCAGAGAGGGAGAGAGACACATCAATGTATGGTTGCTTTTCACCTGCCTCCAGCCACAGACCTGACTGGAGACCTGGTTTGCAACCTGGTTATGTGCCCTGGTTGGGGAATCGAACCTGCGACCTTTGGGTTCGCAGGCCGGCACCTTATCCACTGTGCTACCAGCCAGGGCCTCTAAGTCCTTTTTGATGCTGGTGTAGCTCTCAGTAAGTTCCTTGTAACTTCTCTGGAGTTGTTTATAGTTTTCTGTGAGCTGGCTGAGCTCATTGAGCTTCTCTATCATCATTGTTTTGAATTTCGTATCTGATATGTTGTGTACCTCTGTTTCATTTGGTGATCTTTCTGGGGATTCTTCCTTTCTTTTTGGTGATGGACTGATTCTTTTTTCCCCTTTTTGGATGTCTGTTGTTGCTTGTTTTGTTTTTCTTCTTGGATTAGTCTGCTTTGCTTCCTTGCCTTTGTTGAGCACCCTTCTGTGTCAGGAGATTTGTGGAGTTCAGTGTTGCAGTCTCCTAGATTTTCTCCACTTGTTGCTCTTGGGGTGGACTTTATGTCGTTAACTTGGGCTGTCTGGTTGTATTCTGGATTGGTTGTGTATGTTGCTCCTTTCCTTCCAGTTGGCTGATTGCAAGACACTCCTTCTATCCTTTCTCATACACTGTTTTTGAGCTGCTCCTAAAACAGACCCACTAATCCAGGCAAAATAACCATACCTTCAGAGATATTTTTCTCTTTTACTTCCCCTTTCAACTGCCTATGAACATAACTATATACCCATACCCTCCAAGGTAACCCCTACTCTTAAACACACCCTCAGCTGCAATTGAGCCAGCCTTGATAGGGATATAGATATATTAAAACTGTTGTATGAGGGGAAAAATAATTAAGTTGACTAAAGTATAGATAATTTTGAAGGGTGCTAAGGAGTAGCAAAAATAGCAGGGATATGAGAGAGAAAACCAACTTTTCTATTCTATAAAAATGAGGAGAGGGAGAATCAGAAAGCCTCAAGTATGAGTGAACAGTGTAAGCCTATATATATATATAGTTTCCGCATCTGCCTCCCTGTTCACCCTTAATGATCCCTGATTGGTCCAGGTGGAGCCAGGACCTGTGGGCTTTTAGCAGGGAAAAAAAAAAAAGAATAAAGAAAGGGTTTAGGTGGCTGGGGATGGGAGAAATACTTTGAGGACTGGGAATGCATTGTAGCCAGAGAGTGAGTAGACTTTAAATCAAGAGTGAGTAGGGGGAGGGTCTTGGGTATTTAGGTGGATTGAGATAGGGGAGGAGTTGGGATACACTATGGTATAAACAGTATTTAATTAAAGTGCACTAATTGTGAGGCTTGGGAGTAACTTTTGAAAAGGATATGTTAGGGATTAATAGTTCATGTAGCTCTTGGTGTAACTCAGGTCCTTGAGATTAGCAGTGATCCATTTCCTGAGTCTGCCTCTTTTTCTTGGTCAGGTCTCTGCAGTCTACAGTCTAGCTGTGTGGTCTAGGAATGGCAGGGCCTATGGTTGTCACAGTCAGTGCTGATTCTGGGTGTCAGCCCCCAGGTAGGCTGGGCCTCCAGTAGCCTAGCTGGGTTTCAGTGCTGCCGTGTTTTGGGGCCCTCCCTTCTCTGTTTCCGTGTGAAGTCCAGCAGGGTCCTTCTGTGATGTCTATGGCTGCTCCTCCTCCTCTAGCTCCTGGAGGAGGTCCCTGACTGCAATGGGCACCTGGCTCCACTGCAGGGTGGCCTGCAACCTCGCTGGCTCCTGTGATGACTGACCCTGTCCCTGCAGCTCCCGGAGGAGGCAGCCCCTGTCCGCTAACAGTGCCTGGCCCCCCCAGGTGAAGGCTAACCCTACAAGCAGTCCAGCTCTTTGAAGAGTTTTTCACCGCCATCTCTGTGATGCTTGCCTGGCTCCCCAGAGCATCTGCAGCACAGCCTTTGTTGCCTGCAATGGGTGCTCCAGTTGAACCAGCTGCTAGTTCCTGGCTCGCAGTTTGGAGTTTCCTTGGGAGCTTGGGGGCCGGTGTGGGTGCACGGGGCTGGGCATACCCCCTCGCAGGGGCTTTAAGCCGCTCTTTCCCCAGTGGTGCAGCGGCACCATTTTTGGCCCTCTCACCACTCCAGCCAGTGCACTTCCCCACTCCCCCACTCCTGTTCCCTGCAGGTCTCTTCTCCACCTCTGGCCCAGTGAGGAGCTTCCTCTCTCTGTTGCCAGAGGGAGGCTCTCACATAGTCCCTCCCCTGCAGGAGTTCAATTCCTCATTCCCTCCGGTGTTTGCCCTCACTGCCCATACTTCACTGCTCAGATTTCTAGTCTCCAGGGAGCCTGGAGTTGTCTTCAGTTAAAGACGCCCCTCTGGGTAGAGCCGCCACTGCCCAGAGCCAACCAGTGCACTGCCCAGAGCCGATCTCGGCAAGTCAGCCCATTTGAAACTGTCTCACCTGCTCTCCTGTAGGTCTCTGCTGCCTCTTGGCTGTGCTCCCCTGAGTCCAGATGCTGACCACTTCAATTCTTAGGGGCCTGCAGACATCTCATGCTCCCTATCCTGTCCTCCAGCTGCTCTGGTACTTGAGAACGCCATCAGCACTGCTTTCTATTCTGTTGCCATCTTTCCTCAAAACTGCTTTGTCTCTTTTTATGGTCTTTGGTGCAAAATCTATTTTGTCTGATATAAATATTGCTACCCTAGCTTTTTTTCATGTCCATTTGTTTGACATATTTTTTTTTCCATTCCTTCATTTTTAGTCTGTGTATGTCTTTTATTCTGATGTGGGTCTCTTGTAGACAGGATATACGTGGGTCATGTTTTATTATTCATTCAGCTACCCTATGTCTTTTAATTGGTGCATTTAGTCCATTTACATTTAAGTTATTATTGATAGATATTTATTCATTGCCATTTTCTCCTTTGTATCTGTGTTCCTCTCTGTCTTTCTCTATTTCTTCATCTTCATTAGCATTCCTTGCAATGCTGGCTTGATGGAGATATATCTTTTAGCCTTCTTTTGTTTGAGAAGCTTCTTATTTCACCTTCCATTTTGAATGACAACTTTGCTGGGTAGAGTAGTTTTGGTTGTAGGCCTTTGTTTTTCATTGCATGGAATATTTTTTGCCATTCCTTTCTGGCCTGTACTGTTTCTGTTGAGAAATCAGCTGGTAATGTTATTGGAGCCCCCCCTTGTATGCTATTAGCTGCTTCTCTTTTACTGCTTTTAGGATTATCTCTTCATCTCTGAAATTTGTTGTTTTAATTATGATATGCCTTAAAGTGGGCCTGTTTGGGTTCACCTTCAATGGGACCCTCTGTGCTTCCTGAACTTGCATGACCTTTTCTCTCATCATGTTAGGGAAGTTTTTTTCTCATTACTTCCTAACAGGTTTTCCATTCCTTGCTCCTCCTCTTCTCCTTCTGTTATCCCTATGATATGGATATTATTGCATTTCATGTTGTCCTTCTCTTAAAAACTCTTCATTCTTTTTCAGTCTTCTTTCATTTTGTTGCACCATCTAGGAATTTTTTTCAACATTGTCCTCCAGCTCACTGATCCAATCCCTCTGCTTCTTCTAGCCTGATTTTGATTCCTTCTACTATGTTCTTCAATTCAGAAATTGTATTCTTCATTCCTCCTTGCTCTTATTGGTAGTTTCTATGTCTTTTTAATGCTGGTGTAGCTCTCAGTATGTTCCTTGTAGCTTCTCTGGAGGTTTTTGTAGTTCCCCTGGAGTTGTTTATAGTTTTCTTTGAGCTTGCTGAGCTCATTAAGCTTCTTTATCATCATTATTTTGAAGTCCATGTCTGATAGTTTGCTTGCCTCTATTTCATTTATCAGTTTTCTATGGATTCCTCCTTTCCTTTTGATGGGGGTTGTTTCTTTGTCTCCCCATTTTAGGTGACTCTTCTTGCTTGTTTCTGTTCCTTAGATTGTCTTTGTGGTGTGACCTTCTGTGGTAGGAGACCTGTGAAATTCAGTGGTGAAATTTCCTTGATCTCCTGAACTTGCTCTTGGGATGCCCTTTATGCCATTTATTTGAGCTGTCTGGTTGTACTTGGGTTTTGGTTGTTGTGTTACTCTTTCATGGGTCCTTCCCTCTGAGTAGCTGACCAAGTGTCACTCCACCCACCATGCCTTATATCCTGTTGTAGCAGTGCACTTTCTTTACTTCCTGGATCTGCCCCTGGTAACATCAGATTGTGTTCCAGTGTGGGCCTAGTCAGCTTGTTGGAGACTACCAGAGATCCACTGTCTTTGTCTGTCTCCTTCAGTTGTTAATCCAGTCAATCTGTGATTAGCTGTCAGGCTCAGGCAGATTAAGTCCTATGGCTGGGGCTATCACTTCCCCTCAGGCTGATGCCACTTGGAGAATAGTTAGTTGTCTGCTTGCAGTATGGGAGACAGATCAGTACTGGGACCTCTTCTGCTGCCTCTTCACTTCTCACCTCAAAACCATCATCCAAACCTCTCCTTAAGTGTCTCTAGTCCACTCTACCCTCCCTCTGCTGGAGCCTAGGGTAAGTGGGTGCCAATGTATTTTTGTGTGTGGTCCCTTTAAGAATACTCTATGTCTCTAGCTGTCTCAGGCTAGCAAAACCCCACAGCTTTTTGCTTTTCACAGCTGGATGCTTGCTGTTTTACTCTCAGCTTTGTTGCTGTAGGCTAGGAAGCCCAACTGGGGGTTTAGATCCCACCCTTCTCAGGTGGAACCCCTGGTTCCTGAGATGTTTCTCCATCATTTCAGCTGCTACCCAGGGGAGCCTAGCTAGCCCTCACATCTCCACACTTCTTACCAGTCACATTGTGAGGAAGTGGTCTGTGTTTATAAGACTTCTCTTTAGCTGGTGTTCTGTTGGTTATTCTGGATGATTTCTCCCCAATCTGTAATTCCAGATAGGTCCTGGGAAGAGATTGGTGTAGCTCCACTTACTCCTTCACCATCATGGACCCCATATCTATTTAATTTCTATAGAACTAAAAATACTGTACAGCAGGATACACACACAATATTTTAGTTTTGTTTAAAGTGAAAAAACACTGGGCCTTTTCTGCTGCTCCCCTTACCTACTCCCATGTCATCAACAGGAGAAAGACTGAATACACTGAGGGACACCCACACTTGGTGTCATATAGCTATTTAAAAAGAGTGAAAAACACCTAGATCTATTGCATTGGCAGAAAACAGTCAGTTGTAATGTATACAATAAGATCCAATTTTGTATAATAATTGCTTCACCACTATCTTTTCATCTGTATATATTTATGAAAACAAGAGGAAAGATGAAAAAGGATACTGATCAGGCTGTTAATATAGATTAACTAGGCTATAAGTGTCATGCATATTTAGCAGCAGAGAGTGATGGGAATTTCTGAGAGGTTGTGCATCAGAGCCCTGGGCTTCATTACATTACTCTCTGACATACAATCGGCCTTCAAGTCCTATACAAACTACTCCCTTAATGATGGTAGTTCTCATCACTTTGCCCCATCTGTCCAACCAGGCTGCTTTCCCTCACTTCATTTATCCCTCTCTCCCTGCATCCATCTACCCACTTATCCACCCATCTATCATCCATCCATCATCTATCCATCATCCACTCATCCATTATCCATACATCATCCATCCATCTGCCCTTCATTCATCCATTGTCTATCTACCCAATATTCATCTACCCATCATCCAACCATTCATCAATCCATCCTTCATCCATCCATCATTCATCTATCATCCATCATCCATCATCCATCTATCAATCATCTACTTAGCAATTATCTATCCATCCATCATCCAGATAGCCACTCATCCATCCATCCATTCATTTACTCATTTATCCATTCATTCATTATCAATCCATCCATCCACCCTTAATCCAGCCATTTATTTATCATAAATCCATTCATCCGTCATCCATCCATCTATCATTGATCCAAACATCCAATATCCATCTATCAACCACCTACTTATCACCTATCCATCCTTATAGTCATTCATCCATGCATCCATCATCCATTCATCTATCCTTCATCAATCCATTGAATCACCCATTCCATCTATCATCCATTTACCCATTACCCATTAATCCATCATCCATCCATCCTCTCATGCATACATTCATCATCAATCCATCCATTCAACATCCATCCATCACCCATCCACTCATTTATCCTTCATCCCTCCATCAATCCATTTATCCATCATTCATTCTTAATCCATTTACCCATCATCCATCCATACATCACCCATCTCACCATAAACCATCCATCCATCATCCATTTATCCATTACACATTCATTCATCAACCATTCACCAATCATTCATTCATTCATCATTCCATCCATCCATTATCCATCTACCCGTTACCCATCCATCCATCACCCACACATCCATGCATCCATTTTTTTATCCATCCATCCACCCAATTGTCCTTCATCCACCCATCCATGTATACTTCATCCATCCATTCATCCAGCCATCTATCCATCATCCATCCATTCATCCACCCATCATCCATCCATTTATGCATTCATTTTTCATCCATCCATTCTTCATCTATCCTTCTATCTGTTATCCATCCATTTATCCCTTCATCATTTATCCATGCATCCATCCACACATCCATCCCTCATCCATCCATGCATGCATCTATCCATCCATCATCTACCCATGTATTTATCATCCATCATCTATCCATCATCTATCCATCCATCTATCCTTCATCTATCCACTCATCCATTATCCATTCATCCATTTGTCCTACATCCATTCATCATCTATCCATCCATTTCTCTACCTGTCACCCATCCACCCATTATCCTCCCAACCATTTATCATTAATCCATTATCCATCCACCCATTCCATTCTTCATCTATGTATGCATCCATCTGTCTGTCTGTTCTTCATTCATTTATCTATCCTTCATCCTCTATCCATTGGTCATCCATCCATCCACACATCTACCTGGACAAGCTTTGCCCCTCAATCTTTACCCACTGCCCCTTTTTAAATGTCCTGTCTGCCCTCAATGCTCCCCTCCTTTGCAACTGAAGCACTTATACAGGAAAAATAATATGACCCTGTCAGGGACCATGACCCTTCAATGGTTCCCAAGGACAGAAGATAAAAGCCAAAATCCTCTTCATGCATCAGCTACCTACTCTGCTTTTCACCCCCTCATGCTTTCAAGACTTCTCAGAGTTCAGTCTCCTCTTCTTGGCTGGCCTCTGCCACTGTGGGGCCTTTACCCTGCAAGTGAGCTGGGGTGAAGTTGACCAGAGCTCTGATATCCTCTGACTGAAACATCTGGGGCTGAGTTTCCAGTCTATGAATGCAGGGACTGGTGGAAGAAGAGAGCCATGAATACTCACCTTGTGCTTACTCAGGATTTACCTTTGGCCACATGTAGCTGAGGGTGGGCCTGAGACTTGCTGCCAGCCTGTTCCTCTGGGGGACTCAGGGGAGGCTTTGCCTTGGGTCTGGTGGGGAGACCCCTGTGTTCTTGGTGGCACCTGCCTGGAGCCCAGCTTCTGTCATGCTAAGCTGACAGCAAAGAGTGGGAAAGTGGGTCATCTATTCTGAGTTTTAGTATATTTTCTTAATGTTTTCTTTGTTTACTTCATGTTTTTAAGATAATTTCCAGAAGCCTTTTCTTTTTAATTGTTTTCAACCCTTGTTTGTTTTTCTGGGAGTGGGTGGAGCTCCTCTTGCCACCATTCCAGAAGGGAAATTCCCTTCTGCCAGCCTGCTCTGCTCCTGATGCAGTTCGGAGACCCGACATCATCACTGCCCTGAGAAATGCCCCTGTGTCTCCCCTTCTTTTGCCCCACCCTGTGTGTTGGGATCACAGTACTTTGGAAGGAGACACATTTGAGGGATACTTCACCTTTGGCTGTCTTCCTGCTTGCCAATCTGGGTGCAGGGCTCCGCTGCAGGGCCACAGGCCTCTTAGGCATGGGAATCCTACCCTGCCTCCCACAGTGATTTACTAGAACTGAAAAATATATTCTATTTATTTATTAGAGAGAAAGGAAGGGAAAGAGAAAGAGAGGGCAAGAAACATCAATGTATATGGTTGCCTCTCCCCTCAGATTCTGAGATGTATGTGTGTTGAATTTTAATCAATTAAGTAATTTGAATAGGTAATACATGGCATGGTTCAAAAGCAAAAAGCCTTTCTCTGTCCACCCAGTTCACATTTCTCAAAAGCCAATTATTAGACATTTGTGTATTTTTAATGTTTTAAAAGTTTAAAATATATATTTAATGTAATGCAAGTGAATGCAATTACATCTTTCCTGTTCCTTTTCACGCAAATGCTCATGTACAATACCTGCAGCTGTGCCACGTCAAAGACACAGAGCACCCTTGTCACAGCCACGCAGCGTCGGGCGCAGGGCTCTGTGGCCGTGGGCTGAACCAGCTTCCTGTTCGTCAGCACTGGCACTGGGGACGGTGGCAGCCCCTACTTCACAGGGCTTGTTAGGCTCGATTGACACTCAGGATGGAGTATTTGAGTTTAGGAGTACATGGAGCTCCCAGCTGAGTTGTACCCTGGCTGTGACTCTTGACCATCTGTGGCTCATCAGCAGACAGTTTGAGACTGGGGTGGGCATTGACTGCAGCACTGGGGGTGGGCACCCCTCCCTCAAGAACCTCATTTAAGTCCTGTGACATGGTGGGATACAGAGACCTTGAGGCCTGATGCCTGCCTGAGAGACCTGAGGGACAAGTCTTGCTGATGCTGTCTGTCCCTGAGCTGCCAGGGGCACCCATGGCCACCTTTTGGAGGATTGCCTTTGGGTCACCTGGGTCTGGTCCTAGAGGGCCACTGAACAGAAGGGACAGGCTTTCCTAGAGGCCTGGATATGGCTGAATTCTGAGAAGTCACTGGTCACAATGAGATGCCTTCCAGGGACCTGCAGGGTATGTGTGTGTCGGGGAGCTCCCAAGGATGCTGCAGTGTGGGGCAGGGGCCTCAGGGACCCCCAGTCACCCATGTAAGAACAAATCGATTTTGAATCCCAGCCGGGGCTGAGTTCTCAGAGGCAAATCCTGGGTGGGGAGGTCTCCCTGCCCCGTACTGTCCCTCCTTGGAAGGCTCAGAAAAAAGTGCCGGGCAACAAGGGAGACACCGTTTTTCTGGCCTGGGTGCAGGGGGACCATTGGCAACCTTGCTGCCCTGAGGCCCAAGCACCTGATGTGTGGCTGAGCAGGCAGCTTCAAGCTGGGGTGCAGGCTGGGGCTGCGTCACCTGCCCCGAGTCAGGTCTCAAACGCATACATTTTGGGCACCACCTGTGCTGCTGTCGCCTGCCCAGAAGGTGTCACCCTGCCCGCTGGAGTCCCAGAGGGCCACCTGATGGCAGAGGGTTGGGGGGGCTCTCTAGGGAAGGGCCATGAGTCCTGGATGTGGCTAAGGAACCATTGGCATGGCCATGAGTGGGCATCAGGCTCCCCTGGGCTCCGAGGCTGCACCCAGAGAAAGAGCGTCGCGATCTGCCGCTGGGGCTGCTGGGCAGGCCTCACAGGGAAGGCTGGCCTCTCAATGGTGCTAACCTGGGCTAGCCGGGGTGCTCAGAGAGGTGGGCGTCCGCTCAGGATCCCTGGTCTAGCCAGCTGCACGCAGCCCGAGTAACGCTAGTCCCCCGAAAACTGGGGGGAGCCCAGACCTTACCTCCCCATCCTCCCCCGACACCCGCTTTGTGCTGGGCCACAGAGGGGCTGGTGGGTTGGCAGGAGTGGTGTCAGGGAGGGGCTGCGTGTCAGGTGTCCTTCCCCAGAGGCTGGAGCTCTGACTAGATCAACAAGGTCGGGAACAATGTGCCAGGCAGTAAAAACCTTGCGCCAAGCGGTGGGAACTGTATTCCATGTGGTGAGAACAGCGTGTCAGGCGCTGGAGAATACATGCCAGGTGGTGAGAATCACGCTCCAGGCAGTGGCAGCCTCTGCCAGGCAGGGGGGAACTGTGCACCAAGCGGTGAGACCAGTGCTCCATGGGGACTGTAGGTTTGAGGTAGCATTGCCGCCCACACTTCTCTGGGCACTGACAGGCTGGACTGTCTTCCCCTGCACTTCTTTCCCCAACACCTTTTCCTCTAGCTCCTCCAGCTGGGAGGGGGCGCAGCTGTGGGGGGTGCCTGGGGGCTGCCCTTAGAGGAGGAGAGTGGGATCCCGGGCCTGGGTGAGGGATTATGTGAAGTAGGGGAGGGCAGTGTGGCCAGCTGCCCCCACCTGCACTCCGAAGCTCAGCATTCTGGGGCCTCCTCTTGCCCTGAGTTACTCAGGAATAAGAAGATGGAGCCAGGTGACTGGCGAGGCCTGGGCCCTTAGTGTGGGCTGGGAGTCTCTTTCTTCATGTCCTGTTTCCCTGTGGCCAGGGTAGGACACAGCCTCCTCTAGTGGGAACTGGACTCTGGGCAGGCCTCCCAGAGCCCAAGGATCTCAGCCCGAGTTACCATCATGCATTCACAGGGCCACTAACTTCTATGTCACTCTCCCCTGCTTCTGAGAGGCAGTGCTCACTCAGTGTGCCCAGGAGGCAGACGGTCTCAGTGGATGGTCCTTTTTCGTGTTGCCCCAGGTAAGGCCAGGCACCAGGAGAGCGTGCTGGGTGGGGCTGAAGGGGTGAGGAGGGGCTTTTAGCCAGTTCCAAGGACTCCCAGGATACCTTGGGTTTGGCCCAAGGACCCTGCCCAGACCTGTATCTGGAGCTAGAGGTGGTGTGAGAGGGGCGGGAGCCTGGGCTTGGCTGAAGCTCCTTCCCGCTCAATTACCAGCTCCCTGCACAACTCAGCCTCTATGAGGCCTCAGGTAGAGGAGGTGGGAGGGCTGGTTAGGGCCCTGCTTTGCCTTCACATGCAGCACTCCTCACCTCTGCCAGGCTGCTGGGCCCTTTGAGGGTCTTGTCAAGCTCCTGGGTTCACCATGCTGCTCAGATAGCTGAGTGTGGTACTGTGTGGGGCCTGATGTGGCTAAGAGCCATCCAGGCTGTGTCAGTTTGGCCCCAACACACATCTCTTTGCCCAGCACATCCTGACCAGGAATAGGGGTGCACATCACACTCCCTGACTTCCTGGCTGTGGAACCTGGTCACATGCCTGGTGTGGGCTCAGCAGCTCCACAGCCTATCTGCTTCCTGGCCCAGAAGCTTGGTTCGATGTATAAGGGGCTGAGCAGGAGCCCCACGGGAGGAGTCTCATGGTGGGCTGAGGGTGCCTCCTGGGCTCCGTCACTGCCCTGGCTCCCCACACCCACAACAAGAGTTGCATCTGACCTTTTGCAGGGCTGTTGGAATCTGCCTGTCTGAAGTTTATCAAGCACTTACTACATAGCACACCCTGGCGGTCAGCATGGCCTGGAGGCAATGGGATGAAAATGGCCACTGCGCCCTGACCCTGACCCCAACCCACGTCATTCCCAGGTCTGCATGCTGGCAGAGGCCTACGTGAGAGATGCGATGTGGACATGGATACGCACGGCGTACAAATGTGTTTATACCAGCTCAACAATTTACAATGTACTGTACACATCGTCAACTCTGTGACTCAAATTTTTGTCCTGCTGACTGGCGTCCCAGCTATCATCAGAAAGCCATCCCCTGATACCAGAAAGATCCAGAAAGGTGGTGCATGGGGCTGCAGAAACCAGCCTGTCCCAAGGGAAAGGGAAGGGGCCCTTAGTGGGCTCCAGCCCCTGTCACAGCACCAAGATGCCTGCTGGGGATGGGAAGGCTCTCAGGCCACCTGGTGGCAGACTGGAGCCACCTAGTGAGAATGGGTCCTCGCAGAGGATGGACAGACTGACCAACAATATGACCACCACCATCCTGAAGGCAGGGCCTCTGAGATATGTGCCACTCATGAGTCTGGAGGTCCTGGGCCCTGTCAGGGTTGAGGTTCCACCAAAAAAGACAGAAGTCTCCTGAACCGTGTGATCAGTGTGGCTGACACCAGGCAGGCCACGGGGTCACCGTGTGCAAAGCAGCGAGGCACTCAGGCCTCCCCTGACCGCTGGGCCAGCCAAGGCAGGGCTTCTGCGGGCTTCCGAGGGTTTCCTCTCCTCCTCCTCCTCCTTCTCCTCCAGCTCCTCAGATCCTCACGTCTTCCCCAAAATAGAAGACCTGCAGATTTAAACAGGCCCTGCCCTTGGTTATGCTTCTTTCCAGCTTGTTATCCCCTTAGCAGGTGGCCTCCCACCCCAGGGGGCATCATGCAGTGTCATTGACTCAGGCCCACCTTTGTGGGTCACTCCCCAGGGACATACATCTTGATCACCCTCAGGGGCAGCCACCAGCCAAGGAGGGGTGTGGTTCCAGCTTCCTCTTCTATTATTCAGTCCTCGAGTTCCACTCCCACCCAAGAGCATGGCCTGACCTGCGCTCTCCTCACGGGCTGGGGGCTCCCAGGAGGCTGATGAGCTGATGAAGCCCCACAGCCCCGTCCAAGCTCCAAGCACCCACCTCACCATTCCCCGCTCCGGCACACAGACTCACCTGAGAGATTTCCACCTCTCTTTTTCAGTGTGGTTCTCCGGGCCCTCACTTTCATAAGAAGCCAAATAAAGACCTAGTCAGAAAATAAAGTGAAACCACACCATTATGGTTGATGATAATAACCTGTTCTACACCCAGAGTTTTAAAATGACACTTGTGGTTGGGAGATAATTGTAGATTCACACTCAGTTGCGAGAAATAATATAGAGATCTGTGTACCCTTTACCAAGTTTCTTCGAATGGCAATCGATGGCAAAACTACGGGACAGGACGACCCTGGGATGCTGGCACTGCCACAGTCAGGATGCTGAAGGGCATCCCACAAGGACCCTCCTGTTGCCTTTTATAGCCACATCCACTTTCCTCCCACTTCCACCCCTTTCCTAAGCCCTGGCAACCACTCATCTGCTCTCTATGTCTAAATCTTGTCATTTTAAGAACGTGATGTAAATGGAATTGGGCATTGTGTGTAACCTTTTGGGATTTGGCTCTTCTCGCTCAGCAGAAGTCTCAGGAGCTTTGTCTGTGGTATAGAGAATCCGCACTTCACTTCCTGGTGCTGAACGGTGCTTGGAGGTGTGGCCATGTTGTCTAACCACTCACCCCCTGGGGCATCATCGTTGCTGCGGGTGCTCCACTGTAACGTGTTAAGCTGCTATAAACACTGGTGTGCGGGGTTCATTTATTCCAGAGTATCCATTTCTCTGGGGTAAATGTCCAAGTGTTAGATTGCTGAGTCATATTTAGTTGTGTTCTTAGTTTTACGAGAAACCCTTTGTTTAGTTCTACATCCTAAAGATTTTCTCTGCTTTTCTCATAGTTTCACATTTGAGGCTGTTATTCTTTTGAATTATTTTTTCAACTTAATAAAATCTTTTAAAAGATTTTATTTATTACTTTTAGAGGGAGGGGAAGTGATAGAGGCAGAGAGAGAGAGAGACATCAATGTATGGTTGTGTTGCCCCTGCCTCCAGCTATGGACCTGGCTGGAGACCTGGCTTGCAACCTCATTGTGCTATGGCTGGGAATCGAACCAGTGACCTTTGGTTTCGCAGGCCAGCACCTATCCACTGTGCCACCAGCTAGGGCTTGAGTTAATTTTTATACAAAGTGTAAGACTTAGGCCAAGGTTCATTTTGGGGCTGATGGGTGCCAAATGCCCCAGCAGCATTTGTTGAAAAGGCTCTTTCCTGCTCTGAATTGTTTTTGCCCCTTTGTCAAAACTCACTGCACATATTTGGGTGAGTCTATTTCCCTATTCTGTCCTATTTTCTATATCCTGCCTACATCTCACTGTCTCTATTACTGTGGCCATATAATATTGGTCTTAATGTTGGGTAGAGTGATTCTTTCCATTTTGTTCCCCCTCTCCCATTTTCAGCTATTCTAGTTCCTTTGTTGTTTCAGATACATTTTAGAATAAAGTTGTATATATCTATAAGAAATCTTGCTGAGATTTTGGTAGGAGTTGCATTAAATCTGTACTTAAATTTAAGGAGGAGAACTCCTATCTTTGCTATGTTGAGTCTTTTAATTGATGAACATCACATCTCTCCATTTATTTAGATCTTCTCTGATTTCTCTCATCAGGATTATGTAGTTTTAGCATACAAATCTTGTATGTATTTAGTTAGATTCACTCCTATTTCATTTTTTGGGAGCAATTATAAATGGTATTGTATTTTTAATTTTGGTAACTTCATATTCATTGTCAGCACATAGAAAAAGAGTAGATTTTTGCATTTTTATCTTATATCTACAACTTTTGCTGAACTCACTTAGCTCTGGGAGATTTTGTAATTCCTAGGGATATTTTTATATCTGCAAATAGGGACAGTTAATTCTTTCTGAGCTGTATGTCTTTTAAAAACATTTGTATTGAATTTACTAGGGTGACATTGGCTAATAAAATTGTATAGGTTTCAGGTGTGCAATTCCACAACACATTATCTGTATACTGTATTGTATCCCAAGTCAAGTCTCCTTCCATCACCACTGATCCCCTATTTACCTTCTTCTACCTCCCCCATCCCTCCTTTTCTTCTCATCATCACCATACTCTTGTCTGCATTTCCTTTTCCTGCTTTATTTATTTCCTTTTCTTGTCTTATTGCACAGACTAGGTCTTCCATTACTATTTTGAATAATAGTGGTAAGAGTAGATATCCTTGTCTGTTACCAGTCCTAGTGAGAAGCATTCAGTCCTTTTCAATCAAATATAATGTTAGCTGAAGATATTTTGTAGATACAATTTATCAAGTTGATCAATTCCCTTCTATTCTCATTTTTCTGAGAGTTTTGTCCAGGCATGCCTACTGAAATTTGTGAAATGTGCCCTAACTGGTGTGGCTAAGTTGTTGGAGCATCGTTCTGCAAACCTAAAGGTTGCAGTTTGATTTCAAGGTCAGGGCATATGCCTGGGTTGCAGGTTCAGTCCCCATTATGGGCATGTAAGAGACAGCAGCTGATGGATGCTTCTCTTCCTCTCCTTATCCCTCCTTCCCCTCTCTCTAAAAAATAAAATCTTTACAAAAGAAATTTATGAAATGCTATTTCTACAATTGGTAAAATCAAGTGATTGCTTTCGTTTAGCCTGTTATTATAGTAGATTATATTGATTGATTTCCAAATATTAAATAGACTTGTATCTCTGGAAAAAACTCACATGGTCATGATAATAATTACTTTTTTACATTGCCAAATTCTATTTACTAATCATATTTTGTTAAGGAATTTTCCCACCTATATTTATGAAAGGTATTGGTTTTTATTATTATTTTTTATATTGGCTTTTCTGGTTTTGTATCCGGGTAATACTGGCTTCATAAAATGAATTGGGAAGTTCCCTCTTCTATTTTTTAAAAAGAAATTGTGCAGAATTGGTATTAATTCTTCTTTAAATGTTTAATAGAATTCTCTAGTGATTTCATTTTTGGGTGTTTTGAAAGTACAAATTCAATTTCTTTAATAGTTCTAGGGCTATTCAAATGATGTATTTTATGTTAAATTGTGGTAGTTTGTGTTTTTCAAGGAATTGATCTATTTCTTCTAACCAGTCAAATTTATGTGCATAGTGTTGTTCATAGTATTTCCTTATTAGCCTTTCAATGTTGGCAGAGTCTATAGTGGTATCCTGATTCATTCCTGGTATTAGTAACTTCTACCTTCTCTTTTTCTTTGTCAAGAGGTTCTTGCCAGAGGATGGCAATTTTACTGTTCTTTTCAAAGAATCGGTTCTTTGTGTAATTGACTTTCTTCATTGCTGTTCATTTCCATTTCACTGATTTCTGCTTCTTGTGCTCTCATTTTCTTCCTTGTCCTAGTGCTGGGTTTATTTTGCTCCTTTTTTTCTAGGTGCTAGAGTTGAGAACTTGGATGATTGATTTGGGAGTTTCCCTTTTTTCCCTAATTTATGCATTCAGTGCTTCAGTGCTGTAGAACACCACTCCCTACCCCCAATTCAGCCCTGCTTTAGTGGTGTCCACAAAATTTGATTGCATTTTCACTTAATTATTCTTTATTTCCTGGAAACATCTCCTTTGACCCATGGATTACTTAGAAGCATGCTGTTTAGATTATAAGTGTTTGGAAATTTTCATGTTAAATTATTTATGTCTAGTTTGATTCTATTGTAATCTGAGAACAAACTTTGTATGATTTCAATTATTTTAATTTGTTGCAGTTTGTTTTATATACCCAGGATATAGTCTATCTTAGTATGTCCTGTGAGCAGTTGAAAAAATGTATATTCTATAAATGTGTAGTTGTAGGGAGTATTCTATAAATGCCAGTTACATTATTTGATGGCATTGGTGAATTCTTTGCTGATTCTCTGTCTAATTGTTCTATTGATTGTTGAGAGGAGATTTGAAATCTTCAACTGTAACTGTGGATCTGTTTATATCTCCTTTAGTTCCATCAGTTTTTGCTTCATAAATTTTGCAACTCTGATGTTTGGTGGATACACATTTATTTAATTGCTACGTCTTCTTGGAAGATTGGCCCTCTTGTTATTATACAAAAATGTCCCTCTTTGTCTCTGGAACTTTTCTTGCCTCTGAAGTATACTTTATCTTAGATTAATATTGCTTTTTCTGCTTTCCTTTGATTAATACTTTCTCATTTTAAACTTTTAACCTGTCTATATCATTATATTTTAAGTGAGCTTCTCATAGGTAGCATAGTTGGGTCATGCTTTTTAATTTACTCTGTTAATCTCTGTCTTTTACTTGGTATATTCAGACCACTTACATTTAGTGTAATTATTAATATATTAAAGATTGAGTATGCTATTTTATTTATTTTGTTTTCTGTTTGTTCTCTCTGTGTTTTGGTTCTGTTTTATTTTTTGTCTTCTCTTCGTTACCTGAATGGTCTTTTAAAATTACATTTTGAGGCCCTGGCTGGTGGCACAGTGGATAAGGTGCTGGCCTGCGAACCCAGTGGTCACTGGTTTGATTCCCCAGCCAGGGCACATAACCAGGTTGTAAGCCAGGTCTACATCCAGGTCCGTAGCTAGAGGAAGGTGAAAGACAACCCATACATTGATGTCTCAGCCTCTACCTGCCTCTCTTCCTTTCCCTCTCTCTGGAAATAATAAATAAAATCTTTTTTAAAAATTAAGTTTGATTTATCTACAAATTCCTTAATTTTATTTTCACTGGATATACAGTTCTGGGTTGACAGTTATTTTCTTTTGACATTTGAAAAATGTGCCATTGCCTCTGGCTACCATGATTTCTGATGAGAAATCTGATGTCATTTGGATTGTTTTTTGTTTGTTTGTTTGTTTGTTTTGCTTATGGGTAAAATGTTATGTCACTCTCAGTGCTTTTACGATTTCTTTCTTTTTCTTAAGTTTTCAGAAGTTTGACTATGATGTATCTTGGTATGGGTTTCTTTCAGATTATTCTCTTTGAAATTTACTCAGTTTCTTTAATTTATAGATTTGTGACTTTTCCAAATCTGGGAAATTTCTAGCCATTATTTCTTTAAGTACTTTGCAACCCTGTCCTCTTGTCCCCTCATTCCCAGATTCTGATAAATGAGTGTCAGATGTTTTATTATAGTCCCATAGGTCCCCAAGGCTCTGTTGTTCAGAGTGTATACTTTCCATTGTTTTATCTTCTAGCTCATTGATTCTTTCCTTTGTACTCTCCATTCTGCAGTTGAGCTCATCTGCCCATTTTTTTTTTTTTTTTTAATTTCAGTTATGGTATTTTTTAGTTCTAAAATTTCCATCTGGCTCTTATATCTTCTGTTTCTTTGCTGAGATTTTTTATATTTTCATTTGTGTCAGGGAGCCTCAAAGTTGACTGGATCGCTAGATAGGCCCTGCCAGTGGTAGCTAGGAGCTGAAAGCAGGCAAAATTTTCCTCAGAGGCTTTGACCAACCTCGTTGGGGCTCAGTCCAACTTAGGTCCCATCTCCTGCTTTTGTTCATTTTGGGGGTATGGGAGGGTCAAAAGGAAGGTGCTCCTCTCTAAAGGTGATTTAGAAGGGCCAGGCTTTTATCTGTATGTTCACAGCTGAATCACTGCCTGACACATAGCAGGCTCTCTAGAAATACTGTTGTCTGAAGGACTGAAAGAAATGCCCCTCCCTCACCCTCCTTCTGTCTCTAGACTCCTTTTGCCCCTCTCCTCATGTGACGTTGACACTTTTTTTTTTTTTTTTTAAGATTTTATTTTGAGAGAGAGAGGGGAAGGGAGGGAGGCAGAGAGGGAGAGAGACATTAATGTATGGTTGCCTTTTACCTGCCTCCAGCTACGGACCTGGCTGGAGACCTGTCTTGCAACCTGATTATGTGCCCAGGCTGGGAATTGAACCAGCAACCTTTGGGTTCTCAGGCCAGGGCCTTATCCACTGTGCTACCAGCCAGGGCTTCTTTGACACATTTTATTGCCTAATGTCTATTGGCTAATGACAACAATCACCACAGTAACTCATGTAGGTTGAATAATGGCTCCCAGAGATACTGGATCCTAATCCCCAGAACCTTTGAAAATGTTAACATCTATGACAAAAAAGGGACTTTGCAGATGTGATTAAGTGAAGAATCTGGCCCTGGCCATGTGGTGCATAGGTAAGTGAAACAACAAATCAATCTCTCTCTCTTTCCCTTCCTCTCTCTCTCAATAAACAAAAGAATCTGGGGATGGAAAGATAATTCTGGATTATCCAGATGGGCCCTAACTTCCATCACAAAGAGGGAGGGAGACTTGGTCACAGGAGAGAGAAGATGATGTGCTGGTAGATTCAGAGGTTGGAGTGATGTGCTTTGAATGTGGAGGAAGGGACAGTGAGCCCAGAAATATAGGTTGTAGAAGGTCACAAAACGATTCTCCACTCAGAAGCTCCAGACATAACCAGTTCTGTTGACACCTTGATTTTAGCCCATTGGAACCAATTTTGAACTTCTGACCTCTAAAACTGTAAGGGGATCACTTTGTGGCATTGTGAGCTGCCAAGTTTGTGGTGATTTGTTTCAGCACCAATAGGAAACTAATATGATCAGTGTCAATGGATTGTATTCCTATGGGCTTTGCTGTGCCAACTCAAGTAAACCTCACAGAGGCCCTGGGGAATGTGTTCTCTCATTACCCTATTTAATAGATGCAGCAGAGGAGGCTCAGAGAAGGTGAGGGATCTGCCCAGGCTCACACAGCCTGCTGGGGTAGGAGCAGTCCAGTCTGGTTTACCCACCAGGCTATCGAGCTTCTTCTTGTATGAAGAGGCTCCAAAAAGTTACCAGCTCCAAAGTATTAAAAAATTAAAATATGGCAAAGTTAAAAGTATTAAGAATTAAAAAGCAAAGTCATTAAAAATTCCTTCCCCCTGATTTTTTTTTTTTTTTTTTTGACAGAACATTTTCTCCTGTGGTCCCTTTATAAAATGCTTGCTGTGGTGAGAAGCTAGGCTTCTTGTGCCGAGCAGGAGGCCCCCAGGGTAGTTCAAGGGTGTTGGATCCAGGGAGCTTCTAACCATGGGACCTCACTGCCCCACAAGGAGGAGCAGCGGAGGCCCAGAAGACCACTTGCTTCTTCAGCACTTTCTCCTCCTGGAGCAGAAGTTCCCTCACTTAGCAAATTCATGAGCAAATCCATGTATCCAACAAATGACCATGTAGAAATGCTGATTTTCTGGAGGGGACAGACATTTATAGCACTCTGGAGAATAAAGGCCTCATCTGGTGCTTGTGTGTATCACATACACGCACACAAATAAGCACATACACACACATTCCAGCTGCGGAAAGACAGCCACACATGGGCCCTGAAAGGGCAATTCTTATTGTTATCCCTGCTTTTCTGACGAGTAAGTGAGGTGAGACATCAGGCGCTCCAGGTTTACGGTGCCCGAACTGTCTCCACGGTGAAGTCTGGGCCCAGGAGGTCCAACCTGCAGCTCCTCATGCCCTGGCCAGTGCTTAGCAGTGGTGACCACTGAACCGGGGGAGGCAGCCTTCTCTGCCCCCTCCCAAAGTCAGCAAACAGGGGCATGGAGTTTTGTGCTTAAGGCAGGGATCCTGAGTGGCAATGTGACTAAGAGGCCACACAAGAGTCCAGGAGCATAGCCCAGGAGCCCAGGAGCAGAAAAGTGGGGCCCACCTTACCGTCCTCGCTGAAGACAGGGGCGGTGTACAGGTAGTTGGTGATGCTGGGGTCTTGCTCGAAGGGACACTCCACTTGTTTCCATGTGATGAACTCTCCAACCTGCTTGGCCAGCTCCAGAAATTTCTGCCAGGGTCACAGAGACAAGATGGTTGTGCCCCACTCCGTGGGCCTCCAAGTCACCTGGGAGCAAGGCTGGCCCTGGCAGGCTTCTGACATTACCTCCGGGCAAGCAGGTTGGAACACAGGGCAATACATGACAGCATCGCACCTCAGTACCCTGGGTTTTTGTCACCACCCCCTCATCTCCTCTGAGGAATCAGCAGCACCTGACACCCGGGACTCACCCTGTGTCATGGAGGCTCAGGCTGTGGTCCTCAGCGGGCAGTGCCTCTAGCTAGAGGTGGATATTAGTTTAGTTTCATTCTATTTATATGGTGTCCCTACTTATGGCAATTTTGTTTATTTAAAGAATGCAATAAATTTAACTAAATGTATTTATGTAAAATTTAAGTAAATGCGTTGATGTAGAATTTTTAAGAAAAATTTAAATACAGTTATCTAAGTGGGAAAAAAATGTGCTAACTTAAAGAAGGATTTTAAGTAAATAGCAGCACCAAGTCATGCCTGGGTGGGAGCTCCGTTCCTGGCTTCTTTGGGTCAGCCCTGAGCCGGCTCTACCCCACTGTCCTCACTCTGAATCTGGGACCTTATTAGCATCTTGCTGTCTTGCCTCTTGCTCCCCAGCCTCAAGAAGGTGAAAAAGGAAACGTTCCCACATGTGGTGTGTGTTGGGAGCCCCTCTTCCATGACACCTCCAGCCTGGAAGCCTGCTGCTGGACAGGACTTCCCCAATGGCCCTCAGGGAAACCAGGCCTGCGGGGGTGACTGTGTGAGGCCAAAGGTGCCTGCTGTGCGCCCCATCGTCAGAGGACACCTGCAGAGAGAGCCTTTCTGGGCCTCACAGCACACCCACCTAGCCCCCTTGGGCTACTTGGTCCAAGCCTGCTCTCACAGGGCCATCCCAGGACCGGTAGCCCTGGGAGCTAGAGGCTGGGTGGGACCTGCAAACTCAAGGGCATCCCTGTCACAGGGTCAGTTCTATCAGGTGACTTCCTGGGGCTGCCTCACAGCCCCACACCCACCAATATTTAGAGCCCGGGTGCTGTGTGGGCCCATGTTGGGCCTCCAGAGACAGAACAGAGCAGCCTTGCCTGGCTGCCGAGGAGGTCAGGGACTGGAATCTTAGGACCGAGGGAGGCCCAGCCTATTTTGTATGGGCCTCCCTCTACCTGGGAGATCAGGGGGGCTTCCTGGAGGGGAGGATCCATAAGCTGACAGAAGTGAGTGTCAGCTCACGGAGACATCATTTTCCCATGTGCCCACTCCGCCCTTCATCTGACTACTTCCTCCTGCTGTGAGGGGGTGAGGGTCCTCCTTGGGAGGCTGCCCTGGCCCTGTGCAGGGCGCCCCTGTCACAGCGTCTGCTAGTTGTTAGCCTGGTGCTCGTCAGGGCTGAAAACATTCTGCTTCACCTGTGCGGGTGCAGGGACCCTGAGGAACTGGCCCTTGAGCTGCTAGTGTGCTGCGCATCGTCCCAAGTCCCCGTTTGCCAGTGGTCAGCTGGCACTTTTGCTCTGGGAGCTGCGGTGTGACCCGAGCCTGGACCCTACCTCAAAGTTGATGTGCCCATTGGGGAGGCGGTTGGCACAGCCTTCGTTGAGGAAGTAGATGTCTTTGATGAGCAGGCTGAAGAAGGGAATGACGATCTGGAAGGGACAAGGTGGTTAGCTCGGGCTGGCGGCCAGCAGCCACCAGTCCAGGGACCTCAACTTCATCCTTAGGATACAGAGGTGGGATAGGCTTCCTGGGCACAGCTGGCTGGCCTCCTCCTGGCCTGGCTGCATGAGGTCCAGGCTACTTAGTGTGTCCCCAAAGGGCACCACAAAAGCCACAAAGAAAACAGGCCAGTGTTCCTTTTCTCTGGCCCCAGGCTGTTTCCTCCTTAGGCCCCAGCAGCCCCCCATACTGGCTGAACCCCTACTATATATGGGGCCGTTCTGCCTGTGCTTGGTGGGGTGGAGGACACAGTCACAATGCCCCATGAACATTTATTTCTTCCAGCTCCTGCCGGGAGGGACTTTACACATATCCGCATGCAACAGGAGTTGCCTGCTGTGAAGTGTTGTGGCCTCCTTTTTAATGTATATTTAACAATTCGTCATTTTATGTCTTTCTTGATGCTGAAGATCTGAGCCTGCTGCACTAGGATGGGGCCAAGTGCATGCCGGGCAGGCTCCTGAAGGCCAGACAGATGCGCTCACCTGCAGAGCCCAGGCTTCGCTGCCCCTGCCTCCACCTCCCAGCACTGTTGGCCCTTTGAGAACTGAGATCACCGCTCACGGTTTAGATGCCTAGGGGAGCCAGCTCTCTGTTCTCTGCTGTGATGGGTTAAACTGCATGTCCCCTTGAAAGGGTATGTTGACAACCTAAACCCTGGTGCCTGTCAGATTATTTGGAGATTGTGCAGATGAGATCATACTGGCTATGCTGGGTCCAGTCCCATGACTGATATCCTTGTAAAGAGAGGGGAATTTGGACACACGCAGGAAAGATGCCCGCATGAAGACAGGGGCAGAAATGGGGGCAATGTGACCACTGGCTGAGGGACTCCTCAGCCACCAGAAGCTGGAAGAGGCAAGGAAGGACCTACCCCCAGGGCCTCTGGGGAAATGTGGCCCTGCCCACCTTGACAATGGCCTCGAACACTGAGAGAGGACATACTTCTAAGCCACCCAGCATGTGCTCAGCCCCAGGATGTTAGCGCACTGGCCCTGCTCTTGGGCTCAGAGCCTCCTGCATGTCACCAGTCCAGCCCATCCCCCTTGGGGCCAGGTATCAGGCCGACACTCTGCTTCACTCAGAGCTGGGCCACCCCCCTTCCCACCCTGGTGCTAAATCCCAGGCCATGTTGGAGCATGATAGCTGGATGGGGAGAAGCTTTGGAACAGAGAGGGATTAAGAGCAGTGGGACCCTGAGGACAGAGAGGGCTCTCCAGGGGCTGGTGCAGGCTTCCTGGAGGCAGTGCACTGGGACTACGCAGTCCTCAGGGCAGCGGCATTTTCCATTTATGAGCACTTCTCATTCCTGCTGCCTGCCCTTGTGGGCCAGGCCTACCCTATCAGCCTCTAACACCTTAGTGGGTCTCCCTGCCTCCAGGTAGCACCGTAAACCCATGGCCCTTGCTTTCAGCAGTGGAGCAGTTTCATCAGAACCCAGCTCAGCCTTGAGGTCACCCAGGGAAGCCTGTGTAGAGAGGGCCTGAGGTGGAGACAGGAGCAGGGGGAGGGGTGGGTAGAAGGTGGGGCAGACAGGAGCTGGCCACAGGCAGGAAGAAAGCATAGAAGGACTATGGGGGCCTGGCCTTAAGTTTCAGCTGCAGAGGCACTGAGCAGGTTGGGGAGTGAGGGAGCAGAAAGCTATGAGGGCATCTTGCAACTTTTCTTTCTTCCTTCTTCCCTCCTTGCATCATTCCTCTTATCTATCCACCCTGCTTCCTTCCATCCATCCATCTATCCATCCATCTATCCACCTATTCTCCATCCACCCATCCAGCCAAACAACCATCCATCCGTCCATCCATCCATCCATCCACCCATCCATCCATCTATCCATACACCCTTCAGCTCTCTATCCATCTGTGAAGCACCTTCTGTGGGCCTATCCCATGGTCCGCATCTCTCCAGAAGTTAGAGGAGAATGCTGTGAAAGTGACTATGTGGCTCTATAACACCTCTAACACCAGACCTAAACGCACAGAGTCCCAGCACCCCAGAGCTGAAATGGAAGTCCCAGTGTGTTCACTTGGCCCCTGCCACCTGCCTTGGCACAGGTGGAAGAGAAACAGTGCAGAACGCAGTGTCATGACTGACACCTCAGATCTGAGGCTGCAGCCAACTTCTGGCCCATCAGCCAGTGCCCCTGTGGCTGCCATGTGGTCCTGTGCTCTGGGAACAGGAGGAGGCATCTGGCTATGTGCGAAGGTCCCATGATTCAGAGCCAGACAGGTTAAAGTCTGGTTCCTGCTGCGGCCACCTCCTCGCTGTGTGACTGGACTCAGTGCTGGGAAATGGCGCTGCTGAGACCCACCCCACAGAACAGGTGTCAGAATTAAATGGCACATGGGGGTCAAGTGGCTCTTATGGGGTAGGTGCTCCGTGAAGTGAGCCCCTGTTTCTGCTGCTGGTTTTCTGGCTTTTTGGCTTGTTGGGGACAGGCTCACCTGTCCTGGGGTTTGAGGCTGCCCTTCACTGCATGCTGCCCCCACCTCCTTAGCTGTCCTGGGCCCAGAACTGATGAGGTGCTCACAGCTTCAACAGGAGGGGCCAGCTGGTTGGCCTGCCGTCAGCCTGGCCTCTGGTCACCCTCTGACATAATTCTAGAGTGGCTGCAAATTCTAAGGACAGCAACTTGTGCTGTTCTCTCTCAGGCTGGAAATAGGCCTCCACAAACCATGCAGGGACCCAGTGCTACCAAGTCCCCACAAAGACCGGGCTGAAGGCTCAGCCAGTGTTGGCGTTTGCTGTGCACAGAAGGGAACAAGGCTGGTCACTGGCTGGTGACTCATTTTAACTACAGGGTCACCGCAACCCCAGGCCTGTGTATGGGTTCTTGTATTGGAGGCTCTGGGGGAATTTGGAGAAAGAGAATTGATCAGGGCTAGCGAAGGTCCTGTGAAAAGTGAGCAGGAAGTTCAGGCCAGCTGGTGCCAGAAACGTCAACGTGGCCTGAAGCCACATCTATGAAAGCATTGAGTTCAGAATAAGGAGGCGTATGTAAGACCCTAGGTACTTGGGCACCACATCTTGATCTGAAACAGAAGGGACCACAACAAATGAAGCTGTTCAGGGATCAAAGGGACCCAAGTAGGGAGGGGACTGGAGACTGTGTATGGCCGGGCAAGGCTGGGACTGTTGACTCAGGAGGAGAAAGGGAGGGGACCCGGGGGCTATGAGGACTAGGGGGTAGAAGAGGGAGCAGTCTCTCTCTGTGTGTGGCTCTCCGGAGAGGAAAACCCCCTAATGAAGCACTTCCTGCTAGTTACCTGCTTGCAGGAGAGGCTGACCTGTCTGGGAAGGTGGTGAGTTCCCCATACTGGAAGCGTGCAAACCAGGAGCCATGTTTGTAGAAGAAGTGAAGGAGGTTTGACCAGGTGACTTTGGTGAGCATCCAGGTTCTCTGATCCAGCCTACCTGGGCCAAGGCTGTCTAGAGCAGAGAAGAGCCTAAAGACCAGGCCAGCCTGTAACCTACCTTCTCCTGGCTGCTGTGGGCGGTCAGGGAGCGATGGGCGGCCCCACGCAGGGCTGTCCTGTAGTTGCAGAAATTCCCTGTTGGATCCATCTGGTGCTGGAAAGAGACAGAGACACAGCTGGGCAGCTGGATCTGGGAATGGCCAGTGTCACCTAGATGCCCAACGACCTTGCTTACCTCCAGGATGAAAAACTTGGCTGTCTTCACTTTGGCCCAGGTCTTCTTCAGCCTGGAGACAGGGCTCATGTTCATGCCAGCTGGAGAGGGAGGGCCACACTTCGGAGGGCTGCTCAGTGCAGTCCCTGCCCTGGGCAGGAGGCCTCAATGTGGCCCCTGCTGGCCCAACCCGAGGTGGCACCCTGCCGGGAGCTGAGGTCTGCAGCAGCCCCAGCTGGCAGACAGCTGGGAGACATTGGACTGGGGCAGGCCTGGCTTCTGTGTGGGCAGACCCCTGTCCTAGGCCCCAGCACACTTGTCACAGAGTGGAAGAAAGCCAAAATTCCCCACTCTTTGTGGTTTGGAAATGATGGGGGGTGGGGCTCAGGGGAAACACAGACTTTGTCCTTGGGGTGATAAGAAAAATAGGAGGGGCTTTAAGCATAGGATAATGACAAAAAAGCCCAGGGAGCTGCATGACGGGTTGCCGGGTTGCCATACTGCCGCCCTCCCCCGCCTTCCCCATCAAAGGCCGTGGTTGGGAATTTAAAAATAAGACAGTAGCCATTAAGGGGACACACGCACAGACATGTGGCCCGGACCCTCTCCTCTCTCCTGTGGTTCAGGAGAGGAGGAGGTGCATGTAGTTTGTGCGGGGACTCACACAGTTTGTGCAGTTGCGGAGGGAACAGGCAGTTTGCGCAAAGCCAGGGAACCACGTTTGGTGCAAGAGTTGGGAAGCATGCAAGCTCTCCCCCAGTTGAGTGTGGACAGATGGGAGCTGATGGGAACTTTGAAATTGTGACTGGGATGTTATTTTAAAGGGACTGGGACTTAATGGCGGAATTGCAGCTTTAATCTAAATTTGTATAACCTTGAAATAAACAAATCCCTTTTCCCACCAAGCTCTGTTATTAAGAGCTTTTCCTGGCAGCAGGCAAATGGACCCCCTTATAACTAAAGAGCCCCCTAGGGCTCCATTTCACACTGGCAGCTGGGCCCTGCTTTGGGCCTCCGTTCTCCTGGATCTGCAGACACCCTGCCACACCCGCAACAGGCACACCGAGGGGTTGAGCTTGTCTCAAATTGGCACCTTTCCTGGACTTCGGGGTGGGGGATGTGGCCCAGTGGGCACTGACACTGCGCACAGAGGGGCGCCCTGCCTTGCACCCCACATGCTTGGGTGCCCAGCCCCCTCCCCGGGAGTCAGCTACTCACAGACGATGGCCATGAGGGAGTTGAAGTTGCCAATGTTGAAGCACTCACGGGCCACGTCGATGAGGAACTCGATTACCTGGGCTCTTCGCTTCTTCTTGGAGGGCTGGGGACAGGGCACCTGAGCCTCAGCAACAATGGGGCCCCTTCCAACCTTGACCGCACACCCTGCTCACCCGGCCTGTCCCTCTTAATGGCTGAGATGTTGAGCTGGGCAATCGCAGCCTGAGGGTCCAGAATTTACATCCTGCACAGAGCCCACTTGGAGGGAGGGCTGGGGGTGGGGGTGGGGCACAGGAGCCATCTCCAGCAAGGGTGGTTCCTTTCTCCCCTAGGCTCAGCTCCAGCCCGCGTCCGGAAGCAGAAAGCGCAATCCCTTGCCTTTCCTCCCTGCCCACAGCAGGGCCATATACTGACCTCAACTGGGGGTGGGGAAGGGCTCAGGGGAGGCTTCACTCAGGCAAACCAGCCCTGTCATCTGTCAGGGAGACCCCAGACCCCACACTCTGCTCTTCCCAAACAGATAGATGTGGCCTGCCTCCAAGACATGCCCAAACCCCTTCAGAGAGCCTCTTCTTTGTCCTGCCCTGTTCTTCACAGGGCAGCATTGTGACAGTGATGCTGGCCTGATGTGGGACAGGAAACTCCCATAGGCAAAGGCATTGTAGGACGACTTCTCCATCTACCAGTCCTGCCTCTGCCTTGTTTTCTGTCACAGGTGTTCATCCCATAAACACCTTGCACCCCAATCTGTCACAGCACCTGTTTCTGAGGGCCCAGCCTAGCACATGTGCTGCCTCCAGTCTTTCCCTGTGACAAGAGGCCCTGGGCTTCACCTGATGGTGGGGACTGGGTCAGAGAAGGGTCCCTCCGCTATAAGGGAGAGGCCAGGGTGCATAGGTCTGGCTGGAGGGACCATCTTGGTGACATGCATGACTGGTTCAGACTGGTTGGGTTTTCCTACTTCCCAGGAGAAGCCAGACACCTGGGCTTTGAATGTGCAGTTTCCTAGTTCTTACGGGTTGGGTTGTTTCTACCTCTAAATCCCAAGTGAGCCATGCAGAACGGGCTGCAGGCCAGGTGGCCAGACTGACAGACACAGATGGGGAAGCAGAGAGAGGCCCCAGGTCCTGCAGCATGCTGTCTCTGACGCCCTCTGACAGAAGCTGCTGGATCTGCGCTGGGCTCTACCCACAGGGGAAATGTCACTGCAGGCAAGCTGGGGTGACACCTGGTGTCCTGGAGGGGTGCCCAGGCAGGCCCTGGGCTTGGGGATGGATGGTCCCCAGAAGCCTTTCTGGTCCTCTCCCAGGTGGCACCTCCCATCCCTGGCACCCTCGGGCCACACTAGCTCGGGCCCTGGGTTTCTACTCACCATGCAGATCTCGGTCGCCACGAGGTAACACAGCCTGTTGAACCACTTCACATATGCCTCTAGGTTCTTGGTTTTGTCACCGAAGCAGGGCTGGGAAAGACCGGAGGACTAGACTCAACCTCTTCGTCGGGGATTTTTGGAAAATGAAGTCAGCTCATGATCATCATAGGCAATTTGGAAAATATCTTAATCCATCCACAAATACCAATGGTTTGTTGTATATCTCCTAGTCTTTTTTTCCTATGCACTGAGAGATATACTTTAATATACCTATTAATATGATACGTAATTGACCATCCTTATTCACAGATTCTGCGTTTGTCAATCTATCTATCTGCTCCTTAAAATGCATTTGTAAAACAACACCCATGTCACTTTTGGTGTCATTCTTGGACATGTGCGGAGTGGCCCAAAATTTGAGTCACCCACATGTGCTGAAGTTCCCACACTGAACACGAGTGTCCCCCCCCCCCCCAGCTGCTCGCGTGGTGCTGCGGTGTGTTCCTGCTGCTGGGGCCCCACACGTGTCTCAGGACTGCCTCCCACAAGCACAGGAGCTGGTGGTTATGTTTAGGAAACACACGTGGGAGCTGGGCTTGTTCAGACATGAGTGCTGTTGGCAATGAGTTCGATGTTATTGAATAACCAATAGGTATCAAATAAGGTGTCTTTAAACAGAAACACAAGAAAGCAAGGCTGTTTGTTGACTAGTTGATGCAAATGTTGTGATGAAAGGGTAGTAAGCACCTAAGCCTGTATTTCCTTTCAGAGCACTGGCATTTCTAACTCAGTGTTCCCAGTGGATTTCTAGGGCACAACGACTATGAACCCTGAGAGTCAGCTGGGTCTTTCTATTGCTATCTAACTACATGAACAAATGTGTTATACAGAGTGACCTACAGCAACAGTTCTCAGAGCACTGTGGGTACCACAAGGCCAAGGCTCTTCCGGTGTGTGCTGTGCCATTGCTTTTTCACTGCTGACACTGCAGTGACGTGTAAGAGAAGGACAGCCACACCTGCCACCAGCTCAACAGGGGAGGAGAGGCTCCGGCCATTCAAGTGGCCCCTGTGTCCTTCCCTGCCACACACACCGTAGAAAAAAAAGCGATCGTGACTTAATACTGTCCTGGAGGAGACGTAACTTCTCCAATTTTATACACTGAGTCTTTTTCAGGTCCCTGATGGAATGGGATTCCGCAGCCTTGCACTGGGTACACAGGCTGCTGCCTGTGGAAGCGCTGCAGGCAGAGGGGCCTGGCTTCTCTCAGGGATGCCACTCCCCCTTGGAAGATGGACCAACCCAACAGGCTTATTTGGATTTCAGTGCTTGGCTGAGATGGTCTTGAAAATGAACAAAATGGGCCTGTCCCTTCAGACAACATGGGTAGTATTTGTTGCCAATGATAAGATTCAAGTTTTCGAGAGAAAACTGGGAACTTGTAAAACATGTCTCCATTTCTGGGAACTTGACAGTTTCCCAACATGTAAGGATTTAAGTCTCTCTGGAAGGTATGTTTATTGATTTTAGAGAGAAAGGAAGGGAGAGAGAGCGAGAGAGAGAATGACTGGTCCATTGCCTCCCTCCCCAGCCCTGACGGGGAACCAAGTGCAATATTTTGGTGGACCGGAGGATGCTCTGACAAACTGAGCCACCCATCCAGGAAGGGCTTTATTTTTTAATGAGACCAGTAAGTGCAATTAATGAATGTGATTTAAAAATATAATATGATAAAATGTACCAACATTTGGAAGGTCTACTTGATTCAGGGAAGCCATCTTTTCCAAATGACCAATGTATAAATAACATTACAAAACCCTGCAAGGGGGAAAAAGAGCTATTTTCCAAATAATCAAAGTACAATGTCACAAAATCCTGCATGGGTAAAACAAAACACAATGGATTGCTCCAACAGGTGTAACTGTTGGTCGAGTATCATCCTGCAAAGTGAAAGGCCTCAAGATCGGTTCTCAATCAGGGAACAAGCCTGGGTTGCAGGTTTGGTCCTGGAGAGGCAACTAATTGACTTTTCTCTCTCACATTGATGCTTCTCTTTTACTCTAAATAAATAAATAAATTAAAGGACCAATGGATTTTAATGTAATAGGGTCCAGAAAGTCCACTGATATATTTTCATATTGCACATTACAATTAATCTTTAAAACCTACCACTTGCCCACTTGCAGAGTAGCACTAAAGAAGAATATTCACAAATATCTGAAATGGTTGTAATATGCCTCCATTTTCCAACTACATATTTTTCAGAGGTTGGATTTTCTACCAATATGTGTGTCAAGAGATTGAATACAGAAGTAAACAAAACAATCCAACTGTCTTCTAAGTCAGTTATTAAAGAAATTTGTAAAAATACTGTTGTAAAATAATGTCACTCTTTCGTGTTGGAAAAGTAAAATAATTTTTGTTTTGGAAAAGTTATTTTTCATTAAATATGTTACTTTGTTAACATATAATGGGTTATTGTGGTTATTTTTTAAATAAATATGTTAAAAAGTTATCAGTTTTAATGGCTAATATGATAGCCATTTTCATGATAAATATTAATAGACAAAATCAACATAACCAAAAGTTCTTTGGGGTCCTTCATAATTTTTTAAAGTGTAAAGGTATCCTGAGACCAAACACTTGAGAACTGATGCCTTAGAAAAATTTACATATAAATACACTAGGAACCTATAAGATACTAATAGCAGTAACATCTACAACAACAAGGGGCAGGAAGCAACGCAAATGTCCTTCTGCAGCAGAGTGGAAAATAATTGTTATGTGTGATCATGATGTACTTCACAATAAAAAAAGTATTGCTTGGAAATGGCAAAACCTCAAAACAAAACAGAAAAACAAACAACCTGCTCAGTGCAGCAAAGCCTGCTTCCCAACCCTGCCCCAGGGGGTGGGCAGCTCCCCATGGCAACGGTGCTCCTGGAGACCGTCTACACAGCCTGGACAAGCAAGCAGCTATAGATCATGCACCTTCCCTTTTGTTGTTACAAATGGCCCGTACTCTTTGTCACTGATCTCTCGACAATGCATAGAGGCCATTTCCCACACAGTCGTTTGAGATCTTTTTTAATGGTGGCATAAGATTCTATGTATGGATGTATTAAACATTTTAATCTAGTCCCTATGGATGGATGATAAGGTAGTTTGCTTCCAGACTTTGGGCATAATAAACATTGTTTATCCTAATCTTTGTGTGTATATCTTTGTGTACTCGGGTGTGTATATCGGCAGAATAAAACTATTAGGTGCGGAAAGTTGGGGTCCAGGGTGTTGATGTTGCCATGCTGCCAAGCCCCCTTATCAGCTGTATGGGAGTGCCCCTTCCCTACACAGATACAATGTCTAACCTTTGCTAATCTGAGAGGGGACAAAGCAATTGCATGTTTAGTTTGCACTTCTTTTATAAGGTGCAAGGCAGAAGACACCATGTTTCCAGTTCTGATTTGCATTTGACTCCATTAATCAGCCCCACCACCCTGCTGGCTTGTCTCTTGGAGGGAAGAGGTGGGCTTTGAAATCGGTGTGTGGACCGCGTCGTGAGCGCTTGGCTCAGGGGTCTCTCCAGCCGCAGAGGGACCTTCTTTGAGCTGCGCTTACTAGCCCGCGCTTCCCCGAGTGACCGCTGGAGGGCACCCGCGTCCACCTTAACGCGCACCCCGAGGGCACGCAGGGTCCTTAGCAGCAGAGGGTGGGGGGCGCCCTCCCGCTCCTCCTACCCAGGGCCTGGGCTAACCGCTCCTCTGTCCTCACTGGGTGTGTGACCTAGCCAGGCACACTCTACCCTCTAAGGCTTCCGGGGAACTCAGAGCAGTCGCTGTCAGAGGCTCTCTGGCTGGGGCATGGGTGGAGTGTGCACGCCCCTCCAAGCCCACTGCCTGCCCTGGGTCCCTAGGAAGCTGGGTCACAGCCCATTCGAGGGCCTTCTACCTTTGTGCTGGCCAGAGGGTCCTTGTTCACGAAAGCCTGGACAAACTCTTCAGGCCCGATGTGTCGCAGCCGTGCCTGTGCGGGGAGGGAGAAGAGGCGTTGGGAAAAGTTATGGGGAGCGGTGTGAACGGCATAGTGTTCCTTTGAGCTCCCTGACTCCCAGCCCACCCCAGGAGGGGCTTGGGCATTGGCCCTTCTCACCAGAGCTCTGCGACCCTGCTCTGGTCCTCACAGAGCTCAGCACACCTTCTGAGTGAGACATGCCTCCTTCCCCCGCACAAGGGCTCCTCTGCTCCTGGGGGCATAGGGCTGCCAACTCATGGGGAGTGCTTGAGGGGCGCAATGCCCCAGAAAACCAAGCTCATAATGGGGTGACTGATGACCTCCAGGGATGGTCTGGTGGTTAAGAGTCTGGGTCAGAATTGAATCTTGATTCTGTTCCTTCTCCTATGTGACTCCTATGTGGCACGTCACTTAACCTCTCTGGGCTTTAGTCTCCTCATTTATGAAAAGGAAAGAATATAGCACCCACCTGGCAGGTGATGGGAGATGAAATGAGATAGTGTGTGTAAGCATTGCGTTTAGTGCTAGGGAAACAGCAAGGAGCTCGTGAATGGTGGGGGTTTATCAGGAGAGTCCCACAGCAGCCTCCCCTCTCCGGGGGGTGGGGGAGGCAGGGGCTGGAGTGGCCTCTGCCTTGATCAAGAACCAGCATGCAGGAGGGCAGGCTGAAGCATCCCCTTCACAAGTGGGGTGGACTATTGGGGGCTCCTCCAGAAAGTTGGGGTGGGCAAAGTGAGTCTGTGTGGGTCCCGGGTGGGAAAGCTGAGGCAGGTGGACAAGTCACTAGTTGTGGATGATCACACAGCAGGTGGTGTCAGAGCCGGGATCTAGCCCACTGCTCTGTCCCTGGCCTGGACTCTCATGCCAGCTAGTGGTCCAAGCTGGGCAGGGGTGGCCAGCCCTCCTGTCCTCGCCCCAGGGGTGGTGAGAGACTGCCATAGCCAGGGACCTCTGGAGACACCTGGCTGGCTCTGCTCTGATGCACTCAGGCCTAGTTTATGCTGAGACAAGGCCAGGGGCCCAACGGGGGTTATCCGCTGTCTCCCGCACTGGGTCTGGGCTGAGGGTGCTGTGGGCCTGCTCACCAGCTCAACGTGGGTCAGCTGCTGGGCCAGCACGTAGGGGTCACTGCAGACGCTGAGGAGTTCCCTGTGGATGGAGGCCGGGGGCTTGGATCTGTAGGAGATGGGCTTGTCGGCACCCAGCAGGGTCTCCGGCCCCTGGCCCAGGGCCGCCAGCTTCTGGTGCAGAGCCTGCAGGAGCTGGTGCAGCCTCCTTCTGTAGGCCTGCAACGGGGGTAGGGGTGCACACAGGCCTGAACACTCCCCTCTGCCTCCAATGTCTGAGGCCAGCAGGCCCCCAGGCTGGCAGGGATGTGCCTGCCCCTGTCCCTCACCCCACCCAGGAGCAAGACCCAACCCAGGGCAGGTTGGGGCCACAGTCAAGGCCAATGGGAGAGAAGGCTGCAAGGCTATGGTGGGAGCTGAGCAGAGCAGACAGGATGGAGGTTGATAGGGGTCTAAAGCTGCCCCATCTGTCTGGGAAGTGGGGTAGAGGGGCTGGGCAGTGCTAGGGAGCGGAGGGAGGGAGGGAGCAGAGAGGCACGTAGTGGGCCCTGCCCCAGGCAGTTGGCCTTCAGCTCAGTTCAGTCTTCAAGTGAGGCGGCTCTGGGCACACAGTGGGCACTTGACACCCAATTACTGAACCCATGGAGTCCCTCACCATGCAGCTTGGCAGGTGGGTTCCTCTTTCGGCCACCTTGGGCTAGGTGCAGGGATGAAGGGCCATGGTCCCACCCTTCCATCCAAAGGGAGACTGATCGTTCCCCCTTCAGAGGCCCTTAGACACCATCAGATTGGCTGGGCTTACTGAGCGAGATCCTTACATGTCCCCAAGAAAGTGGCCAGTCCCACAGAAAGGGCCCTTGAGCTTGTTATCAAACAGCGCCCCCCAGAGGTGGACTCAACCATCCAGGAGCAAAGAGCAGACAAGGCGTGGTGCTGGGCTCCGGAGCCCGGCCTCCCTGCAGTACTGAGGTGGCAGCAGACAGGCAAACGCATGGGCAGGCCTGGCCCCGAGGCTTGGGAGGATAACACTGATGAGTTGTGGGCACTGCCAGGTAGCTTCACATCAAGTGGGTGCTTGTCTAGCTGTTTGGACACACACAAACCCAGCGATACTTTGCAGGGGCAGCGTCTGGCTGGCAGGACCACCTATCCTGAGCCATGGGGCACAGACCCAGAAAGCACCCACTGGTTAGCAGGACAGTGTGTGGGTAAACTGAGGTCCAACTGTCCTCTCTGACACCTGTGGAAGGCATAGGCCCCTTCAGCTCTGCTTTATCCAGAAGTATGGTTAGCACGCTGCCACCCTGGCCTTCGTTTGAGTGCCAGGAAGATGGCATGTCGGGTCCAGCCACGGCCGGCCTTGGGGAACAACCGCTCATCTGGGGGCCTGGACCCGTCCACGGCCCCGTCTCTCTCCTTTACTCAGCCAATTGTCTCTGTGGGGGCTACACTGGCCTTTGAGTTCCTTCCCCCCCAACTCACACCTCCACTCCCCCAACTGGCTCCACTTTCTGTCAACCAGCAGACTGATTCTTGCTGTCACCCTTTGATCCCCATCATGAAAGCCAGGGGCCATTGCTCAGGTTGCATCTGTATTGGGCACATTCTCTGGGCACCCTTCAGGTGTCTGCAAGTCTGTCATCACCATGGGAGAAATTCTCAATAAATTAGCACACAGGACATGATGATTACTTGGAATGCATATTGGTTCCATAGACACAAGTCCTGCTAAATGGCCTGCATTTTTGTAAATAGGTGTGTGGCCCTATCAAACCACAGGTACAGGCAAGCTGTGCCCATGACTTCAGGGGGCTCCAGGGCCAAGCCTAGGCAGGCTGCCCAGCTGGAAGCAGGCAAAGGCCACCTTCATCCATCAGCAACCGTGTGGGCCCCTCCTGCTCTGGTGGAAAGTCCCGGAGCTGCATCCTCACACCCCATTGAGGGAAGGGCCGTCACCCTCCCTCTTATAGAAGTAGGTTAAGACTCAGAAGTTAAATAACTTGCCCCAAAACACATGTTTCTGAAGATGAGTGCACTCTCCCTGCTGCAATGTGCATGGTGCTTTATGCCATTTCCTTCCACCCCTGTGTAAGAAATCTTTTACAAGATAAAGCTGATACAATTTTGGAGCAAAAACGATGTCTATGTTTAAAAACAACTTGGCAGGGAAGTGGGTGAGGAAACAAAAGGAACAAGTTTGGTGAAATATTAACTGTTGAGGCTAGGGGCTGGGTACACCAGAGCTCATGGTTGCTGTTTTCCATGTTTGTATGTTTGAAATATTCCATAAAGTTAAAAATTACCCCCATGCGCCTGACTTTTGGAAAGAATTTGTTCCTCATCAGAGCTCACATACACTAAGTGCTGCAAGAAGAACACACGTGATGTCAGGGGCTCTGCCTCAAAGCTGCGTGGTGGGAACAGTTAATGCCTCCATTTTATTGATAAAGAACTGAAGCTCAGAGAGGGCAGGTGTCTTGCCAGAGATCACACAGCTGTGGCTCCCAAGCCCATATCTGGGCTCTGGTCCCTTCTTCTGAGTCCTATGGGCCCTTCCTCATCCACGAAGGAGCAGAGCTCACCTGCCCCTTTAGAAATGAGCCCCACCCATGCAGGGCAGGGGTCCCTGAAGTCCACCAGCAGCAACCAGCTCAGGACCAGGCCCTGGAGGGCCTCCCCTAGGAGCGGGGACTTTCTGAGGATAGATACCCTGGGGATCATGAAGGCACTTGGGGGCCCCTGGCCTGGGCCTGGGTGGGGTGAGGGGCTGGGTAACCCTGGTTCCAGCTCACACAACTCAGCAAGGGAAGGGTTAACAAATGTCCCAAATGAGCCCTGACTAGTGTGGCTCAGTGGGCTGAGTGACCTCCCCACAGCAAAAGGTCATGGGTCTGATTCCCGGTCAGGGCATCTGCCTGGGTTGCAAGTTTGGTCCCTGGACGGGGCACTTAGGAGAAGCAAACGATCAATATCTCTCTCACACTGATGTTTCTTTCCTTCTTGTTCTCCCTCTCTTCACCCTCCTCTATAAACAAATAAATAAAATCTTTTAAAAAATGTCCTGAATGAGTTGTTTCTGCTAAAAAACAAACAAACAAACGATAAAACAAATCCACACCTGGTAGATGACTGCCGTCAATATCCTGCTCATAGGTCCCAGTTGTATCTGGTTTATTTCCACTGGGTGATTAGAAAAGATTTCTCAGCATAGTCCTGACAGTTTCCCAGGGGGTCAGACTGGCCCAAGACTTACACTCAGCCCCCCACGCTACAGCCAAACTTCAGGGTCTGCCTCAGAATGGCTCTGCCCAGGCAGAGGCACCTGACAAGAGTGACAGTCCTGTCTTGTCAATGGCTTGGACCTCACCATTGCTGAAGGCCTCCTGGGGGGAGGAGAAGGAGCCAGAGACTGGCTTATATACCTGTTACCTGTTTTAAGCCCCTGGACACGGCGAAGATTGAGACCTTGCAGTTCCAGAAGCCAGGACAGTCCCTTTGTCTTAGGCCAGCCAGTTAGCCAGCCACGATCCTTGCACCCATCCCTTCTCTACCCTTCTGCTATTGTTCACCGCCCCTTTCATACAGGTTCCCTCCCACAGATCCATCAACTCACTCACCTATCCTTCTCGTCCTTTCTAACATCACCTTTCCACCCACCGATCCATCCATCCACCCCACACACACCCATCCACACACCCTCCCATCCATCTCCACCCCCACCTACCTACCTATCCATCAGTCTTCCCACATTCACTCACCCCATAAGTCCACCTGCCTATCCAACTATTCCAACTTCTATATTCCCCCTCTACTCATCCATCAAAGTAGTCATTTATTTATCCAGCCAGTCAGCCAGCACCTCCTCTCCCTGCTTCCACCCCTCCCCTTCTGGACCAATCCAATCATCAAGGGTTCCCTGGCCTGTTCCCTGCTGCTGCTAACCAAGCATCATGACTCCCCGAGGGACCAGGAGGTGCAGAGGAGGAGCGCTTACAACAGCAAAGTCACTAGTCTGCTGTGTGAAGTGACTGCAGGGCAGGGCCTCCCTCCCTGAGCCTCAGCTAGGCCTTGGGCTTCATAGTGGCTGGGTGCCTGGCCTGCCCTAGCAGTTTTCCTCTGCCCCACGTGCGGTTGCCTCTGCCATGTCCAGACTCATTTTGGGGCCATCGTGTCTCCTCCCAGGGCAACTGATATGCACCAGCCCTAATGTTCTCTCCTTCCGGTGAGGTAAGGCCAGTGCTGGCCACAGAACAATTCTTCAGAGGCTGATAGGCCTGACCCTTCTAAAGACACTGGGAGGCTCTGTCCCTTCCTTTGCATTCTCACCATAACCCTGGGAGGATTTTTGTCCTCTTGTCACCCTTAAGAAAAATGAGGCTTGGAGACCTTTAAATGCCTCCCCCAGAGTAACACAGAAGCGGGAGCAGGGCATGGGCTGCAGGCAGTACCCTGGCTGCCTCCCAACACACCTGAGGGCAGGAGCAGAGTTTCCTCAGGGTGGGGCCTGAGCCACAGGAGCCTTTTCTCCTCCTCTGCCCCACCCTGCAGGTGCAGTTTATCCCTAGAGGCTCAGGGGACCCTGGGAGAACCTGTCCAGAGAGCCTGTGGCTGTTATTCCTACCTTAGTTGCAGTTGGGTTGGCCCAGCAGCACCCTTGCCCTGCCCTGGCTGCAGGCTTCACAAGAGCCCCGCTGCCGTCCGTCCTGTGTGGTGCAGGGGCAGGAGGGGGGCCTCCGTGCCCCAGGCCCAGGGGGCCTGACCACACGCCACAGAGCCCACCAGTGGGTCTTCTATCACCTGCCATTGCACAGCATCGAGGAGAGGGGGCAGCTGAGAGGACAAGGGGCAGCCCTGGAGTCCAAGGTCTGGGGTCTCAGCTCTGCAGAGCCTGAAGAGGCAGAGGGGGCTGATTCTCTGGCTGAGTGCGCAGCTGGGCAGACAAGGGCCCGAGGAGGCCCTGGGAGCTGGCTCAGGGCAGGGGTGCAGGCAGGGTGCCTGGCTCCCAGCTCACTCACCTCGTCACAGGGGGCGATGCGGCCCACCACGTCCTTCATGAGCCCGATGGCGGACTCCTCCTGGAAGTCCCATGGGAAGGTCTCCATCCACTCTGCCAACAATTGGAGCAGTTTGGGGCCAAACTTCTGGACCCGGGCCTGTAAGGCAAGGCCAAGGGTGCCCACCTGAGGTGAGGGGGGCTGGGGCCACACCAGCCATCGCCTCAGCCCCGCTGTCCGCCTGGTCCCGGCTGCCGGAGGGGTGGGGGCAAACCATGCCAGGTGACACAGCGATGGGGGCTGACCACAGGGGAGCAGGTGGGATCCGCACATTTGGGGTGGAGTCTTCTGTTTCTGCCAGGCATCTCACTCCCCTTTTTGTGGTGACACATCTCGGTTGCCTTTGGAATTGCCCTTACCCGCATTCCCAGTTGGTGGCATTCTGGACAGCCATCAGGCCCCGAGGCTCAGGAGTGGGCCCAGATCAGTGCTGGCCAATCAAAGCATGGCACATGTCCATCATGCACAGTGATTGGCTCCCAGATGTGAAGTGGCCCAGGCTAAGCCAATGGGACCAGGACTTTTCTGGGTTGAGAAGGGCCTGCGTTGAGCCTGGCACTACTGAAGCTCCTTGTCATTGTGGACCTGGGCCCGAGAGAGACTGGCTCGGGGAAGATGGAGCAGAGGCGGGGAGGGAGAGCGCTGGTGTTTTAATGTGGTCCTTTGAGCCCCTGGAGCCAGCGGGACTTGAGACCTCGCAGTTCCGGAAGCCAGGACAGTCCCTTTGCCTTAGGCCAGTTGTAGTTGGGTTTCCATCACTGACAGCAGAGCCGCACTGACACATGTATTGTTACAGCCCGAATGACTGGGCCAGGGACGGGGGCCAGAGAAGGCTGGGGCAGAGTGTACTGGAGGCAGGAAGCCCGGCAGGTGCTGCAGGACCACTCTAGATGGCAGGGTCCTATGGTGTAGGGTTCTGGGGGGATTGGTGTGAGCTCAAGGGCTCCCAGAGGGCACTGGAAAATAGTACCGTTGGGTCAGAGGTCCCCAGCCTGTCCCTTTGGCTCTGGCCTCAGACAAGTCAGAAACCTCTAGTGGGTTCCTCTTCAGGACAATGCGGACAACCCCTGCCTCTCCAAGGGCTGATGCCCGAGGGCATGTCAGGGCAGTGCCAGTGCACCTGGAGGCCGCTGCTTTGCCCTGCTCCTCACCTGGTCCAGCACTGGCTTGTCCAGCTGCTGCTGCTCAATGCACAGCTGGCAGACCCGGGCCAGGAGCTCCCGGGGCTCGATGAAGAGGCGGGAGCTCAGCAAGAAGGTGAAGATGTAGGCTTTCTAGAGGACACGGGAGAAAGGCAGCATGTGTTTACCAGAGAAGGGAGGGGATGCGCTTTCCACCCCCCTACCCCCGTCCCAGGCCCACAACCTGTCCCAGACCTGTCGTCTCCCCCATGCTTGGTGGAAAAGAGCCCATTGTGTTGCCCCCGTCCCCCACTGGGTGGGCCACCCACCTCAGGGTAGTAGTCGGCTGTGGGCACCAGGTGCTGGATCAAGGTGTCGAGGGAGGCTGAGGATGGAGCCCCATCCAGGAGGGGCTGCTCTGCCTGCTTGCTGTCCATGGGCTCGGTGGGGGGTGGGCCGGGGCTGCCCGGGGTGACCATGTTGGAGGCACTCAGTGTCCAGGGCATGCCTGCCTGAAAGGGAAGGAGCAAGGGGGACTCGCCTAAGCTGGAGACTGCTGGTCCCCGGGCTCCTGGCTGGGTGGGCCCTGCCTCCCACAGGTACTTCTGTGCTCATCTGGGCCCAGCGAGCACTTCCTGGGAGAGCTGTGAGGGGCCCCCAGCCCTCAGTACAGCACCCCCCAGAAACCAGGTCTCCCCCACTCTCAACCAAGTCACTTAGGGGCTGCTCTTTCAAGACTCCACAACCACTCTCAGCAAAGGGTGTTGTTCCAGTCAAGGCCTAGACAATTATATGGCCTCGCCCCTGGCCACAGAGATTGGGTCAGGGCGGAGCTTGATCCGAACTGCAGGTGCAAACCCAGAACCTCTGTGACACCTGAAGCTCTTTCATGAAGGGTTCCTGAGCTGGTCCCATTAAGGGCCAGGCAAGTGAGCACATTTCCAAGGTCAGCATGTGAGGCCATGGGTACTGCTGTGTCGGAGCTTCTCTGCGGAGCCTCTTTAAGTTGGGTCTCTCTCCAGCCCAACAGGCGCTCCAGGGCCTTTGTGACTGGGCCCAGCCCAAGTCCGACCAGCTGTTCCCTACTGCAGGAGGCCCTCCCGCCATCTTCACTCCATCATCTGGGCTTGGCTGGAAGGTCTCCTCCCTGGACCTTTCCCTGCTTCCCTGCAGCACCCCCCACCTTCCCACCTAGACCAGGCCTGACCCCTGTTGGGTACCAGCCCTTCTCCCTGTCAACACTGGTGAGTGCTGGGGATGCTGCTGTCATGCCAGCTGCAGAGAAGGGCCCCCACAGTTGTCATATGGCACCTTCTCGCCAAATGTCCTCCAGGAGGGGGGCAGGGTGCGCCCTCTGACCCGACACTGAGTCAAGGGCCCTGCAGCAGCACCCTCAGCGCATGTGCAGCGGGCTTGCGCCGCCTGCCCAGGCTCTGCCTCGGTCCTGGGAGGGCAGTCTTCTGAGCAGGGCCTGCCAGGGCTGCCACAGCTGCAGATCCTGGGCCAGCCTGGGGCTGTCTAACCATCGCCCACGCTGGACATTTAAGTCACCTCCATACTGTTGTTGTTTTTTTTTAACTCTCGCCCGAGGCCATCTTTTCACTGCTTTTAGAGGGAGAGAAACATTGATTTGAGGGAGCAGCATCAATTGGTTGCCTCCTGTATGTGCCTGGACTGGGGATCAAATCTGCAACCTGTTGGTGTGAGGGGACAATGCCCCCACCAGCTGAGCCACCCAGACAGGGCAAGTCACCCCCTCATTCTTAACCATGGAGTCCTGCAGGCTCAGCACAGGGACCCTCCAGAGATCAGCATCTCCTCCTTGCCCAGCTCACCTTGCCCCTACTCTTCCCATGGCAGACCCTGTTTCTGGCCTTTCCCTACCCCCTGGGTGACCTGGCCCTGAGAGGGGACAGAGGGATGAGGAGAGTTGGAGCTGATGTTGGGGATCAGAGGGAGCCCCCAGAGGGTGGGAGGGCAGGGGAGCCAGTGTGGCCGTGGGGACAGCCACAGCTTCGCTTTCACTTCCCTGACAAAGCTGTAAGTATCCCTTTCAGCCGGTGAAACTGTAACTTTCACAAAACCACTCCTGTCCATCTCCCTGAGCAGGCCGTTGGGCAGATGGGCACCCAGGGATGATGGTCATGTCTGCCACAGCTCTGTCCCTCACCCAGGGCCCATGTCGGAGCCTAATTCCACAAGAAAGAACACATGAGAGGCCAGCAGGGTCTGCCATTCCTTGTCAGATGGATACCTGGAATCCTCTCCCTGTAGCATTGGGCCAGTTTTCTCAAGGACAGGCCAGTTGCAGGGGTGCAGAGGATTCTACAAACCTCACTGCAGGGCAGGGGGTCTGCAGAGGTATAGGAGGGGCCTTTCTCTGAGGCCAGGGTGCCACCCCTTCAGGAAACTAGCTGGGGAGCTCCTAGAGCTCTGGTCTGGCCTGGAAGTGGGTGCTGGGTGTGAGGGGCTGAACACGAACACGTGGGGGAGGGGAGGGCATAGACCCAGCTCTGCCCTGGAGTAACAAGGTCACAGTGGAGGTCTGGGGTGGGGGCACCAGACCCTCGTGATACAGAGGGATGCACAGAGAGTGGACAGGCTGCAGAGGGACCCTCCAGCCTCCAATCAGCCACCGTGTCCCAGGTGCTCCCAGGCCTGGGTCTCCATGGACAAGCTGGTCCCCCTGCTGCAGCCTCTGGCTTGCTACCCTGTTGCAGAGGGACATTCCTTCACGTGTGTGCAGGTGTGGAGTGACTGCTGGCACCAGTCAGGCACTGAGGACGGAGCAGGACTCTCAGAGCTGGCAGTGGAGACAGACAACAAGCAGGAAACAAGCCTGTGGAGACACGGTCCCCTGTAGGCGAGCACTCTGCAGGTGGGCACAGGTGCTGGGAGACAGGGAGACAGCTCCCTGTGTTGGATGTTCCCGCAAGAGAGGGTGGGTGAGATCGGAGCCTGGTGGCACCCTGCTGGGCCTCTCCCCCTCACCCCTGTCCCCGTAGGGGTGCGGGGCACGTGGTGGGGCCCACCCTGGCCTCTGTGTGAGGAATGCCAGGGGCTAGAGCTGGACTCCCACCCAGCAGGGCTCCAGCCTGCCTGGGACACAGAGTGGGGCTGAAATGGGGGGGCTCTGTGCTGAGGACTGAGGGCAGAAGGCAGTCAGCAGAGACTTGCCAGGCGGTGGGGGGCCAGCATGTCAACTGGCTCAGTGAGCTGGTGGCCACATGGTATAATCATGGCATCAGGTGACCATGGAGGCCCCACCCACTCAGTCCGCCCCTTCTAAAAGTGACTGCTTTTACTAGTTCCTATCTTTCTAGAGCTTCTTTATTCAAGGGCAGTACATACTGTACATATATTCCTTCTTTTCTGTTTTTTATTACACAAAAAAGTAGTATGCTGTACACAATTTTGGTGTCATCTCACTAACGCTGCTTTTTGTAGATCTTTCCACAGCAGGACAGTGTCCTTGTTCCTTATCGTTTCACTGTCTGGCCATGTTCCATTGTCTGGATGTCCAGGGATCATTTTTTAAAAAGATTTTATTAATTCTTACAGGGGAAGGGAAAAAAGCAGAGAGGGAGAGAGAAATCAATGTATGTTGCCTTTCACCTGCCTCCAGCTACGGACCTGGCTGGAGACCTGGCTTGTAACCTGGTTATGTGCCCTGGCTGGGGAAGCGAACCAGAGACCTTTGGGTTTGAAGGCCGGCACCTTACCCACTGTGCCACCTGCCAGGGTCAGGGATCATTTTTAAAAGCTAGTGATAAAGCAACCCAAGTGTCTGTCAGTGGGTGATGGATAAGCAAAATGTGGGCTATACACACCATGAAATAATTTTGTCTTAAAAAGGCAGGACATCCTGACACCTGCTGCTGCATGGATGAACTTTGAGAACATTATTCAAAGTGAAATAAGCCAAACACAAAGGGACAGATACTGTAGTAGTCAGGTTCATAGACACAGACAGTAGATGAGGGACCCCGGGGATGGAGAAGGGGAAGGTGGAGGGGGCTCATGTTTGATGGGGACAGTGTTGCAGTCTCAAAAGATTGAAATGGCTGGAGATGGATGGTGGTGACAGTTAAACAACTGTGTGAATGTGCTCAACGCCACTGAACTGCACACTTAAAAATGGTGAAGATGGCAGGTTTCATATTATGAGTATTTTACCACATTTGTTAAAAAGGCCAGTGATGATTGTCACAATTTGCCTTGAACATCCTTGAAATCACCAGTTCCCCATCCATGCTGCTATGGACACAATCTGCGTGATGAATGTGAGGAAGGGCTGGGAGCCTGGGAGGACGCAGACAGGGTCTGAGCTGAGGGGCTTACCTTGGACGGGCTCCTGGGGGCTGGCGGTGCTCTGCCTGCCCCCTTGAAACCACCATTTCAAGTTCTCGCTCTCTGCCCCGCCCGGGCCTGGGGCTCCGCGTGTGAACAGACGAGTGTGTGGTGAGACTTCAATGGGTGTCCACTCTATACCCATTAAATGAACAAGACAATAAAACGTCAATGCTGCTTGGCCCTTAAATGCTGTTGGGCAGGGGTGGCCATTGTCTTAGCCCCTTTGATTGTGGGGAGGGGGAGCTCAGGCCTGGCTCCTTTGAGCAGTGGCAGCACCTTGTCCACATCCCAGTAACCCCTGTGGTCCTCCCTCTCCCAGACAAAGCCTAGAGCTGAGACACTCATTTCATTCTAGTTTGGGTCCCATGAAGGCCTCCTTCCTGTTCCCTGGTGTCTGAAGGGGTGTTGTGGGGGTGCGGGGGCCTTCCCCAGGCCTGAACCCAGAGGTTCTGCTTGCTCAGGCTGGGAATGCATGCGGCCTTTCCTTGGGGCAGCTTGCTGCAAGGGGAGGACAAGCCTGAGTTATTCCTGTGCTCCATCTGGCCCCCAGCTCCTGCTGCTGGAGCCGCTTCCAAGGCTCAGGAAGCACAGGTCCCTGAAGGGCTCCGGGCCCAGCTGGCAGGCAATCTGTTGAGTGCAGGTTGGTGGCACCAAGACTCACCACAGGTTGGTAACTAAAAATAGAGTTTTTCAAAGAGTGAAAAGTTGGCTTCTCCCCTGCTCTATAATAAATCACTCTGTGTCCCTATCCATGACTATTTCCTGAGGACACACTTCTGGAAGCAAAATCACTGAGTGGAAGGACACCAGTCCTTCCAACGGAATCAACAGATAATACCCAACTGCTCCCCCAAACCAGAGTGAAGGGATGTTTTCGTTCTGACAGCCAGGCTTCCTTATTCTGGGAATAAGGGAATCTCCTCCCACTGGCTGCAGGCTGAGGGGATGCACTGGGTCCTGGCCAATGAGAGTGCAGTATCACCCCTCTGGTCCCTGAGCAGCGGACGCTGGGTCATCTAAATGGAGTAAATTCTGGGCCTTGTTTGGAGAACACCATGAAGAGCTATTTTCCTGATATTTTTTCCTTTTCAAAAAATTAAAAACAAGAGCTTATAAATATATCTACAATTTAAATAATAGTAATTTTAGTATTATTAAATCCACCTGAACATCTGAGAACTGCTACCCAGGAAAATCAAAAGAGCATTACCAATACCTTAAAATGCCTTGTGTACCTTCTCCAGTGAAGCTGACTTCTCAGTCCCCTAACCTGGGTGACCACCATCCTAACTTTTTTGTTAATCATTCTCTTGCTTTTCTTTTTAGCTCTACATGTGTGTCTATCTCCAGACAATAATTGCCTAGGTAGAGGGCAAGTGCACACCAGCCGGCAAGGAGGGGGCAGCACTGAGCCCCCCCGCTGGACCCGCCAGGAGGGGGTGAGTGGAACTGTACCAGGAGTGTGGTCTGACTTCTGCTTCTCTGGGAGGGGATGAGGCCCCTTCTGGGGAAGTCATGAGCAAGGTCACAAGCAATTCTTGAAAAATAGGTTTCTTTACCTATGGGCACCTGGCAGGACAGCTGTGTGGACCAGGCGCTAGACATGCAGTGGCAGAGGGTGTGGGCTGCTCTGAGCTCTCTATTCCAGAGCCCACAAGGCTCACCTCCAGCTCTCAGGGAAAATGAGGACTCCTGTGAGTGTCCCCAGGAGAATCTGGGCTAGGTTCTCCTGGGCACCTGCACCCGGGTTGAGAAGATGGCCCAATGGAACTGGGGGACTTGGTGGTGACAATGTGTCCCTGGAGTGACCCTGCTGCAGTGTAGTTCAGCTGCCCTCCAGTCTGGGGCAGGGCTGTCCTCCTGGGTCCTTGTCCACCATCTGCCATGGGATCCCTTGTCCTTTCTCATGTCATTTTCCTTCTTGCTTTACTCTTTCATTTTGATGGAGCACATCCTCTATTGCTTCTTGATAAGTGCTTAGAAAATAAGTTGTTCGAGTCCTTACATACCTGGAAATATTCTCACCTTACCATCATACTTGCTAGTATGACTTGCAGTTCAGGAAGGTATAGAATTCTAAATTAGAAATAATATTTCTTCAGATTTTTGAAGGCTTATTTTCTGGCTTCTTTCAGAATGGCATAAAATTGTTTTTCTTCCAGTAGGATGATCAACCATCTGACTTGCCCAAGACTCTCCTGGGTTTAGCACAGAACATCCCACATTCTGAGAAACTTTTCAGTCTCAGGTAGACTAAGACGTCTGGTCATCCTCATCCCAAGTGACCTGATATTTTCCAATGAAGTGCTTGGATTTGGGTCTTTTCCTTCCCTTGTGTGTGGAGCACTTTCCAGCCTCTGCAGCTGACAACTGCCCCTCAGTGCTGGGACACAGCACTGAGTCATTTCACTCGAGATTCCTTTCCTTTCTTTTCTGTTTGGAACTCTCCGCTTTCATATTGGACTTCCTGGAATTGGCCTCCATTTCTTATCTTTTATCTCCTATTTTCCATTAAAAAACTCTTTTTGCTGTACTTCCTATTTTTTGTTTTGCCTTCCAAATCTCTATTGTTTGTTTTTGTTGTCATGCTTTTTAATTTTCACAAGTTATTTTTTCCTTTGAATTACGTTCAAAGTAAAAAGTTATTTTTACTCATTTAAAAATAACTTTTTAAATGGATAACATTTGGTTCCTTTTTCTTAACTTAATATCTTCTCTTACCTCACTGTATATATTAGTAACTTTTATTAGACATGATTTTCTTCCTGCATTGCCTTTCTTTCTTCTAATTTGCTTTTCCCCCATTAGTGTTGGTCGCCACCTGCCACGGCAGAAGCATTCATTCCTCAGATGCCTGGAAATCCTTGGCTGCCAGACGGTCCCTAAGAAGCTGACCAGACACTGAGGAAGAGGACAGGGCTTGTGGACAAGCTCACTGTGGAAAGAGCTGGGTGGGCTGTTGGAGGGGATGGGAAGAGCTGTGCATGTACCTTCTGACCGCAGCCACTGCCCTGAGGTAACCCACAGCCTGGGGACCAGGCTATCTCAGGTCTGCCGGGTCACTGCTTCCTCACCCACCTGCTTTCCAGCTTCCTAGTGTTTCTTGCTGTTGCTGCTGCTCTCATTCTTCCTGACCTCGTGGTTCTGCCTGCCCGTCCTCTATTCCCAGTGGGACTGGTGGGTAGCAGATGCATCACTGGTGGCTATCTAGCCCCTCTCCTGCCTCCTAGAGATGGCCAGGCCTGAGAGCGTGCAGGACAGGCCTTGAGCATAACTTTGAGACCTAAACTGGCTGCACCTGAAGTTAGCCCCACCGGGAGACTTTTTATTTAAGTGAACCTGCAACTTCCCTTTTGTCTTTTTTTTTTTTTTAATTGTTGTTGTTGTTGTTGTTGTTGTTTTGATTTAGCCAGTTGGAGCTAGTCTCTGTCACTATAAGTGGAAAGAATCTTGAAAGCAAAAAATTGCCCCAGGTAACATTCTTGCCTGCAGGATTCAGGGCTGGCCAACTATGGCCTCATTTATCCCATGGAAAGCAGAGGGGGATGCACCATGGATGGTCTCACTCAGCTAGCTGGGAGGTGCTCCCTGCAGATCCCTCTGGTTCTTAGCAGCTCAGCCCAGCACCCCTCCCAGGTCTCCTCTGCAAACATCCTTCCATGTGCAGAGGCCCCAGGAGCCTCCAGAGTAGATGTCCCAGCCCCAGACACCTGCCCATATCTCTCTGGGAGCCGGGACACCCTTCTCCAGTCTGTGTGAAGGGTGGGCTCTGTCCTGAGGGTCATCTGTGTTGACGTCACACACGGGCCATTGCTTCACTGCCTGAATCCCTGCAGCAGAGCCTCCTGGGAAAGACCCCTGAGAAGTCCTCACCCTGACTCCTAGCTAATACGAGTCCAGCGTCACCCCCCTTCATCCATGTCAGCTTTGCCTCGGTTGCTACTTCAGATAAGCTATTTACAACACGCCTGCTGCCAGTGACAGCACAACAGAAGCTTTTGAAATGTCTTTAAAGTGAACCTCTAGCTGGAAACACAGTGGGGGAAATGTGAGGGTGAGAAGGTCTGCTCCAGAAAGAGTCTGACACCAGTTCCTAGCCCACACACAGCGGAAGAACTGTCATGAGCACGAGATGAGTCTTGTGCTGATGCATACACACTCCCTCCAGACACCTCACCATTCCTTGGAGTGCTGGCATTCATGTACATGCTTATAGCTCGGGTATTTACATTGCAACCCATCGTGGTGGTTTCATGGGATGTGTCCACCGTGGGCCCTACCCTGGAAGGTGGGCTGCTGACAGGAGAGCACATCACTTGAAAGAGTCACCAGTTTCCCCACCAGCGTGCCCTGGTCCCCACATGCACAGCAGCTGGGACTAGGGGCTGGGATAAGAGCCACAGCCTCCTGCGCCTGGGAGGCTGTGTGGGTAGGGGCAGGGCTCCTTCACACCCCAACCGGGAGATGTCTCAAGCTGGGGGAGGGGAAGGAGCTGCAGGGAGGGCTGGGGTGAGAAGAGCATCTTTTGGGAAGGTGAAAAGAGCCAGGCAGGTGAGGGGTCTCTGAAGGCAGGGAAGCCTGAGCCAGCGAAGTGGGGAGAACTGGCCTGGTTGTGGGGGGAGGTTCTGTCTCCAGCAGTCAGTCCCCAGACCACCGTGCAGAGCTCCTGGTGTCATGAGAAGCAGGAGTGGTCAGGTGGGAACTGCCCCAGATGCCCACAGGCCTAGAACTGGTTCACTTGTTCACATTGAATCAGACCCAATGTGGACAGGCATCACTGTGGGAACCTGGGCTGCCTGATTCGAGGTCCCTACACCTAGTGCCCCGGCACAGCCCTGGAAGTGGGGGGAGGCAGATGAACATACTGGCTGGGATCTGGAATCAGGGAGGGTAGGGACTGCCAGGGCTCCAAAGAACAGCTGGAGGGCAAGAGAGGTGAACTCGGTAGTCTCACCTCCTCCCTACCACGCTGCTCCTGGAACACGTGATCATGGGCCGTGTCTGCAGGTCCGCCTGCCAGGAGGACCCTTCCCTCACTGCACTGTGGGCTCCCCCTCAGGCAGGGCTGGTTGGGGTGCCCAGAGATGACTCCTGCGGCACTGTGATTTCTAGTGAGCATGTTCATCCCTTCTCCTGGACAGAGTTCCTAAAACCTTTGACATTTCCTATGTGGGAAGAGTAATAAAGCTGTTTTGACATTTGTAACAAACCACTCTCAACCACACCGGAGTTATGTTAAGGAGGTGATTTCTGGACACACCTAACGATCGGGGCTAGTTGCCAGGGAAAGCAACTAAGTGACTGAAGGTAGAAACTTTCAGGCCCAGCCCCGAGTCCTTGAGGAAAGAGAGGCTGGGGGTTGAACCAATCGTCAATGGCCAATGGTTTCATCAATCCCGCCTTTGTAAGGAAGGCCCTGCAAACACCCAAAAGGATAGGTTCAGAGAGTTTGTGGGTAGGTGGGCAGGTGGGGGTGCTGGGAGAATGGCCCCCTGGAGCGGCCACAGAAGCTCTGTGACCCCACCCCGTGCCTTGTCCAGCGCCCCTCTTCATCTGGCTGTTCATCTGTATCCTTTATAATAAAATACTAACACAAGTTGATGTTTTATGAGCTCTAGCAAATTAATTGAGCCCAAGGCGGGTATGGGAACCTCTGACTTACAGCCAGCTGGTCAGAAGCACAGGTGACTGGCTGGGCTTTTGGCTGGAGTCCCACAGGGTGGAAGACTGACTTGTGGGACTGAGCCCTTAGCCTCATGGTCAGAAAACATACTTCATGTTAGGACAATGCTTTTATAACTATTGAGGTGGGTTTTATGAACCCAGCTATGGTCTATCTTGGAGAACATTCCATGTGCACTTGAAAAGGATGCTGATTCTGCCGTTGGGTGGAGTGTTGTACAAAGGTCACTTACATCCCGCTGGCTGGTGGGGATGATCTGTTCTCCCAAATCCTTGCTGACTTTTCTGCTGGTTCTAATGGTTAATGAGGGGCGTGTGTAAGTCTCTGCCTGTGCTTGTGGATGTGTCTGTTTTGTTTCAGTTCTTTCAGTTTTGCCTTGTATGTTTTGAAGTTCTCTTATTAGGTGTATGCACATTTAGGATCGTGGTTATGTCCTCATTGCGAATGACCCTTTTATCATGTAATGTTTCTCTTTTAACGGGTATTCTCTGAAGATTACTCTCTCTGTTATTAATATTGCCACTCTAGGTTTCTTTTGCTTAGTATTTATTTACATGTTGTATTCCTTTTCTGTTTTTTTTTTTTTTTAACCTATCTATGTCATAATATTTGAAATGTGTTTGTTTTATGCAGTGTAAAGTTGAATCATTTAAAAAATACATTCTGACAATTTCTGTCTTTGGTTAGTTTAGACTATTTACAATTAATGAATTAATTGATGTGTGTGGGTGGGGGATAATATTTTGTTACTTTTTCAAAATAGACTTTATCTTTAAAATGTATCTAAAATTTACTTAGTTTTAGAGAAGGGAAAGGAAGGGGAAATAGAGGGTGTGAAGCATTGATGTGTAAGAGATAAAGCAATAGGTTGAGGTTGCTTCTCATATGCCCCCAACTGGGGACCTGGCCTGCAACCCAGGCATGTGCCCTGCCTAGGAATTGAACCAGTGACCTGATGGTTCACAGGCCAGCACTCAATCCACTGAGCCACACCAGCCAGGGCTAGACTTTGTCTTTTAGAGCAGGTTTATGTTCACAGCAACCATTTAAAAAATTTTTTGTTGTTGCTTGTTTTATTTTTATTTTTTATTTTTCCCCTCAGACCCCCAGGTGTCAAAGGTCCTTGGGGGGCACTGTGTCCTCATGGGTGATCAGAGCCCAGTGCTGAACATCATGGGATGGATGCTGTTGCTTGTTTTAAATTCATCTGTTTCCCCTTTTCTATTTTCTTTTTCTTTTTTTTTTTTTTTTTAATTTCCAGAGAGAGGGGAAGGGAGAGAGGCAGAGTGACATCAATGCATGGTTGCCTTTCACTCGCCTCCAGCCAAGGACCTGGCTGGAGACCTGGCTTGCAACCTGGTTATGTGCCCTGGCTGGGAATTGAACCAGAGACCTTTGGATTCACAGGCCAGCGCCTTATCCACTGAGCCACCAGCCAAAGCTCTGCTTTCCTTTGAATCATCTGAACATTTCTTAGCATTCTTTTAAAATTTGTCTATTTGGTTTTGACTCTATCTCTTTGTGTGGTTCTGTTCAAGGTTGTAGCAGGAATTACAACTCTACATGATGAACTTTTCACAGTCTGTTTAGAAAGCCTGACCACCTGTATGTTACATTGCTACACATTGAAAAGACCATCTGACCGTGGTACCATCTTTGGTTTCCAACATGAGACATATTTTTAAATTTCAAGAAGGGAACAGTCTGTTGTACCCATGCAGATGTTTATCATTTGTTTCTCTTCCTTCTCTTTCGCCAAGTGTCCCTCTGGTGTCATTTCCCTTCCACTAGGAGAACTTTTTCAGCAATGCCAAAGAGCCTGAGTATTGCTCATAACACCTTCATTCCTGGAGGACACGCTCTATGCCCATAGAATTTGGGGTTGACGGTTCTTTTCTTTCTATACTTTCAAAAATGTTATTGCACTTTCTTGTGACCTCTATGGCTTCTGTGAAGGAATCCACATATATTTGAATCATTCTTTCCTTGTAAGTGAAGCATCACTTTTCTTGGCTTCTTTTCTTTGTCTTTAGGTTTTGGCAGTTTGATTGTGATGTACCTGAGCATGAATTTCTTGTTTCATTCTGTCTGGGAGTCATCCTTTTTAGAGGTTCCTGAGTATGTGAATTTAAGTCTTTGACTAAATTGGGATGTTTTCAGCCATTATTTCTTTGAATAGGGTTTCTGCCCTGTGCTTTTTCCCCTCCTCACAGGTCTCGAACAGTGTAAATGTCAGATTTTTCTATCATACCCCACATTGTGGCTTAGCATGAAGAACTTCTACTGAACTGTCTCTGGTGCAGCTGCCTATTTCCCTGTCATTTCTATTCTGCTACTGAGCTCACCCAGGCCATTTCTAGATTTTCAGGTCTAAGATTTCCATTTGCTCTCCTTATGTCTCTTACTTCTTTGCTAAGACTTTCTATCTGTCCATTTACTTTAAGAACATTTGCCAGCCCTGGCTGGTGTGGCTCAGTGGATTGAGTACCAACCTGCAAACCCAAGTGTTCAATTCCCAGTCAGGGCACAGGTCTCCAGCCAGGTCCATAGCTGGAGGCAGGTGAAAGGCAACCATACATTGATGTTGCTCTCCCTCTCTTCCTCACCCTCTTCCCCTCTCTCTAAAAGTAATGAATAGCCCTGGCTGGTAGCACAGTGGACAAGGCGCCGGCCTGCAAACCCAAAGGTCGCAGGTTCGATTCCCCAGCCAGGGCACATAACAAGGTTGCAAACCAGGTCTCCAGTTAGGTCTGTGGCTGGAGGCAGGTGAAAAGCAACCATACATTGATGTCTGTCTCCCTCTCTGCTTCTCTCTCTTCCTAAAAATAATAAATAAAATCTTAAAAAAATAAAAATAAAAATAAAATAAAAATAATGAATAAAGCCTTTAAAAAAAAAATATTTGCCTTCATTTGCTGGTGCATTTTTATAATCACTGCTTTCTAGTCCATGTCCGATAATTCAAACACCTGCTTCATGTCAGCACTGGCATCTGCTTATTACCTTCTCTAATGAGAGCTGAGATTTTCCTAGTTCTTCACATGTCAAGTAATTCTTGGTGGTATGCTGGGCATTTTGAAAACTATCTTTTGAAATTCTGGCTCTTGTTTAAATCTGATGGAAAGGATTTATATTTTTGTTTTCGCAGGCAATTGACCCACTTAGGTGTGGGCTCTGTCTTCAGAGCCACTGAGTTGGTGTCAGACGTGTGTGGCGGCCCACTCAGCACGTCGGCCACCAAAGCCTCCAGCGCTGGTCAGGGTCAGACCCAGCCTCGTGCTGTCTGAGGATGAGCCCCGGAGCCATGAACAACTTCACTGGGCTGCTTTCTTGAGCTTCTCTGTGTCTGAAATTTCTATGGCATTTTTTTCCATTTCCCAGGTCTTCCAGCCAGAAAACTAGTGCTTTCCTTAATGCTGTTCTGCTGTGTGCTTCCCGTGACTTGGCCTGTACCCAGGGCCAAGTGGTGGCAGGGCAGAGAGAAAGGAGGATGGTGGGCTCCCCCTGCCCTCCGCGGGCGCAACTACCTGCTCAGGGAGGACGGTTCCGGCCTCGTGGATGCTCCTGCGGAGCTGCTTGCGGGCTGGGGTGGGGAGAGCAGACAAAAGATACTTTTTAAAATGTATTTTCTTACTATCTCTGAGCCATGAGACCCCATTGCTGCTCCTTGAGCTGGAACCAGGGGTTTGTTTCCTCTTGCAACTTTCTCTGTGGTGCTGATGTCCAGGCTGAGTCTCAGGCCGTGAAACACCAGCAGGAGAAACACGAGGACTCACTGCTCCATCACGCGCTCCGTCAGGTCAGGAGCTGCACTCAGGGGGTGAGCAGAGTGGAGCATGTTCATGTCATCCTGGAGCCAGAATGTGGACACTTATATTTTAGTTTGCAATTTCATGCTTATTAAAAATCAATAATGTTTGTTTTCACTACAATTTTATGGTCGCTTTCTATTTATGGGAAGTGATGTTGCTGATTTAGATGGGAACGTAAAATTTCCTTAAAAATATTATTTTAATAACTTATTTGGTTTTTCAAAGAACAGTAAGCCAGACTCCATCAGATCTACCTGGCTGCTTGCTGTGCCCCTGACTCATGCCATCCACAGCCTCCCTCCCTGACCTCGAAGCTCCAGCTGCAGCGTCCCCTCCTGGGGGAAACCTTCAAAACTGCAGGTGGCCACCAGAGGAAGCATGTGAGGAAGGGTCTTCCGGGCAGCCGGGGTGAGAGATAGAAGGCAGGCGAGGCTGGGGCAGGTGGCTGTAGCAAGGGTGTTGCTTGTGTTCCCCCTGAGCATGGAGAGGCGACACACCAGAACAGGGCTGGGACTTGGTCAGCACCATCGGCTACTTCCCATGCCCGGCACTTCCCCAAAGTCCTTCTCGTGGCCCAGGATGTCCTGCCCAAGGCTCCAAGCGCAGGTCTTGGGTGGTTGGGGCTGAATTCTCCCCGTGCGAACCCCATGCTCTGTCCTAGGCCTATGCCTGCTGGTCCCCCACAGGAAGCAAGATTCCTCCAGGCCATCTCTGGGCTGCCTCCCTCTCAGCCTCCATCTCAGGCCTTACCAACAGCTGCTGGCGCATGGGCACTCGCTGCCCAGCCGCTGTCTGCTGTCTGCCTGGACCTGTTGTGTGTCCCTGCAGCATCTGAGCCTATAGTTGTCACCTTGTTTACTTGTTAGGATCCTGTCCCCACCATGGCTGTGAGCGCCTCTGGCTCACCCCAGCCCCTAGGCCAGGGCTCAGATCACGCTTGCTGCATCAATGAATAGATGGGTGGAAGGGTGAGTGACAGCTACTGGGAGGTGACCGGGTGCAGCAGCAGATGGAGGAGGCTGGAGACAGTGCTGCGTGCCATCCGGCCAGCGCTGCAGCTGACAGTGGTGACCAGGCGGCCAGCCAGGCAGCAGCTGCTGGGGAGGAGTGTGGCTGACTTTGTGAGTGGGAACAAGTCAGTCATTTATCACAGAGAATGAATATCTGACTGTGTGAAAACCACATGTGCTACTGAATCATGTGGAGGGAGGACCAGGGATGAAAGCGCTGACTGTTCCCCTGCAAAAGCCTTTAACTCCTATGGCCCCCAGCCTAGGGCACAGCCTTACCTGCCCTGCCCAGCGCCTCAACCCCTCTGGTGCCACCACCCAGCCAGGCCTGGCTCAGGGCCTCCAGTGACTGCCCCAGACTCCTCTCCCATCACACCCATCCCTCACTGAGCTGCCTGGACCTCCCCCGGCCCTGGCCCCACTGCCTCCAAGCCTCCTCTGTTCTGTGGACCTGGGAGCTCTGCCAGCACCTGTCCTGTCCTTCTCCTGCCCAGTCCCCAGGGTGGTGGCTGCTGTGGCTCTGTCCCTAGGGGGAGGGTCCCTGCTCTTAGCCCCCCAAGGGTCCCTGGACTGCGTGCGGCCTGTGCATTTGCCTCCTGCAGGTGGAATCAGGATAAGCCTGTGATGGTGCCTCCCGAGTGAGCACGTAGAGGGAGGGGACTCAAAAGCCAGCTAGAGCTGTGGCAGATGGGGGCCCTGGGTCACAGAGAGCAGGAGAAGCCTGCAGCACTAGTTCTGGGGTGTAGGGCCCGCACAGGGAAGCACAGGCCATGGCCCCGATTCTAGGCACCTTGTGACCCTCCCCCAGCCCAGGAGTGAAACCCCTGACCCCTTAACCTCTTTAGGGAGGGAGCACCCAATAGAGCACAGTGGGAAAGAGTCAGCAGCAGCTTCCGACATGTAGAAGCCTGGGGCTTTCAGCTCCCACAGGTGACGCCTGCAGTGAGGCTGGGCTGAGCCAGCCAAGGGTACAGCCGCCTTAGGCCGGGTGTGTGCTGCGTGCTTGGACACTGCCAATGACAAGGGCATCAGCCCTTTGCTTCTCTGCATGGCCCTGGTGCCCAACATAGCCCCAGAGAGCGTGGGCGACCAGGGAGCTGACCAGCACCGGCACACTCGGAGCTGGTCCGATGGGTCAAGGGTTGCTTTGCACAATGCTGACCACATCAAGCACGGCTCACCACCATGCCGTCACCACCTGTGTCACCTGCTGCTGGCCCTGGGCTAGCCTGGGCTGCCTGAGCACCCCATGGGGATGCTGCACTCCGCCCCGCCCCCGCCCCCATCTGCATCTGAGCAGAAAGAGCTGGTTCCTTCCCCAGGTGTCTGCAGGAGTCACTCGCACTTCCTGACAAACACCTCTCCCCCATTCAAGGATAGGGAGCAGTTAGTAAAAATAAAAGCTTTGTTTTTATCCTGAGTTTTTGGGAATCATTTCAAAGAGTGATCCAGCAGGGGTGGGGGTGGGGGAGTAAGCCTGTGAGGCTGGAGGCCTGCTTCGTGAGCAGGGCATTGGGTAACTCGATGGGGGTCCAAAGCCACTGGCTGTGGGGCAGCCCCTCCCCCTGCTTAAGCTTCAGTTTCCACAGCTGTAAAGTGGGCTCATAACAGCCTGCCTGTAAGTGTGTCTACTGGGGTTAGGAGCGGGACCAGTGCCCATCCCACCCTACCCTGTGCACGACCCCTGAAGGTGGACTGAGGGGACAAGTGAGGCCACTCTGTCTGTGATAAGAGACACAGAGGCCCACCATGTCCAGACAGCTGGGTGGCCAGCCCAGCCCGTGTTGCCCTGGCCTCTCACCATGACCAGGCCCAGAGCTTGGTCACGTATACCTGGCCTGGGGTTCAGGGACCCAGGTGGCCAAGGAAGTAGAGGGCACACAGGTGTAGGGTCCCCAGGAGTCAGGGTTATTTCCTTCAGAGATATCTGTCAAGGGTCTGGAAAATCTCAAAGGACAGGAATAATTCATTTCACATCTCCCTGAATTGGGGAAATTGAGTTCAAATCTGTGCAGTTTTTATTAGTGGTGGCCTGTGACTGGGATGGCGGGTCCCAGAGAGTCAGGAACAGGGTGGCCAGGACAGCTGGCTGGGCACCCCAGGCCTCCCCCATCACGGGTGGGGGTGGGAGGCTGGAGAGTGGCTGCGACCACATGGGCCTGAGTAACACCCAGCAGGGACACTTCTCTGAAAATAACTCCCAGAGCAGAGCTGCTTTTAAATACTTCTCATTCTTGCTATAAGAGGAGACTTTCACAGCTGAACTTTAACAAATTCGTCATCATCTTTTCTGGGAAAAACAAGGGACGATGAAGTCACCAGTATTAAAAATAAAACAAAGAAATACACAGTTTTCCTTTGGCTTCTCTCAGCAACATCCAGCAGACAGAGAAAAGGCCCTTGTCAGAACGGCCGGGGAGATGTGTGTGCGTTGACACCCTGGCCCACGGCTCTGCCTGAAGCTCTGGGTTCAGTCCTGTCCTGGGCTGCGTGTGGCCTTTGGGAAGTGGGGCTGCCATCCACAGCCAACAGGCGGGTGGCATGGGCACAAACATGTGACTGCAAATCTGGTTTCCTTCAGGCTTGCTAAAAAGCAGTTTGATGTTATCTGCATTTCACAGAAGGGGAAACAGACCCAGAGACCTCTCTCTGGGTCTGACCTGTGCTAGGTCACCCAGCTGGCATGCAAGGGACAGGACTGCACCCAGGATCTCTTCCAGAGACTCATACTGATGTTGGGTGGGGACAGGTTCTACTTCAGAGGGTCTCCATGCAGAGAGCCCAGGTGGCGTGTGTGGACAGGCCCAGGCTGTGCACGCTGTAGGCCAGAGGGTCTGCTGACACACCGGGTCGAGCATCCCAGAGGATGGTCAAGGAGGTGATTGTGTTAGAACCCAAGCCCTACACAAGAGGTCACTTGGCCATGGCTAGATTCACAGAAGCCAGAGAGCTCCTGTCTCTGAGGCTGGGGCCTCCCACCCCCATGCCAGAGATGCTCCTGGAAAGTGCAGGTGCCTGGGCTTGCCAGAACCTTTACCTACAGACCCGCTGGGTCAAATCTCTTCCCCAGAAGGGCTTCCTAATAAAGTGGACAGAGTGCACTGCCCCACATGGGAGGGGGATGGGACAGCTCCCGGGCACCCGGGAAACTCACAGTCCAAGCATGGCTAACACACATCCAAAACATGAGCATGTGAACATGAGGAAAGCACCACAGTGCCCAGCAGACAGGGGGCAGCCAGTGGTCTCTCTCCGATTCAGCCGCCCTCCCAGTTGATGCAGGAGGACAGATCATGGCAGCAGAAGCCAGGAGTTGCAGCTGCGGTGCAGGCTGGCTGGGCTCGGCCCTGCACCCACCCCCTAGATCGTTGTCGGTGCATCTGGGTTGCTCCCAGTCTCCATTTTCCATGAGGTTACTGGGGTGGAGTGACTTACCCCTGCAGCACAGGGTAGGGGGCAGGGGCTGGGGGGAGCCAGGTCACTGTGCCATCTGTGACCCTGATCCCAGCTCACACAGCCTTCTCCACACTGGGCCCCGGGCCACCTATGTCAGGTAAGTGTGAAGCTGCTCAGGGCTTATGAAAGGAGCCAAGAGGCAGAGAGCCAGAGATCTTGTCCTAGATCCAGCCATGCCCGACATTCACTCTGGCCTTTTCATTTATAGACTCAAACACACCCTCCTCCTGTGCTCAAGTCTGGCCGAGTCGAGTATCTGTGTGTGTTGCATTGTCGCCAGCAGGCGGGGCTGTGCCGACCCAGCTGTGGGCTGTGAGGATCGTGCTGACTACGCCAGGCCAACCAAAGGGCCGAGATGGGCTTGGTTCTTGGCAGGGAGACCTCACATTTTCACCTGTAACAGTCCCAATAAGCCCAACTCCCAGGCTGCTCTGAGGAGGTGACATGTGATCTGAAACTCCATAGCAGGAAGGACATGGAGGGTGAGGAAGGGTGGATGTTGGGGACAGCACAGGACAAGGTTGGGAGCCGGGAGCAAGGAGAGAAGCAAGGTTTGCTGTGGCTGGAGCCTGCCACAAGGGTACTTGCTCATTGCGGGGCATGGGAACAGGAGGAAGCAAGCCTGGGCTGAGGAGGATGTGGGTGGCCCTGGAAGAACTCGGGTCCTTCCAGGCCACAGGTGCAGTGTGAGCTGGAGCCAGAAGCGGAGAGAAGAGGCTGCATTCTGGACAGACTGGGAGGGTGACACTCACCAGCCATCGGATTTGTGAATGGCAGGGGGATGGCTTATGGGGAAGGCCCTCAGCAACTTGGGTCTGCATTTGGCCACTTGAATGATTTGACCAAGTCAAGGAAGATTGGAGGGAGAAGACATGGGAGGGGTGGGGTTGGGGTGGAAGCAACAGGAGGAAAGGCTAATCAGTGGGCCTAGGGTGCAGAGAGGGGAAGATGGGGCCCCAGCAGAAGACCCTCCCAGGGGACGCACACGGGGCCACGCCAGCCTCAGTCAACACTTTTGACCTTAGTGACCATTTGGGGACCCTCTCAAAGGTGAGTGTAGCGATCCACAGCAGCTACCCAGGGCAGGGGGCTCCTGGCCACAGACGCTGCTAAGCCAAGTGGGGCCTCCAGCGGAGCCCATGAGGAGCTGAGCACAAGGCCCACCAGCGGGGCAGTGAGCACGGCCATCATCATCATCATCACTCAGACTGTGCTTGGTGCCAGGGGGCCCTTGTGGGAACAACAAAACCACCTCCATGCACCAGAGAAGCTTGGGTGCTTTCAGCCACAAAGGGATGGTTTCATCTTTAATGAACTAGTAAGTGGTCTTGTTTCTCCTTTACCCCTTTCTGCATTTCTGACTGTCTTCTTCCTGGGGTGAGCTTAGTTACTTTTACAGAGAAGCATCAGGGGGGTTTCATTTGGAGAAAAAAGGGAAAAGTAGGAGTGCACCCACAGGAGATGGAGGTGGAGCCTGGCACCACCAGCCAGGCACACCTCCTGGTCATCTGGCAGGTGCCTGGAGCAGGCAGCGGCCTGCTGCGCTGGGGAGCCAGCCAATTCCACTAAAGGGCAACGGATAGTCTCCAGCCATGGATTAGTCTGCGGAGGCAATAACGCGCAAGCATTGAGTTTGACAAAAAGTAGGAATTACTGCTTCCATGTTATTTGTCAAAATAGAGGCTGGTGCACAGGTGGCCTGCCCCTGCCCCAAGGTGCAAAGCAGGTGCAGACGCCCCTTTTCTAAAGCCAGTGCCGCTGTCACTGGTCCTTGAGAGAAGCTTCAGGACCCTGAGCAGTCACAGAAGCCACAGAGCACTGTGATTCTGAGGTTAGATGGGCATGTGTGCAGCACTTTACAATTTGTAGAGTCCTTTCCCGGACTGCTTCAAGTTCCAGGTCCCTGCCTGCAGCCCCAGGCTGGCCACTGGTAGGGCTGCCCAGGGGCAGGTCCTGCCCAAGGACAGCCACACTCCCTCCTACAGCAGGGCCCTGGCCCTTAGTTTCTTATTTAGCCTTAGATAAAGAAGCAGCTTTAGTGCTGCTTCTTTCCTTCATTTATTTAACTTTTTACCCAAGTATAACATATATCCTGAAATGCCCACACATTTGTAGTGTGCCACTCGGCTCCCTAGGTGTCCAGCCTGGGCCCTTACTGCTTGCTAACTCTGAACTTCAATGGGAAAGGAACACAAACAGAGATCACCGTGTAGGAAACCCTCACTCTTCAAACAAAACCTGAGGCTGCAGCACCCTGAGGGCTACATGCACGGAATGCAGGAGCAGAAGGTGAGGGGCCTTCATGCCCAACCCCATGTGACAGCAGGGGCTGCACACCCAGCTGGCACTCTGGCCCACCCTCGCTGGGGCCAGGGGGCAGCTGCCCAGGGTCGTGCCAGGCCTGCTCAGTGTCAGGCCCACCCATGATGTGCATGAAGGAATCAAGAATGTGGTAACTACATAGGTGAACAGAAAGACTTTTTTCTATTTAAATATCTTTGAAAGGTCATCAACTGTTCAAAGCAAAAATAATGTACTGTGGGGTGTGTAAACTTGGAAAAATAAGATACCAATAGCACTATTAGGTGTTGGATTGTGTCCCCGCAAAAGATATGTTGAATTCCTGATGGAGATCCAAGATGGAGGTGTCGATGGACACTCTGTGTCTCTTCCCGCAACCAAAAATAATATGTCTACCTCAAAACTGGAGACATCCAGAAATTCCTGAACATAGAACTGCACAGAAGTCCAACAAAGAAAAGACAGAAGAAAGAAAGACTCATCCGGACAGGCAGGGATGGCGGAGCCAGGACACAGAGGGAGCGGTTAGGTGAGCTGATTGCTGGCGCACTTGGCGGGGCAGCTGCCTGTTGGCACAGGCGGCAAAGCGGCAGGGGTCTGTTGGTGAAAAGAAAAATCGCAGCAGGGGCACCTACCGAATGCTCCCGGCACCTGACCAGATCACATGGCTCACCGTTCCAGTGCTGGGGTGGGGTGGGGGAGGAAACTAAAAAGCCACATTGCTTTTTCTGACTGTGGAAACCAGTGGGGGTTGGGGCACAGGAAGTACTGGAAAGAGTTTGTTTGTTTAAAGGCCCTGCGGTCCTGAAACATCCACAGACCTACCCACTCTGGGAACCATGGAACTAGAGAGGAGTTAGCCCCACATGAGAAATGAGAGAAGGGCCTGAAAAAGGGGTGAGTGCTGAGCAAGCAGCATAGTTCCCTCTCAGACCCTTCCCCCACTTAACAACGACTACTACCTGGTAAAACGGGTCGCACAGCACTGAGAGTGCCTGAGGCCCCTCCCCTTACAACTAACAGGTGCCACAGCCCTACCTGAGACATGGAGGCAAACACAGGAGCCCATCTAGATGCAGAGAAAGAGAAATATGACTCAAAAAAGAGCACAAATCAAGGTCCCAGTGGCCAAACTAAGCATCAAAGAAGTAGCCAGCCTGACAGACACACAGTTTAAAATGTTGGTGATAAAGATGCTCACAGACTTGACACATGTGCTTGAGTACAGTAAACACTAAGGAAAAAAGTGAAGGCCATGCTAAGTGAATCAGAGGAAAATATACACAAAACCAATTGTGGAAGGAAGGAAAATGGGGTTCGAATCAATGATTTGCAACATAAGGAAGAAATAAATAGTCAACCAGACAGAAAGTGGAAACAAGAATTGAAAAAAATGAGGAGAGGATTAGGAACCTCCGGGATGACTTTAAATGTGCCAACAGCTGAATCATGGGGATGCCAGAAGAAGAAGAGGAAGGACAAGAAATTGAAAACTTGTGTGAAAAAATAATAAAGGGAAACTTCCCAAATATGGTGAAGGAAATAGACATATTTCCTTCTGTGTTGGGAAACACAGAGTCCCAAACAAGCTGGATCCAAACTGAGCCACACCAAGGCACATCATAATTAAAATGCCAAAGGTTAAAGATAAAAAGAGAATCTTAAAAGCACCAAGAGAAAGGTAGAGAGTTACCTACAAAGGAGTTCCAATAAGACTATCAGTGGATTTCTCAAAAGAAACTTTGCAGGCAAGAAGGGCCTGGCAAGAAATATTCAGAGTGATGAAAAACAAGGACCTACAACCAAGATCACTCTATCCAGCAAAGCTATCATTCAGAATGGAAGGGCAGATAAAATGATGTTTCCCAGACAAGGTAAAGCTAAACGAGTTCATCATCACCAGCCCTTATTATATGAAATGTTAAAGGGACTTATTTTTTTTCAATGATCAAAATCATGAACATTAAAATGACAACAAACTATCAATAACAGGACCTGAAAAATGAAAAAGAAGAAGGAAAACAAAAACAATCCAAGCAAACAACCAGAACAGGGCCCGAAACATAGGTATGGGGATCATTGGGAGGGTTATCAGCTGAGAGAGGGAAGGGGGCAAAACAAGGAAATGGTACAGGGGTTAGGAAACATAGTTGGTGGGTACAAGATAGACAGGGAAAGTTAAGAATAATAGAGGAAAAGGTGAAATCAGAGAACTTATATGTATAACCCATGGACATAAACTAAGAAGCAGGGTGGGACTGCAGGAGGGAATGGGGAAACTGGGTGGAAGGGACAAAGAGAAAAGAATTTGGGACAACTGTAACAGCATAATCAATAAAATATAATATACTAAATCTCTCTCTCTCTCTCTCTCTCTCTCTCACACACACACACACACACACACACACACACACACACACGATATGTTGAATTCCTAGCCCCCAGTATCTGGGCATATGATGTTATTTGGAAGTAGGGTTACTGCAGATGCAATTAGTTAAGGTAATATCATGCCAGAGTAAAGGCCCCTAATCTAATGTAATCAGTGCCCTTATAAGAGCAGGGCCATTGGAAGGCAGGCACATGAGGAACATCATGTGACGATGAAGCTGGAGATTGGAGCTGCAGCCAAGGGACCTGAAAGATTTCTGGCAAACCACCAGGGGCTGGGAAGAACCAAGGGAGGGTTTCGCTGTGGTTTCAGAGGAAGATGACCTGTCCACGCTTTGATTTTGGACTTCTACTCTGTGACAGAATACATTTCTGTTGTTGTAAGTCATCCAGTTTATGGTACTTTGCTACGCAGTCCTAGGAAATTTGTCCAAGCACAAGGGCTGAGAGGGAGAAGGACAGACCAGGCACAGGGTCCTCGTACTGCATGCAAAGCAGTGTAATACCACTTCCAGGTAGATCATGTTCAGTTAGGGGTGTCATGGTGGGGAGGTTCTAAGACAGCCCCCAGATTCCCACCCACCTGTGCAACCCCTGTCCTTGAGTGGGGCTGGGACCCATGGGTTCGATGGATGTCACTCTTGTAACATGGCAAAGGCAAGTCTGGCCAATCTAATTAAGGTCTGCAATCAACTGACTTTGAGTTTATCAAGACAGGAGATCCTGGATGAGCTTGACTTTGTCTCATGTGAAACCTGCATAAGAGGATCTCCAAGTCCTAGTCCTTGAAAGAACAGGTCACTGTGAGCTCCTCCACCATCCACAGGGGCTTGGAAGGGGACCCTGAGACTCAGCTAAAATGCCAGCCTCAGACTTGTGAGACTGTGAGGAGAAGACCCAACTAGCTGCCCTTGGAACCTGACTTATAGAAAGTCTAAAATAATCAATGTGTGCTGCCAACATCATCTTAATGTTTTAGAAAGCAACAGAAGAGTAATATAATGTATAACACCTAAATCAAGCATTAATGTAACATCACAAAGGGATATAGCTAATAAGTCAACAAAGGGGACAAAGTGGGATCATACAAAATACACGATCCAAAAAAAAAAAAAATCAGAAAAAATAAGATAAAAGGACCAAGAAACATATAAAACAAATAAAAATAAATAGCAGAATGATTAATTTAAATTTTTAAAAATCTATAATCACTTAAAAGTAAATGGTCTAAATAGCCCTATTGACAGGCAGAGATTTTCAGACTGGATAAGAAAGCAGGATCACGAGGTGCTGTCTAAAGGAACCCCTCTTTACATATGAAGACAGAGAGGTTAACAGTGAAACAATAAGAAAAGGAAACGAAGTTGGTATGTCTACATTATTATTAGACAATAGATTTCAAAGCAAAGAATATTTCATAAAGAGGGCCATTTCATCATAAAAATGGGGCCAACTTTCCACAAAGATATAACTATCCTAAACATGTACTTGCCCAAGAATAGAGCTGCAAAACATATAAAGCAATAACTGCAAGAAGGAAACCTGTATGTGATAGCTGAGATTTTACCATCCCCTTCTGTCCTATAATGAGCACAAAACACTCGACAGAAAATCAGGAAAGACATTAAACATATGAAAAACATTACCAAGCAATTTAACCTGATCAACATTTGTAGAAATCTTCATGCAACAATAGTGAAATACATATTAAGTTCAAATGCATATTTAATATGACAGATCATTAAAAAAAATAAATTTAAAAGGACTCAAGTCATAGAAAGTATGTTCTTTGACTATAAATGATTTATTATTATTTTTTAAGATTTTATTTATTATTTCCAGAGAGAGGGGAAGGGAGAAAGGCAGAGAGGGAGAGAAACATCAATGTATGGTTGCCTTTCACCTGCCTCCAGCCCTGGAGCTGGCTGGAAATGTGGCTTGTTATGTGCCCTTGCTGGGAATCGAACCAGTGACCTTTGGGTTTGCAGGCTGGTGCCTTATCCACTATGCCACCAGCCAGGGTGACGATAAATGATTTAGATATCATTAACAGATATCTGGAAAATCCCCAAATATTTGGAAACTAAAGTATACATTTCTAACTAACCTATGGGTGAAATAAAAAAGAAATGGAAAATGTTCTGATTTAAAAACTACAATGTATGAAAATATGTAGGATGCAGTTAGAATGGTACTTAGAGGAAATTTTATAGCAGTTAATGCCTGTCTTAGAAGAATAAAGATAGATGTCAAGTCATTTACTTACATCAATGACTTCTGCTTATACCTTAAGAAACTAGAATAAGAAGGACAAATAAACCCTAAAGTGATAATATGAAAGCAAATGAGAATATTCAGAGCAGAAATAAGTAAGGTGTACAACAGAAAACAATGAAAAAAAAAGCTGGTTCTCTGAGAAGATGAAAAATGTTATAACCTCCTAATCAGACTAATCAGGAAGAAGAGAGAATACCCAAACTACCAATAACACAAACAAGAGAGGTGACATTAATGAAAGTTTTAAAGCTATCAAAACAATAACAGAAGTACCATGGATAGCCTTATGTCAATCGGCTGACAATTTAGATGACATGGAAAAATTTCTTGCTAGACAAATTATCAAATTGTATGAAAGAAGAAATAGATAACCTATTATTCTCTCAAAGAAATCAAAATTGTCATTAAAAACCTTCCTATCAGGGAAAAACTAGGATACCAGTTTTTACCACTGCTATTCAAAATTGTATTGGAAGCTGTAGCCAGAGTAGGTAATAGTAATAGTAGTAGTAGTAGTAGTAGTAGTAGTAGGCATCAAATTAAAAGGAAATAGTAAAACTATCTCTCTTCACAGTGACATAATACTATATAAAGAAAATACCAAAAAATTCACAAAATAACTACTAGGGCTAACAAATTCAGCAAAGTTTCAGGGTACAAGATCAATACACAGAAAAGAAAAAAGGAAAAGAAAGAACTCATCTCCAGTGGGGCAGAGGGTTGAGCTATAAATGAAAAGAGAGAGAGAGAGAGAGAGAGACTGATCAACACACAAAAATCAGTTGTGTTTCTATACACTAGCAATTACACTTTGAAAAAGAAATTAAGAAAACAATACCATTTACAATAGCATCCAAAAGAAGATAATATCTAAGAATAAATTTAACCAAGAAGGGGAAAGCCTTGAATGCTAAAAACTACAAAGTATTGTTAAACAGAAATGAAAGGAAATCTAAATAAATGGGAAGACATTCCATGTTCATGGACCAGAAGACTCAAGACGGCAGTGTAACCCAAAGTGATCTACAGATTTCATACAAGTGCTACCAAAATTACCCTAAACCAGTTGATTTTAGTTTCATCAATGTATGGTTGCCTTTCACCTGCCTCCAGCTACGGACCTGGCTGGAGACCTGGTTTGCAATCAGGGTATGTGCCCTAACTGGGAATAGAACCGGTGACACTTAGGTTCACAGGCCAGTGCTCAATCCACTGAGCCATACCAGCCAGGGCCAGCCAGTTGATTTTTGAAAAAGGTGCCAAGATCATTCAGTGGGAAAAAGCAGTTTCTTCAACCAATGATGTTGGTTGGGATGACGAGATACCCACAAACAAAAGAGTAAAGTTGGACTCTTATGCCATATACAAAAATTAACTTGAAATCAACCTGCAACGTATATATAAGAGCTAAAGTTATAAAATTCTTAGAAGAAAACATAGAGGAATAAGTTTCAAGGCATTGGATTTGGTGATGGGTTCTTAGATATGAGTGTGAGCAACATAAGAATAAAATGGATAAATCAAGCTTCACCAAAACTTGTTTGTATCAAAAGACATTGTAAAGAATGTCAAAAGGCAAACTATAGAACAGGTGAAAATGCTTTCAAATCATATATCTTATATTAGTCTAGTATCTTGAATATATAAAGAACTCCTATAACCTAACTACAACAAAAAAGACAAACAACTCAATTTTTTAAAACAAGCCAAGGACTTGAATATACATTTCTCCAAATAAAATATACAAATTGCTAACAACCACTTGAAAGATGCTTAATATCATGAGTCAGTTGGAAAATGTAAATCAAACGACACAGAGATACCACTTCACGCCCACTAGAATGGCTAGCTATAATCAACAAAATGGAAAGTAGTACATTTTGATGAGGATATAGAGAAACTGGGGCCATTGTCTCCAGCTAGTGGGAATGTAAAGTGGTCAGCTGCTATGGAAAACACTTTGGCAGTTCCTCAGTAAGTTAGTCATAGAATTACCATATGGCCTTGCAATTTTGCTCCTAATTGTAAACCCCAGAGAACTGAAAACAGGGACTCTAACAAATACTCATTGCAGAACTATTCACAATAGCCCAAAGATGGAAACAACCTAAGAGTCTATCAACAGATGAATGGCCAAATAACTGTGACCTATATTACAATGAAGTATTATTCAGCTAAAAAAGGAATGAAGCACTGTCACGTGACACAACATGGATGGATCTCAAAAAACATGAAGTGAAAGAAGGCAGACACAAAGGGTCACATTCTGTACATTTATATAAAATATCCAGAACAAGTATGTCCATAGAGCTAGAACACAGATTGTGGTTGCCAGAGGCTGGGGGGAGGGAGGCCTGGGGAGCAGCTCCTTAATGGGTATGGAGTTTTATTCTGAGGTGACGGAATGTTTTGGAACTAGACAGAGGTGGTGGTTACACAATCTTGGTAATGTGCCATATTAACAGACTGAAAAAGAAAGACCACATGATGATCTGATAAATGCAAGAAAGCATTTGACAAAACCCAAAATTCATTACTGATTAAAACTCTCAGCCAACTAGGAAACAGAAGGGAAGTGTCCCAACCTGATACAGGGCAGGAATGAGAAATCCACAGCTTACAGCATCCTTAACTGCAGGAAACTGAATGCTGTCTCCCTAAAATCAGAAGACAAGGTTGTCTGGTCTCATGACTTCTATTCAACACTGTACTGGAGCACCTAGCTACTGCAGTAAGGCAAGATGAAGAATAAAAGTAATCCAGATTGAAAAAGAAGAAATAAAACTGCCTTTATTAGCAAGTGATGTGATCATCTATGTAGGAAATTTGATGAAATCTGAAATAAAAGCACTGTAACTAGTAAGAAGGTTCAGCAAGATTGTAGGAGACAAGGTCCATATACAGATATCTATTGTATTTCTATACACCAGAAACAAAATATTGAAAATTGAAATTTAAAAATACTGTTTACAATATATAAAATATCCAAACACTTAAGGCTAAATCTGAGGAAAGATGTGCAAGAACTCTACATGGAAAACTATAAAACACTGCCGATGGAAATTAAAGATCCAAATAAACATCTATTATTGGATCAGAAAACTCAGTATCATCAGGATGGCGATTCTCCCAAATTGATCCATAGATTAGAAACTGATAAGCTGATTTCGAAATTTTATTACCCATTCCAAGACTTGTTTTATTTAAAGCCACAGCAATCAAGAGATCGAGGTGTTGACAACAAGACAGAGTCAGTGAGTGTGACAATTGAGGAACAGAGCCAAGAGTATGTGGCCAATTGATTTTAAAAAAGAAGATGCAAATGCAATTTAGTTGATCAAGATGGTTATTTCAACAAATGGTGTTGTAACAATTGGTTATCTGACACAAACAAATTGACATTGATTTCCCATCACAGGCAAAAATGAACTCAAAATGGATCAAAGATTAATAGTAAAACCTATAACTTTAAAAACTTTAGAAGAAAACATAGGAGAAATCCTTTATAATCTTGGCTTAGGTAAAACTTTCTTAAACACCAAAACATGATAAAAAATTATAATGTGGACTTCATCAAAATTAACAACTTTTGTTCTTTAAAAGACACCATGAGCCCTGGCTGGTGGCATAGTGCATAAGGCACCAGCCTGCAAACCCAAAAGTTGCTGGTTCAGTTCCCAGTCAGGGCACATAACCAGGTTGCAAGCCAGGTCTCCAGCCAGGTCCGTAGCTGGAGGCAGGTGAAAGGCAACCATACATTGATGTCTCTCTCCCTCTCTGCCTATCTCCCTTTCCCTCTCTCTGGAAATAATTTTAAAATCCTTAAAAAGAAAAAAAAAAAAAAAGACACCATGAAAAGAATAATGATATAGTGAAGGTGAGATTTATAAATCATTTGTCTGATAAAAAACTTTTATCCAATATCCAAGGAACTCTCAGAAAACAGTAAGAACACAAACCTGGTCAAAGTATGCAGAATATTTGAACAGATATTTCTTCAGAGAAGATATACAAATGGCAAATCAGCCTAAGAAACGATATCCAAAATCATTAGCCATTAGGAAAGTGACAATGGGCACTACGATACAAGGAGATGCCACTATACACCCATCAGAAAGGTGGAGCCCCAGAGGTCCCAAGGATACAGAGCTAGTGGGACTTGCATGTACTCCTATGTGGTCAACCACTTTGGAAAAGAATTTGGAAGTTTCTAAAAAAAGTTAAGTAGGAACTTACCATGTTACCTAGCGACTTTACACCTGTGTATTTATCCAAGAAAAATGAAAACATATATCTATCCAGAAATGTGCATGTGAATGTTCACAGCAGTTTTAGTCATAATAATCCCAAAAGCATAAACTATTATCATGTCCATCAGCAGGTGCACTGGACACATACGAGGGTTTTTTTTAGTTCTCAATCCCAGGATATGTTTATTGATTAGAGAGAGAGGATGTGAGAGAGAACCATTGATCGGTTGCCTCCTGTCTGCGCCCCAACTAAGGATCGAACCCACAACCTGGGTATGTGTCCTAACTGAAAATCAAACCTGCAACCTTACATTATTAGTTGTTCATTGCTGTGTAACAAATACCACAAACTTCACGCACAACTGAAAACTTAAGCAAACATACATTTATCATGAGTTAGATTCTAGACCAGATTGGTGGGGTCCTCTGCTTAGAGGACGCCAGGCTGAAATCAGCAGGCCATCTTGTCTGAACCTCTGTACCCTCTTCCAACTTCACTGGTCATTGACAGTATAGGACTGAGGCCTCATCTCTCTAGGAGGCCACCCACCTGTTTGCAAGCCAAGTCTGGCAGTTTGCTTCTGCAAGCCTAGAGAGAATCCCTGTCAGGCTTTGAACCTGTCTGACTTCAGGAAAGACCTGGTCCCTCCTTCAGGGTTTGCCTACCCTGGATAATCACTCTTTCCATTAACTTAAAGTCACCAACCAGTATCCTTATATACACCTGCAAAAGCCCTTTTGTCATATAATGGAACCTAATAACCTAAAATGTTGTCATCATCAGAGATCCATCTGGTGATGGGGAGGGGGCCATATAGCAGGTGTACCCAGGCGCAGTCAGGAGTGGGCCTCAGGGACCACCTTAGAATGTTGCCAGCCATACAAACAACAAGAGGAAGAAGGTACTGGTGTCTAAAATAGCTATGTTGAGTGAAAGCAGCACATGTATTTATTATCTTGATTGTGGTGATAGTTTTACAAGTGTTTACTGCATGTGAATATATTTTTAAAAAGAAGTTTATAAAACCTATTCAATAATTTTCAATAACTATTGAAAAATAGGTATGTTCTTCAACCTTTTAACTGTAATTTTTATGGAATTTAAATAGAATGAAAATTTAACATTCAAACTGAGGTGTGTTGTAAGCCCAAAATGCAGTCCGATTATGAAAACAGTATGAGAAAAGAATATAAACTATGCCATTCATAACTTTTATATTGATTATAGGTTGGAAAGATAATGTATTAAATAAGTTAAATAAAATCAATTATTCATCTTAATTCCACCTTTTTCAAATGTGGTTACAAGAAAATTTCAAATTACTCACAGGACCCCACACTATATTTACTGATTGGTGCTTCTGTAGTCCAGGCCAGCAGGTCAGGGGACACAGGGTGCATACACAAGTCCAATGACACCAGAAGGAGACAAACAGCCAAATCTAGAATGTGGGACACTCTATAGGACAGAGGTCCTAGTTTCTCCAACAGATAAATGGAACGAAGACCTATATATAATATGTAATAAAATAATGGGAAGGACTACTGAAGAATAAAAGTGTGTGTAACTTGCTTTGGTTCTGACTTGAATATTAATAAATGAACTGTCAAAAGATTTTTTTAAAGATTTTATTTTATTATTTTAGAAAGAGGGGAAGGGAGAGAGGCAGAGAGGGAGAGAGACATCAATGTATGGTTGCATTTTATCTGCCTCCAGCCACAGACCTGACTTGGAGACTTGGTTTGCAACCTGGTTATGTGCCCTGGCTGGGGAATCGAACCTGCGATTTGGGTACGCAGGCCGGAGCCTTATCCACTGTACTACCAGCCAGGGCAAAAGATATTTTTGAAGGACTGGGTCATCTGACTGATCATGGACTGGCTATTAGATTATATTGAGAAATTATTATCAATTTCACCGGGTGTGTCAGTGGCCAGTCAAATCCCTGAGCTCAGAGCTGTATATCAGGATCCTGATAGGGGACATGGGGTGTCTTGGGTTGGCTTTGAGAACCTGACAGAGTGGGAGCACAGAGAAAGGAAGATGAGATGGGCTGAGCTGATAGGCTAGGAGTCGGGAGATGAGTTCCTGGTGGCTCATGCACATCCTATTGATTCTTTATAAGTTTATAGCTTTGAAAATTTCCTAAGGCAAAGTTTAAGGAAAAAAAGGGAAAGTCTGTGACTTTCTCCTTCAAAGTCCCACCTGGCATGTGTGACCTTGGGCTGCCCTCTGTGTAGCAGGAAGGGCTGGGGCTTGGCATTAGGGTGAGTGGAAACACTGATCATGTTTATTACATGTGTGTGCATCTGTCAATGCCTCTACAAATGAAATTGGTTACAACACAATAACCTCATTTGTTCCTCATTACACTTGCTGTTTGCAAAACAGAAAGGCATTTTCTCTGGCACATATTTCAGAACTGTAACATGCAGATACTTAAAGTCCTTTCTGTCATCCAAAGTGCTAATGCAGTTTGGCCATGATCATGTAGCAACATCTGTTTCAAATGCAGGACACTGCTGCTCACGGCCCAAGGCAGCTGTCAGCACTCTGCCACCTCAGCCTCCCTACCCCTCCCACAGCCACCACTGCGAATGGCCAGTTTTATTCTTCAGGGGTGTGTCGGGCTGGTTGTCGGCCTCGGAGCTGGGGAAAGCCCCTGGCGCATTCAGGACTGAGCGCCATCCAGAATAGATGGGAAACGCCCTTAAACAGCACATGCTAAACAGTTCAACCATTTTCATGGGACATGTGACAAGTGAATGGCAGCTCTCATGAGGGGAATAAAACGGTTAACCTTCTCAGAGGGTGTGAGCCAGCCACTCCCCCAATCCTCCTGCCCAGGCAGGGTCTGCCTGTTTGGCCATCCAGAGCATCAGCCACCACCCGTGGCCCCTCTGACTGCCTCTCTGTGTGCTGCAGACCTGCAGAGGGTTGCCAGGGAAACCAGAAAACAGCTGATTAAGAAAGACTGAAGCCCTTCTGTGCATCACATACCACACTCCCAGCCTGTGTGCAGGCTGGTGGCCACAACGTGGCCCAGTGTTTGTCCCTGAGCTGCTCCTAGGCAAGACCAGAGGATTGGAACACAGCTGCCAGGGTCCTCAGGCTGGGGAATTGCACCCTTGCTCCTACCCCTCCTTCCGATCACCCACATTTTGCCTGACTCCTGTTTGACCTCCCAGAGCAGCCAGAGTATGGCTTTCTTTTTGGAGTTTCCCTTGGCTGCCTGAATTCAGCCTTCCTCATCCATGTGGGTGTTCAGGACATGCTGGGCCTCTCACCAGGGCCTATGGCAAGAGCTGCCCTGGTGACCACGTGGTTTGATTAACTAAGTGGTCTCCAAATCGGGGAGTGTGTCCTCAGAGTACAGAGCAATGGGAGGCATATGGGAACTCCTTTTAGCGTTTTGGTATTCATCAAAAGCAATTTGGGCCCTGGCTGGTAGCACAGTGGATAAGGCGCTGGCCTGCGAACCCAAAGGTCGCAGGTTCGATTCCCCAGCCAGGGCACATAACCAGGTTGCAAACCAGATCTCCAGTCAGGTCTGTGGCTGGAGGCAGGTGAAACGCAACTATACAGTGATGTCTCTCTCCCTCTCTGCCTCTCTTCCTTCCCCTCTTTCTAAAAAAATAATGAAATAAAATCTTTTTTAAAAATAAAAATAAAAAAATATAAAAGCAATATGGTTACATAATATTTATGACATGAAAAGATTACCTGTCACACATATGTAAGCCATAATGCACAATAAGAAACTAGACACCTGAAGACCTCCATCCACCCAGACAGTGGAATGTCACCAATTCCTCCATTTCATCCACCTGTGCCATCCTCCCTACCCACCCCACTTCCATCATTCCTACCATCTAGAATTTTAAAATTGATTTATAGCCTATACTATGGTTTGATATCAGGTGGCATGATACTTCCCACTTTTAGAGGTATCATGCTACCTGACATCAAACCATACCACAGGCTATGGTAATCAAAACAGCATGATATAAAACAGACATATAGATCAATGGAAGAGAATAGAGAAGCCAGAAGTACAGAATACTCCCATTCTGTATAATTATTAATATTTGACAAAGGATACAAGAACATACAGGAAGGTAAACACAGTCCATTCAGTTAATGGTCTTGAGAAAATTGGATATATATTATGCAAAAAATGAAACTAAACTACTATCTTATACTATATACAAGAATTGACTTAAAGTGGATTAGAGACTTAAAGTTAAGCCCTGAAACTATAAAAATCTTAACAGAAAACATAGGCAGTGAAATCCCTGATATTTCTCTTAGCAATATATATTTTTTCTGATATATCTCCTTGTCAATGGAATCAAAATTAAAAATAAATGGACTACATCAAACTAAAAAGTTTTTGCACAGTAATGGAAACCATCAACAAAATGAAAAGACAACCCACTAAATGGCAGATCATATTTGCCAATTACATATCTGATGATGGGTTTATATCTAAAATTTATAAAGACCTTGTAAAACTCAACATTAAAAAATAATAACCTAATTAAAAATGAGAAAAATACCCAAATAAACACTTCTCCAAGAGGACATACAGATGGCTAATAGATATATGAAAAGATGCTCAATGTCATGAATTATAAGAGAAATGCAAATAAAACCACAATGAGACATTGCTTCACACCAGCCAGAATGGCCATTACCAATAAATCAGCAAGCAACAAGTGTTGCTGGTGAGGATGTGGAGGAAAGGGAACCCTTAGGCACTTCTGGTGGGAATGCAGACTCATGTAGCCACTACGGAAAACACTTGGCTGGTGTGGCTCAGTGGAATGAACACTTGCCTGTGAACCCAAAGGTCATTGGTTCGATTCCCAGCCAGCGCACATAACCGGGTTGCAAGCCATGTCTCCAGCCAGGTCTGTAGCTGGAGGCAGGTGAAAGGCAACCATACATTGATGCTTCTTTCCCTTTCTTCCTGCCTCCCTGCCCTTCTCTCTGAAAATAATGAATAAAATCTTAAAAAAAAAAAGAAAGAAAGAAAGAAAGAAAACAGTATGGAGATAGTGCAAAATATTAAAAACTGAACTGTCTTATGATCTAGCAATCCCATTTCTGGGTATATGTCCAAAGAAACACAAAACACTCATTCAGAAGAATATGTGCACCCCTATGTTAATTGCAGCATTATTTACAATAGCCAAGGTATGGAAGCAGCCCAAATGTGCCTCAATAGACAGTAGATTAAAAGGCTATGGTACAAATGTACAATGGAATATTACTCAGCTATAAAAAAATGAACTCTTATCATGTGCAACATGATATAATGGACCTAAAGGGTACTGTGCTAAGTGAAATAAGTCAGACAGAGAATGACAAATATTGTATGATTCCACTTATATGTATATTCTAAAGAGCAAGATAAATCAACAAATCAAAACAGACTCATAGATACTGAAGCCTGATGGTGGTCAGACAGGAGTAAGGTTGGGGGATTGGGTGAAAAAGGTGAAAGGATCAAGAAGTGCAATTTGGTAGTTACAAAATAGTCCTGGAGATGTAAAGTACAGCATAAACAATAGAGTCAACAGTATTGTAATAACTATGTCTGGTGTCAGGTAGGTACTGGAAATGTTGAGGAGAACATTTTGTAAAGTATATGATGGTCTAACCACTATGGTATATATACACCTAAAACTAATAGTTTAAAATAATATTTTTAAAATATGCATGCACTGCACAAAATAAAGGAAATTGCATATATGCAAAAAGTTACATGTTCTTTAAAAAGGAGACCACACCACTGGGTCCAACAGAACACCTATTACATAAGGCTATCCCCACAGAGACTGGGAGTCATAGCTGATACATACAAATACAAGGGGATAGCCAAAGAAATAGGCCCCAAATGAAGGAACTGAAGAAATCTTCAGAAAAAGAGCTAAATGAAATAGAGGCAAACAATTTATCAGATATAGTTTAAAGGAATGGTTATAAGGATGCTCAACAGCATGCAAAAGGACATAGAAACAATAAAAAAAGGACCAGTCAGAAATGAAAAATACAATGATCTGAAATAAAGAATACACTGGAAGCAATGATTAGTAGGTTAAATGAAGTAGAGGATCAAATCAGTAATTTGGAAGACAAAGTAGGAAAACTACCTAATCATAGCAACAAAAAGAAAAAAAGAATTTAAAAAAATGAGGATAGTTTAAGGGACCTTTGGGATAACATGAAGCATAACAACTTCCATATCATATGGGTACCAGAAGGAGAAATGAGAGAGCAAGGGATTGAGAATTTATTTGAAGAGTAATGACCAAAACTTTACCTAATCTGTTGAAGGAAAAAGACACACAAGTCCAGGAAGCACAGAGTCCAAAACAAGACGGACTCAAAGAGGCCCACATCAAGACACATCTGGACACATATTCCAGACAGAAACATTTCAGGCCAGAAGGGATTGGCATGAAATATTCAAAGTGATGAAAAACAAGGACCTACAACCAAGACTACTTTATCCACCAATACTACTGTTTAGAATTGAAGGAGAAATAAAGAGCTCTCAGACAAGAGATAGCTAAAGAAGTTCATTACCACCAAACCAATATTACAAGAAATGTTAAAGGGCCTCTGCAAGAATAAGGTGAAGGTAGAAAAGGAAGAGGAGAAATACAGTTAAAAGGATAGATAATATTGCAATAAATATGTACCTATCAATGATCACTTTAAATGTAAATGGCTTAAATGCTCTAATAAAAAGATAAAAAATAGCTGAATGGAGAAGAAAACAAGACCCATATATATTCTGTCTACAAGAGATCCACTTCAGGATGAGCTGCACACAGACTAAAAGTAAAGAAATGGAAAAAGGGATTTCATGAAAATTGAAAAGGAGAAAACACTGTGGTAGCAGTATTTATATGTGACAAAATAGACTTTAAAACCAAGGCTATGAAGCCCTGGCTGGTGGCACAGTGGATAAGGTGCCAGCCTGTAAACCCAAAGGTCGCTGGTTCGATTCCCAGCCAGGGCAACATAACCAGGTTGCAAGCCAGCCAGGTCTCCAGCCAAGTCCGTAGCTGGGGGCAGGTGAAAGGCAACCATACATAGATGCTTCTCTCCCTCTCTGCCTCTCTCCCTACCCTACTCTCTATAAAAAAATATAATTTAAAGAAAAAAAATCTTAAAAAAAAAGAAACTTGAAAAAGAACAACAAACAAAACCCAAAGTGGTAAAAGAAAAGAAATAATAAAGATAAGAGCAGAAATGAAAAAAAATAGAGTCTATAAAATACAAAAAATCAATGAAACCAAGAGCTGGTTCTTTGAAAAGGTAAACAAGATCGACAAATCTTTAACTAGTCTCATCAAGAAAAAATAGAGGACAAATAAAATCAGAAATGAAAGATGAGAAGTAACAACAGACACCTAAGAAATACAAAAGATTCTAAGAAAATACTACAAACAACTATATGCCAACAAATTAGGCAATATGGTAGAAATGGATAACTTCCTTCAAAACAAATATTCTTCCAAAACTGAATCAGGAAGAATCAGATAATCTAAATAGACAGATTCCACCTAGCAAAATTAAAGCAGTAATCAAAAATTCCCAGCAAACAAAGTCCTGGACCAGATATGGCTTTGCAAGTGAATTTTACCAAACATTCAAAGAAAAACTAACACCTATCCTTTTCAAACTATTCCAAAAAATGAAAGGGGAGGGAAGACTCCTGAGCTCATTTCACAAGGCCAGTGTTATCCTAATTTCAAAACTAGATCAAGGCACTAGAAAATGAAAATTATAGGTCAATATTTCTGATGAACATAGATACTAAAACCCTCAGCGGACCAAATACGTAATGCATCAAAAAGATCTTACACCATGATCAAGTGAAATTTATCCCAGGGATGCAAGGTTGGTACAATATCCACAAATCAATAAATGTGTACTATATAAACAAAATAAAGGATAAAAACCACATGATTATATCAATAGATGCAGAAAAGGCATTTCATAAAGTCCAGCACCAATCTGTGATAAAAACTCTCAGCAAAGAGGGAATGAAGGGAACATACTTCAATGTAACAAAGCTAATTATATAAACCGACAGCCAGCATCATACTCAATGGGGAAAAACAACAAGTGCAGTGTTTCCCTTAAGGTTAGGAACAACACAGGGATGTCCACTTTCACCACTCATATCAACATAGTGCTGAGAGTCCTAGCCACAGCAATAAGACAAGAAGAAGAAATAAAAGGCATCCAAATTGGAAAAGAGAGATTAAACTATTCACAGATGACATGATACTGTACATAGAAGACCCTAAAGAGTCCAACAAAAAAACTTCTAGATCTAATAAATGAATTCAAGCTAATTAACAAGATACAAAATAAATATTCAGAAATTGGTATAATTTTTATACACCAATAATGACCTATCAGAAAGAGTGATTAAGAAAACAATCCCATTTACTTTTGCAACAACAACAACAAAAAAGGTACCTAGCAATAAATTTAACCAAGGATGTAAAAGACCTGCACTTAGAAAATCATAAGACACTTAAAGAAAGGAATTGAAGAAGATACAAATAAGTGGAAGAATATATCATATTCATGGATAGGAAAAATTAATATCATTAAAATGGTCAAACTACCTAAAGCAATCTATAGATTCAACACAATTCCTATTAAGATACCAATGGCATATTTCACAGATTAAGAACAAATATTCCAAAAATGTATATGAAACTACAAAAGGTCCCAAATAGCCACAGCAATCTTAAGAAAAAAGAACAAGGTTGAAGGAATCATGCTACCTGATATCAAACTATGGTACAAGACCATAGATCAAAACAACATGGTATTAGCATTAAAAAAGGCATCTAGATTAATGAAATAGAATAGAAAGCCCAGAAAAAAACCCATGTTTTTATGGTCAATTAATATTTGACAAAGGAGACAAGAACATACAATGGGCTAAAGACAGTCTATTCGGTAAATGGTGTCGGGAAAATTAGACAGATACATGCAAAAACAAACAAACAAACAAAAACTAGACCACATTCTCACACCATACATGAGAATTAAAGACTTAAATGTTAAACTCCAAACCATAAAAATTCTAAAAAGAAAACACAGATAGTAAAATCTTGGACATTGCTTGTAGCAATATTTTCTTCTGCTATATCTCCTTGAACAAAGGAAATAAAAGAAAAAATAAAACAGGACTACATCAAACTGAGAAGTTTTTGCACAGCAAAGGAAACCATCAACAAAGTGAAAAAAGTCACTGGATAAGAGAACATGTTTTCCAGTGATACATCTGATAAAGGGTTAATATCCAAAATTTATTAAGAACTTACAAAACTCAACACAAAAACAGACAAACAAACAAACAACAAACAATTCAATTAAAAAGTGGGTAAAGGACCTGAATAGACCCTTCTCTAAAGAGGACATACAGATGGCCAATGGACATATGAAAAGATATTCAACATCAGTAGTCATCAGAAAATGCAAATTGAAACCACAATGAGATATCACCTCACACCTGTCAGAATGGTCAGCATCAATAAATCCACAAACTAGTGCTGGCGAGGATGTGGAGAAAGGGGAACCCTAGTCTATTGTTGGTAGGAATGCAGACTGGTGCAGTCACTGTGAAAAATAGTATGGAGATACAAAATAATAATAACAATAATAATAATAATAATAATGGACCTGAGATTCTACTTCTTGGAATATAGCTAAAGAAACTTGAAACACTAATTTGAAAGGCTATATGGAAGCAGCCCAAGTGCACACCAGCAGATGAGTGTATAAAACAACTACGGGATGTTTACATAATGGAATACTACTTGGCTATGAAAAAAGAGAGTCTTTGTTGATGATAGCCAGAGGGGAGGGGGGAAATGGGAGAATGGGTGAAGAGGTGAGGGGATTAAGATATACAAATGAGTAGTTACAAGCCATGGGGATGTAGAGTACAGCATAGGATATAGAGTAGCTGAAGAACTTATATGCATGACCCATGGACATGAACAATGGTGAGGGGATTGCCTGAGGGAGTGGGGGTTGCTGGGTGGAGATGGAAAAGGGGGAAAAATTGAGACAACTACAGTAGCATAGTCAATAACATAAAAAAGAAGGAACTCTTACTGTTTGCAATAGCATGGATAGACCTGGAGAGCATTATGCTAAGTGAAATAACCCATCAGAGAAAGACAAAGATCACATAATTTCACTCATATGAATAATCTAATGAACAAACTGAACTAACAATCAAAATAGTGACAGACTCCTAGACGGAGAACAGGCTAAGAGCTATGCGTAGAGGGCAGTGAGAGGTTAAGGGCTGGATGGGTGAGGGGAAGTTGGAGAGATTGAGCCAAAAAGAAAAAACTGACAGGGACAAAGGTATGGTGATTGCCAGGAGGTAGGGGCAGTAAAAGAGGTTAAAGTGGGGGATAACTGGTGATGGAAGGAGGCTTAACTTGGAGTGGTGAACACACAATACAGTGCAGAGATGATGTGTTGGATTTTGCACCCGAAACCTGTATAATTTTGTTAACCAGTGTCACACCAATACATTCAATACAAAGAAAAAGTCTAGATGCAATAAAAGAGAAACATGACCAAATCAACTACATATAAATGGAAAGCTTTTAATGGCAAAACCCACCATATATGATGTAAAAAAAAAAAAAAAACTGGGAGAAATATTTGCAGTATAACAAAGATAAAACGCTAATAATCTAATGTGTATTTTAAACAAACTTAAATTCAAAGGGAAAACCCCCCAAAACTCCAATAGAAAACAGATACAATATATGGATGCAAAACTCACATAAAAAGATAATGAAATGACTCATACACCCACAAAAGGAGGACCAGTTTCACTCATAATGATAGATGTGTAAATGGAGATGCGAGGGAACCAGGTGGCCTGGGAAGGAAGCCACCCTGGTTAAAATTGCAGAATCTGGGGCAAGGGAACTTGGGAATAGCCAACAAAATGAGTACATATTTATTCCTACTACTAGGAAGAGACACCTCCAAAAATACCATCACTTTAGATTTTTAATAACAAAGGCCTGGGAGAAGCCAAATGGCCACCAGTAGGACATAGCCCGAAGAAGCATGGCACAGTCACTTATGGGGCACTTATGGGGCTGCACAGAAGAGTGAGAAAAGATTCTGAATTGCTAAGCAGATAGTTTTAATTGAAAAAAGCAAGGTGCAAAGAGATGTATATGCTAACTTTTGTGATAGTGCAAATGGTTTGTTTTGCAAAGAAACCCAGGAAGGATAAAACGTATTCCAAATGGTTGCCTGCAGTGTGGGAACAAGGAGGAAAAGACAGAGACTTTTATTCAACAAATGAAGTTATCATAAAAACTAAAAGGAGGAGAAAAACCAAATTGTGCACAAAGAGAAACAGATGAAGTTAATGGCATACCAAATTGATAACATGCTCACACTGTGCTGACTATCCCGAGAAATCCTGAACTTGACCTAGTAGGGTTTGGTTGGTAGTATTTGGATGCAGTGATTCAGGCATTATTTTGGGTGTATTCTGGGACTAAGCAAATTATTAAATATATTGATATTTTGGGAAACTAGGTTCTTACTATGAGAGAAAGGAAAGAAATATATTAAATTTTTGTTAAAAAAAAAAAAAAAAAGATCTCTGGCGTCAATCCACTGCCAAGGCAAATGACACCGAGGTAGCAAGACGCATGTCTAATGCCCAGATCCTGGCTTCTAAATCCCACCCCAACTAACAGGTGCCCAGGCTTCTTGAAGGGTTTGGGTCAAAGCACAGGTGAGGGCTGGAACATGCCGAGAGACTTATGGAAAAGAGCCCAGCTGAAACAGCCAGCCCAAACACCCAGCGCCTCTGCTTCTCAAACTCTAGGAAGGCGCCCCCTCCCCTGCTGGGCACAGGGAGGGTGCAGGGCTGGAGACCACATATGGCTCCCCTGCCCACCACAGCTGACTACTGGGCCACTTGCAGAAGACCCTGCCCTCCTTGCCGGCTAGGCCCTGCCAGGACCAGGAGGCCCTGTGTGGCTGCAGGCCCCATGGGGTGGACCCCAAATAAGGTAAGCCAGTGGACTCCTTGAAAACCCCTGGTGGACCCCAGCATCGTGGACCCCAGCATCCTCATCCCTGACCCCTATCCTCCTTCCTCTGCACTCACCACAGGGGCTTCCTATCGATTCTCAAATTCAAAACTCTCCCAAGACTTTATACTGCACCAGAGGATAATCCAACCCCCACAGCTACCCTCATTGGCTTTCTTGCAGCTCTTCTCACCTAGCACCTGTGCCTGCCTCAGGGGCCACGCAGCTGATGTTCCCTCAGACCCTTCCAGGGGGCCCTGCCCTTCTAGTCTTGTAGCCAGGGTTCACTTACTGCTCAAGGCCACTTTCCCTGACTAGGCTAAGGTTCTTTCCCCATTAGTCTCTCCCTTCCCCATTAACCGGTTTTATTTTCTTCCTGGAGCTTACCCTCTGCATGACCTCGGGTTTCCCCTGACGGCTGGCCCACTTCCCTCCCCAGCACCTGCCTGTCAGAACTGCTTGCTGGGCCAGGAGCAGGGGGCACGGCAGCAGCTCTGCGAGCGCTCCCTGCGGGCCGGCGAGCGCGTGGTTCAGAGCAGGCCTTTTCTGATCGCCTGGCCCAGTGGCTGGAGTAAGGTTTTTGGAGCCAACCCGGACACAATCGAAACCCCTCCTTAAACAGGTCCTGTCACCTCTCTAAGCCTCAGTTACTTCCCTGTAAGGTAGGGACGCAGCACCTCCCAGGCAGGTAAACCTTCCCAGGGCACCTCTCCGGCTCCTGAAGTCAGAAGAACACCTGCCTCACCGTGGCCACGAGGAAGGTGGCTGGGGTGAGCCCCCTCCACCCCAAACTGCCCTGTCCCTACTTTTCACACTGCCACCACACTGGACCCCGCGCAGGGGCGGGGCGTCCCTTTCTTCACCTGTACACAGAGAGGAGTGGCCTAGGGTCGCCTGACCCCGCCGTTCTCCCTGCGTGGGGGACACACCCAGAACCCAGCTGACCGCGGTGCCCTGGCTCTTTGACAGGAGCATTGCTCTTTTCCTCAACCCATCAGGGCTGCCCAGACGACAGCACCCTGTTTCCCCGAGACAAGGCAGTTCCCCTTCTTCACCAGCACCCCGCCCCGCATGTCAGCCCTGCCGGTCCCATTTCAGAGACCGGGAAACTGAGGCCCGGGGCGGACTGGAGGCCTTGAGTCCAGGCTGGCTTTCCCTGCCACCTACGAGCCCGAAGACGCTTGCTCCGGGTGCCCGGGGGGCGGTCTCTCGCTGAGCGGCCGGGGGTGTGCCCTCTGCGGGTCCCGGCCCGCTGGCGCCCGCACCGCACCCGCGCCACCGCCCCCGGGTCGGTGGCCAGCGACCACACGCACTGTCAGCCGCGCGCGCACCTGCGCCGCGAGTCAGGTCGCGCGTCCCCGCCGCTACAGCCGCCCCGCACCTCCGCGTCCCGACCTTCCCGGCCCAGCGCCCACCGCCCCTCCCGCGCCCGCCGCGCTCGAGTCCTGCCCGGCCGCTCCCCACTCACCGGCTCCGGGCGCGCCCGGGCTCCGGGCGCGGCCCATGGGCAGCGTCTGCCGCTCCCGCCGCTTGCGAACCTGGGGCGGCCAGCCGCCGGTGGCTCCCGGGCGCAGCCCTCCCGGCTCTGACAGCCAAGCTGTGCGGCGTGGCGCCCCCTGGCGGCCGCATGCGGGCGCGCGGGGCGCGCGGGTTGGGTGGGGCTGCGGCGCCCTTCCCGTGCCCCTCCTGCAGCCTGGGGAACCCCAAAGACCCTGCCCACCCGCCTCTCCTCTGCTCGGGGCCTCAGGGTCAAGGGCATGCGTCTTGTGTTTAGGGCCCTTGGCTGTGGCGCTCCTGCCACACCCGTGCCCAGAACATGGTTACTCTCTGACTTTGCACCCTAGCTAATCACCCACTCTCTTCCCTGGCAAACCCCTGGCACCCTACTACCCGGTTCACCTTTCCTCAGGGCTGGGACCTGGCTGTTCCTCTGAGGTTCCTCCTCCTGACGTGGTCATTCAACTGTGATTTGCAGGGACCACCACAACCCCACCCCAGCGCCCTGAGAAGGAGCAGGGGACCGACAGGCCAGGAACTGGGCTTTCCTGGTTGCTCACAACAACCAGGCCAGCTGAGACCTGGGGCGTCTGGGCGGGGTTTGGGAGTCTGCATCTTGCAGCACCGGTACCAATATTCACCATAAACAACCTTGCCAGCAGAAAAAGCAATGAGTGTGGTTTGGAGTGACACCCAGACGTCCTAAATTTGAGTGCCCCCCCACCCCTCGCGCCAAGTAAAAATAATGGTGTGTGCTGTCAGGGGTGGGAGGGCTCCTGGAGGCGGAGGCGGTGGCACAGTCGTCACAGCTGCGTCCTAGGAGGCTCACTCCAGGGCAGGAGGAGGTCCTGAAGTAGCTGGACCAGCATGGGAGCCAGGAAGCCTTTCAGGCCAGGCCAGGCCAGTCACTGTCGCCAGCCATGTGCCCATGCTGGAGGACTGGTCGGCAGGCAGGGTGATGATGGACAAGGGGAGAAGGGTTAGAGCTGACCTGCCTTATGGGGATGAAGTCTACAGAATTAGATCTGCCTTCACCCAGGCAAACTTCTTGTCCTTAGCTGTCAACTCAGCTGGAAAAAATAGGGGGTTGCAGCCTAAAGGGAGGTCTCCAGAGGCCGGCACATGTGTCTTATTTCTGGCACAGGAGGTTCAGGAGCAGTTGTAAATGAAGGAAGGAATGGCCTGCAGTTGGGTGAGGGGAAGAAAGGACCGAAGTGGCCCTGCAAGTGGTCAGGGAGTATCACAGCCCAGCTGAGGGGTCCTGACATTGTCCCCCTAGGGAAAGGTGCATTTTCATTTGCACAGAGGTGACAGAGCTTCCCCAGGCTGGTGGCTGTTTCTAGACCAGGGCTTGGCAGACCAAAGGGACCCATACACTGAGTTTTGTCCTTGTCATCTGGGTCCACTCAGCAGGGCTCAGCCCTCTGTTCCTGGCCCGCAGTGTGGGAGCCTGTGTCCTCTCATTGCATGAAGCTGCAGCCCTGGTCTCTCTGGGTCGTCTGAGTACCAGGTGGACGCCCATATACACACACATGTGCATGCACACAGAGAAAGTTCCCTTACCCTCATCTGATTTGGCTGATCTCCATGGGAGGTGGCTTGGACACATTTGACATTTGCTGTTTCCTTCTGCTCTTCCCCAAATAAGCCTGGCCACTCCCCAAAGGAAGTCTTTTCTATTTCAAGTTTTCTGAGCATTTAAAAAAATCCCCAAAGGTTATTTATTGAAACAGTTATGTTGAGTCATCCTTGCATTTTGGAATAGACCATACAATATTGGATTCAGTTAGCATCCATCTTGATTTGTCTTTATCCAATTTTGGAATAAAAATTATAGCAGCCTTGCCCTGGCCAGGTGGCTCAGTTGGCTGGAGTGTCATTCCATATACCCAAAGGTTGTCGGTTTGATACCTGGATTGCAGGTTTGATCCTTGGTTCAGGTGCGTATAGGAGGCAGCTGGTCACTGTTTCTCTCATATCCATGTTTCTCTCTCTCTCCCTCCTCCTCTCTAGCTATCTATCTAAAAATCAATGAATGTCCTCAAATGAGAATTAAAAAGGAAAAAATTAGAGCAGCCTTCTAAACTGCATTGGGTGACTTTTTTAAAAAAAGATTTTATTTATTATTTCCAGAAAGAGAGGAAGGGAGAGAGACAGAGAGGGAGAGAAACATCTAAGTATGGTTGCCTTTCACCTGCCTCCAGCCAAGGACCTGGCTGGAGACCTGGCTTGCAACCTGGTTATGTGCCCTGGCTGGGGAATCGAACCAGCAACTTTTGGGTTTGCAGGCTGGCACCTTATCCACTGTGCTACCAGCCAGGGCTGTGTTGTGTGATTTAACAACCTTGGATAAGGTAGGGTTTGTCTGTTTCTTGAAAGTTTAGTAAAAACTGGCCCATAAAATTGATGTGACCTGGGGAGTATTTTGGGGTAGATAGGTTTTGATTAACATTGCCCTTTCTCTGATAGTCACTGGTCCATACAAGCTTTCTGGAGACCATCCAGAGCACTTAGTAGCCCAGAGCATGGTGCTGGGCACTGGCTGGCCGGCCTCAGGCCTTGCCTCTGCCCACACGACTGTGGGCACTTGTCTTCTCTTCCTGCCTCACGTCCCCAACCTCCTGTGGAGATGAGCACATGTGGAGAGGAATAAATTAAGTTCATATGCATAATGTACTTACTATCATCATTCTTTCTGATAGAATTTTAGAGCTTTGTACAGACATTTCTCTGCTTCTTGTAGATGATCACATTAGTTATAATACCACAAATTTTCTTTCACAGTTCTTTTTCTGCTTTGCATATTATATGCATATTCTTTTTTTCTTGATCAGTATTGCCAGAGGTTTATCTGTCTTGTTAATATTTTGGTTTTGCTTGTTTTCCCCTCTTTTTATTTTCTACTTCCTTCTCCCTGCCCTTTTATTGTTCTTCTGCTGTGTCTTGGCCTGGCTCAGTTGCTCGTGTCAGTCTCCTGAGTTGAATATCGAACTCACTTTTCAGGTGCGTCTCATTTTCCAGTAAATGAATTTATTTAAGCATTGGCTGGGTCCTACCAAATTGAGTATGTAGTGCTTTTTGACATCATACACTTCTAGAAGTTTCATAATTTTCCTTATGATTTCCTTTCACCCAGATTCCTCCCAGTGTGTTGTTTAGCTCCGATGTGTGAGATCTTTTCTGATGTATTTTGCATTATCAAAGAAACACAGTTTCACATTGTTGACTTTGGAATTCACACAGGGTCCTCTGTGGCCGGGCACATAGGCAGCTTTCCTTTAATTTCTGAGTGTGTTCAAAAGGAATTTGCCTACTGGGTATAATACTCTCTGTGGGCCCACATTCAACACAGTGGCATTCCGGCCAGTCTTCTAGATCTTTGCCCTTTCCCCCTGCTTGACCTGCCAGTTTCTGGGAGTGCTCTCAGATTTCCACTGCATTTTGTTCCCCTCTCCCGCACCTCATGGTACCATCAGTCACTATACACACACACAGGCGGAAGTACTGGTTCTTTAGTAGGTTTCTCTGAAGTCAGGTGGATACATTTTACCCACACAACTGCTACTTGTAATATGCCATTTCTGATAAAGTATTTGTGTAAATGTCTATATATACTTGCGTCTTTGTCTATAAAGTACATGCATAAAACCTCATACTTGTGTGAGTTTACAAACACTAAAAATTTGGTTGCTTGTAAAAGTATACATAAGGGGAGATTTGTGACTGTGTATCACAAATATATGTGTGCATAAACACGTGCATGTATGTACTCCTGTAGGTGTGCCATACAGAGCTAGAGGGCACCTGTCCTACAGGGCCACCTGCCTGGAATCACCTGCTGAGCCCAGAAACCGCCACCAGGATGGAAGGGCTTCAGCTGGATCCTGGCTGCACAGACCAGTGAAGGGTTTTGGGGAAGCCCCAAGGCCTGGGCATCAGACCAGATGCACACAATAGGCCTGGACAGTTGGAAATCATTGACAGAAAAATGTAGATTATAAGAAGCATGTCTAGTATGGCTTCATTTGGGCAAAAAACCATGTAGGTGTGCATATGTCCATAGAAAATGATGTGAAAGGTAGACACTAAGGTGTTAACAGCACTCATCTCTGGATGGGGACATACAGTGTATTTACTTTCTCATTCTTGATTTTATATACAAGGTCTGTCCGGAAGGTATATAGCCATGTAATATGAAAAATAGGTTACACTTATTAAAGAAGATACAAAGAAAATCGTACACAGGTCAATGTCACCTCAGTCCCCTTCAAAGTAGGCACCTTGGGACCTCACACAGTTCTACCAATCACCTTCAATTGCCCCACTGTATTTTCCTGAATCTTATCAACAGTCTGAAATTTCTTCCCTTTCAAAGGTGACTTTAGTTTTGGGAAAAGCCAGAAGTTACAGGGTGCCAAATCTGGGCTACAGAGGGGCTAAGTCCCCTGAGTGTCTTGATGTGTTGCCAAAAAACTGCACAGAACATGATATATGATTGGATACATTGTCATGATGAAGCTGCCAATCACCAGCTGCCCATAGCTGAGGCCTCCTGCATCATCTGAATAGTTTCTGAGGAGGAATGTTCAAACTTAGTGCACAATTTGATGTAGATTCATTGCTCTACTCTCTCAGTCCTTTTGAATGCAGTAGCCACCAGTGCACACGATCACTCAATGGTGTCTACCGCTCCCACTGACTAGTACAGTGAAGTCGTCATTGTTCACACACGCACATTCCAGTTCACTCTCCTTGGCTGCCGGGTTACATCGACATTGCACAAACCATTCTCATTATTTTAACAATAGCTGGACTTTTTCGGGAGAGACCTTGTATATATTATAAAATCTGTATTATATATTCTTGACTATGTATATATCTTTTTAAGAAATGGAGCAGATGGGAGAACAGGAGGTGGAGAAAGTAAAAATAAGACTGTTCTTCATTACTGTTGTGAAGGGGAGTAACTCAAGGATGATATTGGGTTAAGGGCTTTTTCTTTTTAACATGGGTGACAGAAAAGGTAGGTAACACTGGGACAGAGAGGGACAGCAGAGCATAACAGCATAAAGAGATCATGGCAGGACAGAAGGCCCCAAGAGGGAGGACAGAGCTCCTGAGCATGGGACAGTTGCACAGTATGGTTCCCTCACCACCAGGGTGAGGGGTGGGTGAAGGGGGCTCAGTAGAGAGGGATGGGGATGGGGGAGGGGAGAGGAAGCAGGCTTCAAGTCACTGCCCTATGTTCCTAGGTCAAGTATTCAAGGAGCCATCTTTGAGAATAAACACACACAGCTGACTGTTGCTGCTCAAATATTTAGTTTTTATAGCATCTTCAGGTAGGATAATATACTGCTTTTAAAAAATATAAGGAATCCACTTTGAAGTGGACAGCTGCCCAAACTTAACTACCAGTGAAGGGAGGAGGGGCAAATCTCTGAAGTCACACCCACCCTGAGCCAGGCACTGCCTGATGGACACAGGTGGTCCAGCCCTTTGTGGAATCATGGTTACACACTTTGGAATGCATCACCTCTTTATTCATATGGAGACAAAATAAGGCCAGCTCACACCTGCTCCTCCCAAGAGGAGTCAGGGAGGAGCTCTGGGAACCTGGGCATGGTGCCAGGCCCATCTTGAACCAGTGCTACTGCTGTTAAGCAGACCAGAGAAAGGGGCTGGAGTGTGGTCACGACGTCTGATGTCTGCAAGTGCCCACTCAGACCTGGCTCCTGACCTCTGGCCAGACCATGCTGCACACAGGCTGAACAGCAGCTGTGGAGCTGGGGGCCCATGGAGGGCTGCAGACACTGGTGGCAGGTCCTGTCACTGTGATGGCTGGAGTCTGCCTCAAGGTCCTGTCTTGCCACTTGAGGTTGCTCATCACCACCTGGGTGAATGTTGAGAAGGGATGTTCATGCTTGTAAAACTGATGGAGGTCACAAGCTGACCCAGGGAACACATGTGAAGAATGACGAGTCAGGATTAACTGCAACATGGCCCAATCCAGTAATTCCGAGTGTGACATGGCTGTTAAAGCAAAGACCACCTAAGACTGCATTAACCCTAGTCAGGGGGCTTTGTTTGGAGAACAGGCTGTTTAGGTTGTATCTAGAATATTGTGTTCACTTCTAGATCATATTTTTATTTTCATCTTTTTGCTGCTTTTTTAAATGAAAAAATTTAAAACTTTTCAGTTACAGTTGACATTATAATAATACTTTCAAGCGTAGAGCATGGTGATTAGACATTTATATAACTTATAAAGTGATCCTCCTGATAAGTCTAGTCCCTACTTGGCACCATCCATAGTTATTACAATATTATTACCTATATTTTTTAGGCTGTACTTTATATCCCTGTGACTATTTTGTAACTGCCAATCAGTACTTCTTAATCCCTTCACCTTTTCACCCAGTCCCCTAACCAACCCCCCTATCCCAAATCTGGCACCCATCAGTTTGTTCTCTGTGTCTATGAATTTCTTTTGTTTGTTCATTTATTTCGTTTAGATTTTACATGTGTGAATATGGTTATTTCTCTATCTTCATACCATGCCTTCTTTATATTTGTCTGCTGGTCTACTGATGGACCAGCACCTGGGTCTTGTTCCATTCCACCATCCTGTCTTTTGATTGGAACACTTAATCCATTTACACTTAAAGTGATTGCTGATAGGTATCTAGCCATTGCCATTTAATTATTCACATTTTAAAAAAATCTCTTCTTCCTCTTCTTCCTCCCCCTCTTCCTCCTTTTTCTCAAGAAGTCAATTTAACATTTCTTATACTACTTAGTTGGTGGTGATGAACTCCTTTAGCTTTTTCTTGTCCGAGAACTTGGAAAGTTTTTTTGGGTACATAGAGTGGAGAGGCTCTGGGGGCTTTCTCATATGAGAGGGTTGGGAGAACTTTGAGTGAGTTTAATCGAGACAGGCAGACTTGGAGCTTACCTCTCCAACTAACGTCTAAAGCCTGTCTCATAAGATGGGTCCCACGTACTCTATTTCACCCGATGGGAACACCTGGGACTCATGGGTGGTAGTTGTGGGGAGCTATACCTTAGTTCAGTCTTAAAAAGAACTTTCTGACACACCACTAAGACAGTAAGCCAAAGCAGACCAATCCAAGAAGCAGAAACAAACAAGAGTCACCTAAAATGGGTAGACAAAGAAATAAACCCTCAACAAAAGGAAAGGGGGAGTCCCCAGGAAGCGTGCAAAATGAAATAGAGATAAGCACACTATCAGATGTGGAATTCAAAATAATGATGATAGAGAAGTTCAATGAGCTCAGCAAGTTCAAAGAAAACTACAAACAACTCCAGGGGAACTACAAAGAACTCCAGGAAAGCTACACCTGGAGCTGAGAACTACACCAGCATTAAAAAAGGACATAGAAACCATCAATAAGAGCCAGAAGGAAATGAAGAATACCATTTCTGAATTGAAGAACACAATAGAAGGAATCAAAAGCAGGCTAGAGAAAGCAGAGGATCGGATCTGTGAGCTGGAGGTCAATGTAGAAAAAAATTCCCAGGCAGTGCAACAAAATGAAAAAAAAAAACTGCAAAAGAATGAAGAGGTTTTAAGAGAGCTGCAGGACAACATGAAACATAATAACATCCATATCATAGGGATACCAGAAGGAAAAAAGGAGGGGCAAGGGATAGAAAGCCTCTTTGAAAAAGTAATGACAGAGAACTTCCCTAACTTGAGGAGAGAAAATGTCATGCAAGCTCAGGAAGCACAGAGGGTCCCAAGCAAGATGAACCCAAATAGGCCCACTCCAAGACACATCATCATGAAAATGGCAAATTTCAAAGACAAGAAGAGAATCCTAAAAGCAGCAAGAGAGAAACAGCTAATAACATACAAGGGGATTCCCATAAGGTGATCAGCTGATTTCTCCACAGAAACACAAGCAGAAGGGAATGGCAAAAAATATTTCAAGCAATGAAAAACAAAGGCCTGCAACCAAGAATACTCTACCCAGCAAGGCTCTCATTCAAAATGGAAGGTGAAATAAGGAGTTTTCCAGACAAAAGAAGTCTAAAAGAATACATCTCCACCAAACCAACATTACAAGAGATGCTAAAGGGTCTGCTTTAAGAAGATGAAGAAACAGAGAGACAGACAGAAACACAGGTACAAAGGTAAATGGAATAAATGCACCAATCAAAAGACATCAGGCAGCTGAATGGATAAGAACCAACTTTAACTTATGAATGCTTTAAAGTGATCTTGTTACCATACCTGAAGAACCCTGAAACACCAATTCATAAGAACCTATGTATTGCTATGTTCATAGCAGCGCTATTTACAATAGCCAAGTGCTAGAAACAGCCTAAGTGCCCATCAGTGGATGATTGGATCAAAAAACTTTGGTATATTTACACAATGGAATACTACACAGCAGAATGAAAGAAGGAACTCCTACCCTTTGCAACAACATGGATGAAACTGGAAAGTATTATGCTTAGTGAAATAAGCCAGTCAGTGAAAGACAAATACTGTATGATCTCACCCATTACAGGACAATAATGAACAGAACAAACAAACAAGCAAAACAGAACCAAATACATAAATACAATGAGTAGATCTTCAGTGGGCAGGGGGGAGGAGGGGAGGAGGAGGAGGCAAAGAAGGGGAGCAGTTTAGTCAAGGAACTAGTATGGAAGAACCGTGGACATGGACAACAAGTGGGATTGACTTTGGTAGGGAGTGGGTAGGTGGGGGAGGGGACTGAGGGAAGTAAAAAGGGGATGGATGTGATACAACAATAAAATTAAATTAAGAAATTATAATAATAAATGAGAGCATAAAAGCTTTAGCAGTGAAAACAAACAAACAAAAAACCCCACAATTTTCTAACCGTCAAAACTGCAAAAAATTCAGTAGGATGGCGTTCCCTGATTAGAACCATCTGAGCAGATGCTAGGCGACCTCTTCAGGTAGGTTCCTGCCCCACATGCAGGTGTAAACTAAAGGACTTCTCCATCTGTTCTCAGTCTCTGTGACATCTACGTGTGTAAATAAAATTAATTTTAAAGTACCCCTATAAAAGTTCTAAGAAGGGGAAAGCCATGGGGGTGGGGGTGGGATAAATGTAATACAACAATGATAAAATTTTAAATTAGTAAATTGTAAAATAAATATAAATAAAATAATTAATTAAAAAAGTTCTAAGAAAGTCACAGCAAAATTGTAGAAGGGGAAAATAGTATAGAAGAGTCAACACTTTAAAATAGGGATATGCCCTGGCTGGTAGCACAGTGGATAAGGTGCCAACCTGCAAACCCAAAGGTCGCAGGTTCGATTCCCCAGCCAGGGCACATAACCAGGTTGCAAACCAGGTCCCCAGTCAGGTCTGTGGCTGGAGGCAGGTGAAACGCAACCATACATTGATGTCTCTCTCCCTCTCTGCCTCTCTCCCTCCCCCTCTTTCTAAAAATAATGAAAAAAAATCTTCTAAATAAATAGGGATATATTTTAAAAGATTTTATTCATTAATTTTTAGAGAGAAGGGCAGGGAAGGAGAAAGAGAGAGAAGAATCAACGTATGGTTGCCTTTCACCTGCCTCCAGCCATGGACCTGACTGGAGACCTGGCTTTAACCTGGTTATGTGCCCTGGCTGAGGAATCGAACCAGCAACCTTTGGGTTTGTAAGTCTGTGCCAATCCACTGAGCCACACCAGCCAGAGCTAAAATAGGGATTTAAGTCCAGAGTTTATTTCAAAGTTCCATATGTAATGACTTCTTTGTTTATTTTTAACAAAAACTTTAATCTTAACCTTCCTAGAAGCAGTGGCCTGACACCCCGCATTTCTAAAGCAGGGTTGCAAACACCCTTGCTCACAAGGACCCTGAGCCCTGCTCAAAGCCTTGAGCTTTCACCTATGAAGGGTGTGTGGCCCTGGGCCTTGGGGGCAGAGTGAATGACAAGTTCCCAATGGGCTCAGCAGGCCCATCGCTCTTAATCAGTTAATCAACACCTCCAGGAGACAGGGGTAGCCACCCTGTCACTATTACTACTAATTTACCAATTTTCATGATCAAAACCAAAAACTACCACAAAACTGCCTTACTGTCAAAGGTAACCTCATGCTAAATTCATACAAGTAGACACAGACTGAACTGCAGGACTGCATCCAGTTGTTTTGAAATATTACTCCTTCCTCTTCATTCCCTTCACCCCTCATGTAGCATTTCAGTCAATTAAGATAAAGTATTTCAGTCCTGTCTACATTGCAAATGGAAAGGAGGTAACATAGAGAACTCAGACCAATATGAGGAGAATTGTTTTCCTTCTACAGAGGTCCGAAAAAGTAAGATTGGTACACCTGTCTGGAAGGACTGGAGCCCTTTTAAGCAGAGAAAAGAAAGTGAGCTGTGGTGGGCTCTTCTGCTCCTGCTGTTTTAAGCAGTGAACATCCAAGTGCCTCAAAGCCCAAAGCTCACCCTGTGCCCAAGTTGTAACACGCCGGCACCGGGCCAGGCGGTGGATGGAGTCTCTCAGCCACACCTCGTGAGTGGACACACACGGCAAGGCTCTGAACATTTGATCTGTTTTGCATGATCTTGAAATCTTACATTCAGGAATCTACAGAGTATTCTCAGTAACAGATCTAACAGACATGTTTTGTCTTTCAGTTTAAGAACATTTGCTAGTATTGATTGAAGTAGTGACAATCCAACATCCACCTGAGTTGACATTAAATGTGTAGTCAGAGATGGTGATGTAGAAACATACAGTTCATTGTCACTTAAAAATACACAAAGCTCCGGCTGGTGACTCAGTGGATAGGCGCTGGCCTGCGAACCCAAAGGTCGCTGGTTCGATTCCCACAGCCAGGACACATAACCAGGTTGCAAGCCAGGTTTCCAGCCAGGTCTGTAGCTGGAGGCTGGTGAAAGGTAACCATACATTAATGTTTCCCTCTCTCTCTTCCCCTCTCTCTGAAAAATAATAAATAAAATCTTTAGGGGGAAAAAAAGTAAATACAGTAACACACACACACACACACACACACACACGCAAATTAGAAGTGCTGTGCGCTTCTCTTTCAAAACGTACCTGTATCATTTTCACCAATCAAAACACATGTATTTCATTATAAAACATTAGCAATGTTACTTTTGAGATATGCCATCTCGAGGTCACATGTGTGTTTCCTGCCAGTGTGGAGCATCAGAGCTGCTGCTTCTACGCTGGCAATGCAGCAGGAGACCTGCCGCCACCTGCCTGGGGCTCGGGGCTCTGGCCTCCGGCTACGCCCTGCTGAGGGTCTCTCCCTTCAGCACTCTGGCTCTCAGTTTGCATCCCAAAGAGAAGAGAGCCAGACTAGCATCTGCAGACCACAGACTATCAGCACGGGGCAGCATGTGTTTCTAACATGTTCTCCTACGCTGATAAGACTGCTCTCTGGAACCTGCGCTGGAAATTGAGACCTGACAAAGGCGAGGTAGGCATTTCTGTTTTGACTGAAAACAAAACTAGCCCAAATTTCAGGCTAATAACAAATTACCTGGTTTACAAAAATATGGGTCCAAAATAGTTACTTCCAGGGTTGTGTACAATATAAATGATAAAAGTAAAATAGATAGAGAAGGTAAAACATTGAACACATTTGCAGTTCTCACTCACAAAACCACTCACCTGCAGGGCCCCTGGTGCAGCCCTGTGCACTGTACCCAGCTGGGCCCACCCAGCTCACAGGCAAGAGCCCTGCTGTGCAGGAGGTGCTCCTGCAGGGTCCTGCTGTCCACAGCCTGTGGCCTATCCCTGGTGCATGGGCCACTACCCAGGGGAAGGTGGTCTTGGCAGGAAACCAGCCTGCACCAATGCAGGCTCCACCCAAACGCACACAGGAATGCCAGAGTGGGAAGCCGGGCTGTGGGCGCCTGCTAGGTGGGGCCTCCCTGCCCTTCTGCACCGGGTTCTGCATTTGCTTAAGTCTCAGGTACATAATACATTTTAAAAACGCTCCGCTTGCTTTTTCTTTTTCGAGGTAGATTTACTAAAGCTTTTTATTTATTTTTTATTTTTTTAACTTTTTTTTTTTTTTAAGATTTTATTTCATTATTTTTAGAAAGAGGTGAAGGGAGAGAGGCAGAGAGGGAGAGAGACATCAATATATGGTTGCTTTTCACCTGCCTCCAGCCACAGACCTGACTGGAGACCTGGCTTGCAACCTGATTATGTGCCCAGGCTGGGGAATCGAACCTGCGACCTTTGGGTTCGCAGGCCGGCACCTTATCCACTGTGCTACCAGCCAGGGCTAAAGCTTTTTATTTTTATTTATTTGTTTATTTATTTTTAAATTTTATTGTTGTTGTATTACATCCATCCCCTTTTTGCTCCCCTCTGTCCCCCTCCCCACCCACCCATTCCCCTCAAAGTCAATCCTACCTGTTGTCCATGTCCATGGTTCCTTTATACTAGGTTCTTGTCTAAGCTGCTCCCCTTTCTTGCCTCTGCCTCTCCCCTCCCCCCAACCCCTTTCCCCCTGACCACTGAAGGCCTATTCACTGTATTCATATACTTGGTTCTGTTTTGCTTGTTGTTAGTTTTGCTTATTATTGTCCCGTAATGGGTGAGATCATATGATATTTGTCCTTCACTGACTGGCTTATTTCACTAAGCATAATACTCTCCAGTTCCATCCATGTTGTTGCAAAGGGTACAAGTTCCTTCTTTCTTTCTGCTATATAGAATTCCATTGTGAAATTTACTAAAGCTTTTTAAGAGAATACAGATGACAGAGGCTATTTTAAGATGTTTTTATATATATGGTAATAACTTTCTTCACTCTATTATCAGGCCTTCAAAAACAAAATCACTCCAAGCTTCCAAAAGAGGTGTTTCTGCTTCAGTCCTAGTTAGTATTTCCATCTTGTACCTGAATGTGTCTAAATCTCACAATATAAAAAGATTGTTTCAATATTAAATTTGCTCATCAAAGGTTCTATTTTCCAGTGATAAGGCCAATAAATAAGATACAACTGGTATAGAGCGAAGCATGTGTTGTAGATTATATTTAGAATAAACATTCTTATTAATGTCCCCTCTCAGAATAGTCCTACAGAATGTTGACCCAACAATTTCCAAAATAATTGAACACAAGATACAGAATAAGCTCAAGGGAAAAGCATCCTGTACGCAGGTAGCCAAATGTGACTCTGGAAGCTTCACCTCTACGGTAACACTTGGACCCTCAGTGCCTCAGTGAGCTATGAGTAACATCCACATGCAAGGTCTGAAAGGATCTGCTCCAGAAAAGCACTTTCAAGTTCTGGACTATTCAATAGTTCATCACTACTCTTCCAGGCACCTCCCCCACATCCCTCTGCAGTTTTCCCAGACCATCCAGGACTTCCCAAGGAAAAGGTGCCTCCACCAGCGGGGAGCCACCAGCAGGCGTTGGCCTCAGTCTTGCTCCTTAAACAGACTGGGTGACTGACGCAGGGTCTTGGGCATGCAGTGACAAGGAAACGTGGCACATACTGTGTCTTCATGCTGTGGGCAGTGAGCACCTGGAGGTGCCTGGGGTCCCCTTTAGATGCCATATTGTACATTTCTATTCTAAAGGCAGGTAAATGGGTTCATGGAGCTACCTGCCATCATATTACTGAAACTAGCATTTTTAATTAATAGTAAGTCCAGAAGGCCAAGAAAAGAAGTTAGGGTAAATAGGATTTTAGAGGTATAAGTGTCTTATGCAGCCCAAAACAAAACTTGAAATTTTATCATGCAGTAAAGCTGAAAGTACACCACCCCTGACTAAGACAAGAGAGAACAAAATATACATGTAAATGTCTTGGTTTTAGCAGAGATCATTCTCAGCCCCAGACATGATACATTTTTTAAAAGTTCTATTTTTTATTTATTAAATAGATTTAATTATATTCCTTCTGAAATACAAAAGATAGAATAAATCATACCATAAAAGAAGATGAGATATAATATGATGGTGGCCAATTAATACACATAAATCTATTTTTTTTCTGGACAGACAGCAAAGTACTTAAGAGGATTAAGAGATAATTCTAGAAGCAGCACTACCTGCAAGACTATTGGGCATTTAAATATTGATTTCCAAAGTGATAGATGGCAAGTTGGAGCAAGCATTTGTGGTCACATGCATATAAGTCCCAACAGTTACTGAGGATGAGAAATTGTCACGGCTATTACTGTACAACTGAAAAAAAATTCATCCATCTAATTGCTCACCTGAAATGACCTTGAACAAAGTCTTTTCAGGCATAACCTGCTTCACTTTATTACCTTGGCAGGTGATGCTATTGGGACTGAGCAGGGCAGGGCACCGGGTTTCTCACATGCAGAACCTGGACTTGTTCTATTTGGTTCCATCAACTCCCGGCCTCTCAGGCCCCTCAAGGCCAGAGCTGTTTGCTGAGGACAAGTGCGCGCTTTCTAGCTCGTCACCGACAGCCTTCAAGCGGCCCCGTGGAGGCATCCAGGCTGCTGTCTGTGTCCGAGGCCAGCGTCTGCTCAGTGGACATGGATGAAATGTCGTTGATAGACGATGACTGAGACGGCATGGCGGTGCTGCTTACGGCCGCATCTGTGCTAAGGAAAGCAAACGCAATGAAACCCGAGGCAGATGTGCGGCAGAGCTGCCAGCGTGGCTTCTACTTTCCATTCTATCCCAGCTGTCAGATCAATGGAAGTCAGTCCAGAGTCCCAAATGGTCTTGTCTTTCCCTGCAACATTCTCATTTTCTTCCCAGTGGCTAAGCATCATGTATGTATCACATATAATCATGTTAACTACTTAAAAATACCTACTGGTTTAAAAAAGTTAAACCAGGATATTAAAGAAAATTGCTGAATTTATCCTAAAATTATCAGCATCTCAAAGGCTTAAGCCTAAATAGGATTCAAATGTCATGAGACATTTCGATTATAATTGCAAACATTTAATCCAAGGAAAACAGCATCAACCTTTGAAGCATTCTTCTGCGATAACAACACCTTCTAAAATAAAGGCTGTATACATACAAACAAGCAAAAAGGGGAAAAATGCTGTGGCCTCTTGTTCATTTTATTTTTGTTTTAGAAATCTCCAAAACTGACATTTCAAGGCAAATGAAATTACTGTTTTGTACTCTCTGCCCTGTGGTCTGGTCTGGACACAAGTAAAACATCGAGGCTGTCAGAGGTCCGTGTCTGCAGTCTGCAGTGCGGGCTCAGAACCTAGAAGTGTGTTGAACGTGGCATTTCTGCCGGAGGCCAGGCCCACGTGTCAGGTTGACCGTAGACGTCAGTGTACCAAGCAGGCAGCATATGCATCCCAGGAGCAGGGGTGAGGGAGCAGCTCTGGCCTAGGAGCCCCAGTTACCAAGCAGATAGTACTCCACACTCAGACATGAGCACTGCACACTGTCCCTGGATCCCCAGGACCACGCTGTCACCTTGCTGCCAGTCAGCTGCTCCTACTAGGATGGTCAAGAGCAAATGGGATAATGGTATGAACCATTTTCTCAAAAGAAAGTCAATTCCACTGTACCTACATTCACATTAATTTTATTTAACTGGGTGGAGCCAGAACAAAGTGGACCATGCACATTGAAAAGGCTTTACATTCAATTTCCTCATCTATAAACGGAGCGGACAGCAGCTGCTGCAGGGATGAAATGAGAATGTTTGTAACAAGTTTCGTTCATTGCCTGGCAGCTCAGAAGAACGTCAGCTGTCACATCCGGGCCAAATCCAAAAGGGGGAGACTAACTCACAGAAGCCATTTTCAGATTCAACGCTGCTCAAGCAGTACTCACACACTGCTGCCTCTGCAGAAGCTGGCCAGGGGAAGGAACAGGTGCTCATGCTCGGCAAGCAAGGACTAACCTGAAGGCTGATCTTTGACAACACCGTTCTTGCTTCTTTCTTCCCAATCCATCACTTCTTTGTAAATCAGCTCTGTAAACACACACCCAAGTGAAAGCCTTTGTCAGCCTCTTGGCACAGCAGAGCCCGGCCTGCAGGCCCACTGAAGGAGCTCCTGGGCCTGCCATGCGCCACTATTCATTGTGATACGGTAGGCTCAGGGAGATGACACACCTGGACCAAACCAATTACGTTTGGATTGATTATGCTTTTTCAGCAACAATATTAAGGTCACCAAAAATGAGGTGGTTCTGGGTTCACACATGATTTTACACGGTGGGGGTGGTGAGGAAGGGAGAAAGAGGGGGGAAGAGAAAGAGAGAGAGACAGAGAGACAGAGACAGACAGAGAGACAGAGACAGAGAGAGAGAGGGAATGAGCCAAGTGGGTAACTATCATAAAGTGCTGGATGCTCTCACTCCCACTTGCATGTTTTTCTCTGCTGTTACCGTGGTTTGTTCTCTAAATGTGATCAGCATCCACAGGCACTAGAAGCGTCTCCAGGCCAGACTTTAATCCAAATACCTAGCCTTTTTCTTGGCTTCAACCTCAGTTTTCCTCAGCTTTCATGTATAAGAAAAACAATTCCTTATTAAGTGAGCTACCAAGGGTGCTTGAGAGTTTGTTACAGAAGAATGGCTAACCCACTAACCCAGCAGTCTTGGGCCTGGTCTGATAATATTCCCAGGTGTTTCAATATCACAAGAAAAGCTATATTAGCACAGGAGAAGGAAAGTCCTTGGAATTGTATGTGCCCTGTCCACTGTTTAAGAAGGAAAGCCTTTGAAACTGTGTTTACATCCTAAAGCCAGAAAGGAAAGGTGGGAGGGGGCCCATAGTGCCTAAAGGAAGAAGCCCATTAACACCTTTAGGTATTCATGGCCTAACTTCTTCATCCTCATCCTCAGAACAAAGGACTCACTTTCTTGGTGCCCTTGGCCCATCAGGCCTCTGGCCACACTAGTGCAAACTTGCCACCCTGTCCTTTGGCCACCCATTGCTCTCCCACTCATTAATATATTTTGTGTGCATGCTAATAGGCTCGAGGATCTATAATTCTTTACTGCATTGGAGAGAAGAACTAGGGTTTCTCTTATAGTTTAGAAGTCGGGAACTAGAAGGCGAGGGACTTATGCACACAGCGTCGCTGTGCAGGCCTTGCTGAGAGTGATGGCAGATCATGGCTCTCTGGCCCCCAGGGAAGGTCTTGGGCTGGGCTGCCACCACTTTTGACTATGCAACCACAGCTGTCCGTTACCACTGACTCTCATCTCTATGAAAAATCATTAGCGCCCTGGCTGGTGGCACAGTGGATAAGGTGCCCGCCTGCAAACCCAATGGTCGCTGGTTCAATTTCCAGCCAAGGAACATAACCAGGTGGCAAGCCAGGTCTCCAGCCAGGTCTCCAGCCAGGTCTGTAGCTGGAGGCAGGTGAAAGGCAACCATACATTGATGTCTCTCTCCCTCTCTCCCTTCCTCTTTCTCTAAAAATAATAAATAAAATCTTTAAGACAAAAAATTATTAGTTCGTTCTCTTTATTGCTGGTGTAGTTTGTTGTGGGTTGTTTGGTTAATCTTACCCTGGTAATAAAAACTACTTGCATATTTGTGATCTTCAATTTTGCCCAAATTCTATTTTCAAACACATATCCAACCAACTACATGACTTATAAATACAGCAGAAGTTTATATGACCCTCCATATCTGCCTTATAGGGACCTGTAAATTTTACAGCCTTGATTTTAGTTATCAAGGTAAGTGTGATAGTGTTACAGAGTAGAAGGCCCAGAGTGGAATACAGGATGGGACTCAGGGAAGTACAGACCTGTCTCCTAAAAGAGGTACTTTACATAGCTATGGCTGATAGCTAGGGTCTTAGTTATGCAAATCACTGAGACCAAACCTCAGAGCCAAGGAGATGGGAGGGGCTTTTGACTACAGATTGTTGGCAAAAGGGGTGGGGTGTGGCTATGCAAGCTTTCACAAGATTTTGCAGGTAGCTGCAATTAGTCACCCTACCCACTGTGTCACAGGTTGCCATCAAGGATTTAAAATTTAGCGGCAACCATTTAGGGAAAAAAAAAGGCCATGTGGTATGTGGGGCAGAGAAAGAAGAGGGAACACATGTTTGACAGAGAAAGAGCCATCTGTGCTGGATGGGGGGACAAGGAGACAGGGATGAAGCCATGTAGTCTGCAAGGAGGAAAGGGGGACCTTGCAGCCTGGGCTACTCAAGAAAGCCAGCATGCTGCTGTGTTCATCGGCCAGCTTGGACTAGGATACCACCAAGGCCTCCGCCTTGCAGACCCGGACTCTAATTGGATGTTTGGAACTTGGGATGCGCAGAGAAGGCTCTTAGTACCTGAACTTCACCATGATCCAGCACAACAGCACATACTTCCCTGGACTGTTATATGGAGGCTGATGATATCCTACCGTAGATCTGGAAGGACAGAGCTGCCAGATAGGGAACGGGGAACTTCTGGACATATCTTTGGGTTATGGCCTTTTGGGGAAGTAAGGGAAATGCTGGGTCTCGTGGGAGAACAGGGCTCTGAGCTGAACTGCTCACAGCTCCTCCACCACCCAGGTTAGAATATTGTAAATAGAGACCTGTTTTTCTTCAACACTAATTATTGGGTCTCACACCGTGTGAGTGAACCCCACTTTGCTTGGTAACAATAGAATTACTGAGTTTAGTTTACAAACCAGGATTTGATCATGTAAGTTCATGTGAAAAAGCCCTTATTTTTCTCTTTGAAAGCTAATAATAAACAGTTCCTCTTTAATTCTGCTATTTTCAAGCTCTTTTCTCCTGGGAAGTGGGAAGACAGGATGATGCCCGCAGGGTTTCCTGCTCCCGCCCCTGAAAACTGTTGCTGAAAAGTGAAAAGCTGCTCCTTTAAGGGACTTCAAGGAATGTCCTAAATAAGGGCCACAATAAGCTCGTCATTACCTTTCCATTCTTCAATTGCATGTTCTCTTTCTTCCAGCTGGGCATCGTAAATTTGAGGTGGTGGCTAAAAATTAAATTACATGTAAAGTCAACGGTTTACAAAATAATGAGGCAGAAAGAAATGGCAGAATCACTTGGATGACTTCTAATATATGTATGTTATGGATGTAATTTCTTTCAAACATGGTTCATCAAAGATTTCATCATAAGTACGATATACCAGTTTTAGAATAAAAATAATTAAGAAAAATTAACCCCCAAAATGGAGATTACAGTTCTCTTTATAATCACATGACCTCAGAATACTCTCAAGACAGCTGCTCCAGCGCAGCTGTAAGGCGAGCCCTGGCAGCTGCTGTCTGCGGACCCTGCGCAGCTCTGTGCTGGGAGAAAGTCCAGACGCACAGTCCCCAAGCCCAACTCTCGACTTACCCAAGCACTGCTCCAAATAGACTTAAATAGCACATGTTTATGTATTAAAACAGTTTAAAATGGCAATTAAATCCGTAGGCCAAGACATATGAATGTGTACTATGACTCACAGCGCCAGATCACCCATATCAGAGCGCTGCGGGGAGCACACAGGAGCACCCACACAGAGTGTAACCCCCTGAAGTCACTCTGGGAAGGACAAACACAGGGATTTTCAGCAGGCTTCTTAGCCTGACGGGGGCCTAAGCAAGCCCATGTGACCAAAGCCCAGGGCACAGTGCCAGGCGCACAATGGAAGCTAGAAATGGTGGTGTGATGAGCATGTGCCAGCACTGCATCCAAGAAGACAGTTGTGTTGCCACACCAGCTTGTAAAACTTCTGAGGTACTTTGAGCTAGAGCCCTGGTAACAAGTGTCCCAAAAGAGCTGTGACCCAGGTCTCATGGCCTCTGTGATCCTCTTAAGTCCAGGACTTGCCATCCTCACGCAGCCATTGCCGCCCCCCCCCCCCCCCCCCCCCCCCCCCCCCCCCCCCCCCCCAGCTGCATGCTTACCGCCTCTGCTTCCGCAGGGTCGTACCACACAGTGATGTATGGGTGGCGAAGGGCCTCGTCCACAGAGATTCGCTTGTCTGGGTCTATCACCAGCATTTTTGATAAAAGATCTCTGGCCTGACTTGCTGGAGTGAAAACAAATCTTAGATTAGTAACTAATGCTGTTTACCTGAAAACCGCAGAACAAAGAACTAAAGTGACACCACTGATAAAACAAAGATGCATTAACCCTGATAACTGTTCGATTGATTCAAGATCAAGAGGGCCTTTTTCTTTAAGAATAAGTGAAGCAGCTCCTTTCACCAGAAACTGGGCTTTCAAATGTGGTTTCAGCCACTGGATCCGGGTGAGGACAGGACACAGGTTCGGGAGCCCTGGCCAGGGCAGTGCGGCCGGCCGCTGCCCAAGCAGGAGGTACGGGCGAGCATTTTTCTGATGGAGAACAGACCTTAGAAACTGCATAATAATCTCTCATTCACTCAGTACAGAAAACTTCACAGATGCCTCTGCTTTGCCTACCTGTACATGATGTGGTCAACGTTCACATTTTAAAAATCTAGTGATTAGTACAATAGAAAAACACAAGTTCAGTAACAGTTAAATACAAAGCTCCTTAGGTGTTGGAAATTAAAGCAGACACGTACAGGCAAAGGAGAGATGGCTCCTCTGATTGAGGGGCAGTGCGCCTTGACGTGGGGAGGGACAAACTATTCTCCTCAAATCACATTTTAGTGATGGGCACAGGAGAAGGGGAGAAGGAGCTTTTTTATCGGAACTACCATCATATGGTTTCTGACTTTTTAACTGGGTTAGATCTTCAGTCAAGCACCTGTACATCTAAAAACTTTAAAATTCCAATTGCTGTCATTAACATAGTCTTTCAGACTGGTAGGAATATTTTTATTTTGGCCAAAGGCCTTAGTTAAGCCATTTTATTGAGGATAAAACTTCTAGGTTGTGAAGCTCTGTCTCCATAGTGCCTTCATTCCAGCCTGTAAATGGCTTTACTTAAGGGTTTCAGCTATTTTGACTCCCACTGTTCACAGGTTTTAGAATGCAAACAGAAACAAAGCTTCACCCCAACTATGACAATTAGTATAAGAAAAGAGAACATCTTACTTTTAATTTTGTCTCGTTCCGATTCTGATGGGAATATCCAATCTGGGAAGAGTTCTTCAAATTTGATTCCTGGATACTTTGGTCTGTTTTCTACATAATTCCTCACCGTTGGCTGGAGTTTCTTCATGAAATCTGCAGATGGTGTTCCCAACTGCTCAATCACTTTATTCCACTGATCAATATCTGAGGAGTCTCTTGAGGAAAATACAACTGAAATGCCTTATAGTCCCATTCAAAGAAAAGTAAATTATATTTATACCTGCCAACAAGTATCTAGGCCACCCCATGGGATCATTTTGAAATAATATTCCAATAAGGTTTGACTGTCAACATTTAGATCATTAAAAAAAAAAAAAAAAAAAAAAAAAAAAACCTGCTACACCTTGCATCCTTACTAAATCAGCACAATGAGGTCTACATGGCTTCCCGTTCCAGACCAAATGAAGGTTATCCTGTAACTGAAGAACACCCACGACAGAAAGGCTTATACATAAATGTAGACTATAACTACACAGGCAAGTTGAAATCAGCTTCACACTAAAGCTATGTCAGATCTAAAGCCCCTAATGTGGGGAGACTTGTGGGACCCCTTGGCCCCAAGCAGGGAAGCAGAGCCCTCTGAGGCAGGGCCCAAGCCTGACGCTTGGCTACCACTCCCATGCAGAGAAAAAAATTTAAAAAGTTGTCTATACCTGAATCTCTAATTTCCAGCTTCTTGGTCTCTTGTAAACATCCTCTTGTCGGGCTTTCCACCATCGCACCATGGGCATTGGCCCTGAAGGCTGCCAGTGACCGCGCCTACTCCTCACCTTGACAGCACCTCCCAGCTGCCCTCAGCACCCTCCATCCTGGCCTCTTGGTCGTCCCTCTCTGGGAGGAGCCTCTTCTCCCTTTTCTGCCTCTCTTCTCTCCCCTGGGCTTGGTCCCTGCTTCACTTTCAGCCTCTCAGCCTCCTGCACCAGCACTCTGGCTTTCCACAGAACAGCAGACTGACCATCCATGTTTATTTCTCTACACTGTACCTCCTTCCCGAGCTCAGCCCTTGCAGTCTGCAATGTCTGGCAGATGTCTCAGGCCCTGACCAGGCTCTCCTGAAGGGCTGACCTTTAAATCAGATGCAGTGTTTCAGCCCTCTGCCTTTCTCACCCCTGCCATCCTGGTGGTCTCCTTGCTTCAGCCCTTGCCCTTGAAGGTCTAGCCCTTAGCTCAGCAGCTGGGCCATCCTTTCCTGCTGTAAGTTACATGGAAGCCTAGGAAAGAGTGGGTGCTCAATAAACAGCTACTGATCTGTGGAAGGCAGTTAAACAACCATGAGCAGGGCAAGGATGATGGGCCTGATGCAGGTCACCAGGGCAGAAAGCCCGGGGTGCCCAGCAACAGACAAAACTGAGAAAACAAGGACCTAGCCCACTCCAAGCATGACTGGGCAAGTCACTGGTCATGGGGGTCAGACTCTCTCCTGGCAAGTTGCTAGTCATGCAAAGGCCAGGAGGGAGGGTGATGAGGGGACAAACAAGGGGGCAGAGAGCAGCCCTCAAGCATTGAGCCCCTCAGGGCAATGAGGTCCCAACCAGCATCAAATACATCCAGGCCTCAGTTATATTTCAGCTCCAGGCCCAGAAAAGCAACAAAACCAGACAAGTGACACCATGGCTTCCTCAGGACCAGCTGCACTGACCAATGAACCCCTGCCCTGGTGCTGACGAGTCGGTGGAGACCATGACCCTGACAAGGACACACCTGGACAGCTGATGACTATTCTATGGACATCCTCCCCTGGGACCTTCCCTAATATCTCCACCCTTAAAAGCCCTTAGGACAGAGAACCCAGCATGCTGGCATGCTGTCCCTCCCAGGAGCACCTGGCATGTCCCTTCTCCTTTCGCTGTCCCATATCCACCCCACTCTTCCCCTAGGTGTATTATCTTCACCTTTCTCTGGCCTAAGCCCAGGGGCCCTTCTTTTGCCTCTGTAACTTGTTTCCTGAGTCCATTTCTTCTATGGCTCACTTCTTCTACCTCAGTGCCTTTCTAAATAAACTTTCTCTTATAGTTTGAGTCTTGGCTCTGAATTCTTTCCTGGCCAGAACATAAGTACCGAGGTCAGTGAACCAAGGTCCAGATTGACCGCACTGGTCTAACACCTGGTGCTGTTCTCGATGCTGCCAACAGATTTATGATAAAGGGTCATGTCTATAGCAGACAGGGGTATGGGCAACAGGAGGACAGTCCCAACTGGCCTGGCTGATGTTCTGGCTGTATGAAGGTACCACTATGCTCTCATTATACCAAAGAGAACCAGAGGCTCAGAGAGGCCCTGCCTCCTCAAGGCTGTAGACAGCATGTAGGAGTCAGAACTTGGGCCTGCGGCAGTCAGGCTAATGCTTTCTTTTTCTTATAGGCCACACTGGGACAAGAGTTCCTTTTGTACCCCAGCTCATGAATCTAGAATAATCTATAAAACTGCAATCTGGTTTCCAGAACCTTTTTCTGTCTCAGTAATTCATCATCTAATATTTGAAAAACTGGAAAAATTATCTTTGGAAAATGATGTTAATCTCCACGTGTGTTCTGAGAAAGACATTAGGTAGCCTTATATATAGAACTCTTAATTACTGACAATGCAAAATGTTAATACATAAACTAGGAATTTTAAATTAATAATGCACCAAAAAGTACCCACATGTTTCATTATTATACTTCCTGAAAAACTTAATTTTCTTAATACAAAAACTAAAGACACAAAATGAATAAGAATTGAGACAAAATTGAATGTTAAATAGGTACTTCCAAATTATTTATCTTTAGAATATGTCAGTCTTCCCTTTTAATTGACTTTATTTGCAAAATAAAGGCCTCCTTACTATTTGATACAAGTGAATCTAAGGCAAGCTGTGGGAAACTGCTAGAAAATTTATTGGAACAAAATAAAATGCTTCATTTAACTTCACATGAAATCAGTGATGTGAAAAATGTAAAGGAAGGTAAATAAAATTATAGGAATAAAATATTTTCATTCCAAATTTGGGTTGTGAAGAATTTATAATACAAGCAAACCACCCTCATAAAATAATAAAAAACTGAAATTACTTTAACAAAATACAAACATTGACTACACAGCTTAATTTCCTTTAAAAATAACTACCCATCAGCAATGAACAGAAACACTTAAAGCTTTCATAACAAAAAACAAAATCAAAGACTAATGAAAATATTAAGTGGTTAGAACACAAATAAAAAAGGACATATGTGAAGAACCATGTTAGAGTAAAAAATATTAAAAGATGGAAGAATATGAGGATTATGAGAAAAGAAAGCTTTATGTTATCTACTCTACTTTAATGCTATATCCTTAATGTGATTTCCTGACCGCAGGATAAGCTAATCCTTTGCATTTTATATTTATTTAGACTTCCCAGTGTTTCACAAAATAACTTTCTAAAAGGTTCTTTAAAAAATTTCTACAAAATGTCAGGAGGATAACAAACAAGAAAATTTACCATATATTGCTCCTCACAAACTTTCACTTTAATCTTTTTCATTTAGGTTCTATATAGCAAGCTTCTGTTCTTTGGGGAACCAATTTTAAAGTATATGGATAAGTAACAAAATGGCATATTAATTAAATCACTCAAGAATACTGTCCTATTAGATTTAGATAGCAACTTACCTACTTAAGTTAATTGAATGAACTAAGTATTTTCATTTATATGTGAATATATTAATCAAAGAGTAAATAAGTTCTAGTAAGCTATTTTTGATAAATTAAGAGCCAAGTGTAATTAGTTTAGCTTAACTTCAAGCCTCAATAAAATCATTAGAAGTAGTCAAGTAAAAAAGGAAATGTCGAAGTAAGCCATTTGGTTTGTAACACTAACTTAACTGAGTAAAGCCGCCAGGAACCCAGGCTGGACGTGGGACTGCCCTCTGAGCGAGGCTGCCTGAGGGTTAAGAGAAGCAAGGCGGGAGGCCCGGGAAGGATACGGTCAGTGCCTTGGAATATCACACAACCTTTCACCAGCTCGCCCATGATGCAACCCACTGACCAGATGTCAACTGAAAATAAAATGAAATGACAAAATTATAAAGTGCCATGAACAAAACAAAGGTGAGGAAAAGGAATTCTAACTGTGCTAGACACACAAAGGTGGAAGAACACATTGCTAAAGGTGAACCTCTCACAGCGGACACGCTGTCAGCCTCCACTGGAGCCTTCAGGGTGCAGCGAGCTGGGGTTTCAACCGAAGATTCCAAAGCTTGAAAGCTTAAAAAACAAACAAAGCCCTAGAAACAAGCAGTGACTGTCCACCCAAAGCTGTTTCAGGCCATACCCCCACTGCCCAGCCCTGTGGCCAAGGCAGGGTCTTCCTGGGAAGGATACAGTCTCTTCCTGGGAACAGGACTTTATGGAGGACCATTTCTGCCATGATGCACCCGACAGACCAGATGTCCACTACCAAATACCAGGTGATTAAAACCAGCAGGAGACCCACACCTTGTTCCTCAAATGCCTCCCCCCCCCCGCCCCACACACAAAGACAAACCCAGCTGGTCAATGGGAACTTCTGTAAAATACCCACCACATCCTGAACGACCCTTTTCTAAGCCATCCATCAAGCAGGCCCCAGAGGCAGGCTTGCTTTCTGGGCTTCAGGTGAGGCCCTGCCAGGTGCTCACATTTTCTGTGGGGCCAATGGAAGCCCAGGCCCCAGAAAGCAGGCAGAGGCTGTTCAGTGCCCCTGCTGGAGAGGGTGGCAGGGGGAGTAGGTAACCAGGAATCCAACGTTCTCTCCTTCCCACAGGAAACAACAGAAGCCCACCGAGCAGTGTCTCTCAGAGTGGGTGCGCAGGTTCCAGAACAGCTAAATAAACCTGAAGCAAGACTCACTTCAGATAACTCAGGCCAACTTGCAGATTTCTTCCTTTTTGACAAATTTGTGAGAAGCTAAATTTGAAAGAGCTCTGATATCGGTAAAATAAGTCAAGTTTTTATATTAAGAAACACCAATTTTATGTAAAAAGGACGTGTATTATTCTGTTTATATCAAGTTTAAAGATAAGCAAAACCAATCAATGGTTCTAGAAATTAGGGTAAAGGCCTCCCCTGGGGCTGAAACCCGGGGTTCCTGGGGGGTAATGGCAATCAGCTGTGCTCCCATGGACTGGAGATCTGCATACTTTCCTCTAAGTATGTTACACTTTGATAAACATTCAAAAGTATTAACTTCAAAAGTAAATGATTTTGACTAGTGGAAATATAAAATTAATGGTTTCTTATACATGGACTACGATAATCTGCCTGTAACATAGTCCTCATGTTATATTTCACGTAGTTTGCAGGAGAGACAAAACGAGGATGCTCACAGCACTCTTTTGAGGCATCACAGCCTCTTCCAGCTCCACGTGCACTCACCGTTCTCTTTGTAGCCCATGCCCAGGATGACTTCGGGTGCCCGGTAGTACCGTGTCACCACATACGGGGTCATCATGAAGTTGGTGCATGCTGTCCGGGCCAGGCCAAAGTCCAGAATCTTAAGCGTGCAGTCTGACTTTACCACAATATTGCTAGGTTTCAAATCCTAGGGCAGAGATGGTTCAGATGAATCCGATGAAACAAAGAATGCTGTATGACAAGCTCACAGGGCCAGGATGGGAAAGGCCCACCCAAGACCACCAAAGAACTGGCAGTGCTGGCAGGAGTGAAAGTGAGAAAAGGATCTAGCACTTTGGAACAGTTTTGGAAAATCCTATTGTCAAAGTGAAATGAATACAAATAAGCCTAAAGAGGTCAGATAGGAGCTCTCACCCCCATGTGAAAATCTTAATGATCTTTCTTTGCTTAAAACCTTGTGAAAGGGGAGCTGACTGGGCTGAGGGCCGTGCCCAGGGTAAGGGATAGGGCTGCTGGTTAGGGTAGCAGCCACACTGTCGGGATGGGCCCACCCTATTCCACGCCAGGCGCATGCCATGGTGAGTAGGCATGGTGAACCTGGTGGCCATGTCCTAGTGGTGCCAGCTCCTGAGCAGGGGGAGGAAAGGGTAGTGAGAGATGGGAGTCTCCTCCAGGTTCAAAACCATGACCAGGCCATTCTGTGGAAAGTGTGGTTCAACAGTGGGCTCAGCAACCAGTGCCAGAATTCCATTCAAGGGAAGCCCTCAGCAGGGATGGATGACTGGAAGGAGTTGCTGGTGGATGGCTTCTGGACCCCCAATGCCAGACACCAAGCACAGCTGTGATAGCAGCTTGTCCAACAGCTGCTGCAGTGCTTACCAGCACTGCATTTCCTGCTGCTGCAGCCCACCCTGCAGTCCCTCTGGGAATGCCTCCTCAACCTACAGTACTCCAGAACCTCCTCATGGCAGTCAAAGATCACTCTGAATTGCTCGGCTAAACGCAGGACCACATCCCAGAGCGGCAGCACGAGCACCCCCACAGGGATCCCATAGCAAAGCACTGTAGGAGAGAGCCCGCCCTGGCCCTCTGGTGCTGGGCGCAGACCTGCTGCGCCTGTGACTGGAGGCCCTGCCGCCTGAAGCCAGGCCTCCCAGGGCATTAGTCCCCTGGAGGAGACAGATATTGTGTGGAAACCCTGGCTTTGACCACTTCTTGGGGTGCATGCTTTGGCTTTGCTCCACACCAGGCGTTACCAGTTGGGACTGATCTGTAAAGCAGCCTAGAAACACCAGCAGGTCCCATCTGAAAAAGACAGAATTGCCGACCACTATGTGGAGGGGCTGGCACTCTGGGTGCCTTCACCGCGGCAGCTACTTGGGAACCTGGAGTCACCCACAGTGCCCATCGGGCCCTGCCCTGAAAAGTTATTCCTTGGGTTTCCTTGTAGTGGGAAAATTATAATGTTTTATGTAGGAAAACTCCCTGCCTTGACAGTTGCATGTATTCAAGTAAATTTTCTTGTTTTCTTGAGTTTCATGAGTTATGTCATTCCGTTGCCCCAATGAAATGCTTGCCCTCTGAATGTGCATGTTCTCTCAAGGTAGTTATTATTATTATTATTTTATCATTTTTAATTGTTCTATTCTATTAAAGTTATCTCAATTTTTCCCCCTTTGCCCTCCTCCACCCATCCCACACTCCACTCCCAGTTATCCATTCTGTGGGTCATTCATACATGTTCTTGGGTTTTGTTTTAACAGTTTTTAGGAGTGGGCCCTGAACACCATAAGCTGACATCTAAAATTGTCTAAATCCTCAGACATACTGTTTCATTCGAACCCACTGTCAAATTTCTAGTTGTGGGCACCGTGTGTTCTCAGATTTCCTCTAGGGGTATTTGGGATACTTGTATACCTATGTGTGGGCAGTTTTAAACAGAGATTCTAACTGATTTGTCCTGGAGGAGTTTGTTCTCATTTCCTATGCTGTAGCTGGTCAGCTCAGCTATGGGCCACTGGTAGTCTCTTCTCTTCCCCAGTCATTGAAACCCTGTGGGAAGGCGAGTCTTCAATGCAGATACACCTAGCAACTGGCTCTAAGCAGTCATCTTTATTGCTCTCAGCTCAGGAGTTGTAACAGGTACAGAAGTTCAGTTTCCCTATAATTTGCAAAGCAAAGGAAGAAGAGAACCCAAGTTTCTAGCAAGGAACTGTAAGAGACTTAACATCTGCTCTCAGTGGGACAAGTGAATGAACACAGGGCATGCAGATGTCCCAGGGGAGCATGCCACCCCTGCCACAGCCTGTTTCGCATGCAGTACAGCTGGAGAGGCGTCAACCCACACCCACCTGGCAACTGTCCCTGTGAGGAGACTTAGACGGTAAGGCAGCTAAGAAAAACAACCCACTTTGTTCCTAGCTCCCTTTTTCAAAAATCAAAGTATATGGCAAGAGCAGGCACTTTACAATACAAGTAACTAAAAGATAAAATAATGCTCAACTTCACGAAAAAGTTCTTTGAAACCTCAACAATTGAGCTGAGGCCAGGCGACGTCCTGGGCTGGTGGGAGAAGCCCAAGCAGGCCCTTCTGGCGTGGGCTGGTGTCTTCTGAAGAAGCGGATTTTTAAAAAACTGAAACATCTATACTTGACCACACAGCAGCCCATGTAGCCCAGCCTGGCCTTGAACAACAGCAGAGCCACACGCACAAGGGTGACCAGAGCAGCACTGCCAGGTGGCTGCGGGAGCCCCAGTGAACTGGAAAACATGACCACCTTCAGCTGCTCCCATCTGTCAGAACAGTCATCTTGCACTGGTTTTGTTGGAACAGTGCATGTAGCTGCCATCCACTGGAAAATGGTGATAAAATGCAAACCATGTGGATAGTCGGGAGGGGTCAAAGTGGTCCCGGGCCCTGGCGGGCAGTTCACATCTGCAGCCAGCCACTGTCCAATCACCTCTACACACAAGCAGGTGCAGCTTTCCAAGAGGAACTAGCCTTGTGGTTTCAAGGTAGCAGAGTAAAGATAGTTCCACCTCTTCAAATCTTAAAAACCATGGAAAACAAGAAAACCAGGACCATATGTCAAAATACAAACAGCACCTGGATCTGGAGGCCTGATCCACAGAGTGTAAGGGGCGCCTCCTGCAGCCCAGCCTCCTGGGCAGCCACTCGGGGAGTATGCGTGGCCCACGGGACACAACCTGGACCGACACCCAGGTTCAGGGGGCAAGTAGCAGGTCCTAGGGAGGGCAGGTTGGCACAGGAAGCCAGACCCTGAGGGAACTTTCTGGAAGGGAAAGGTAGACCTCCAAGAAGAGACAGGCTCCTTCCTCACAACCACTGGCTCTTCACCTAGAAAAACTGAAATCAACTATCCAGACAAAGGCCTCAGACTCAAGACCCACAGACCTGCTGGTGTGAGGCCCAGGGAAGGTGCAGGTGACGCCCAGCCTGTGAAAAGCGCTGATAATGTAACCATGAGGTAAAACACACGTGGGTTCTGATCCAAACCCAGCCACATGGTAACTACAGGGAGTACCAACAGTTAAGGGCCTCCATTAATGAAAGAAAACCATATCTGTACCTTAAGCCCTAAATATAAAAAAAGGTCAAAGAACATAGATCTAATCCCATTATTTCAAGATATGGAGATAAACACTAAAACAGCAGCTAAAAGAAGTGAAAGAGTTTGCTTCTGGGGAGAGAGGAGTAAAAGGGAGGAGTTGGGGACTCTGCTTTTTTCTTTTTATAATAAACATGTGTAGAACTATTTTTTCCCCAATTAAAGTCAAAAATAAACCAACCAGCTCATTTAGCAAATTGCAGGACAATTAGATACAAAATGGTCCTCTTTTTGAAATGTAAGTTTAAAAAGACACAAGTATAAACAGATATGTTGGTACCAGCTAACACAGGAAGTCTGTTCGAGTGGAGGGAGGAAGGAAACACCCCACCTGGCACCTGCCACCTCCAGGCACCAATGGATTCCTGAGGGACTCTTCTTTTAATTTTTCAAATTATATTAAGTAAAAAGAGGTGGGATAATGTTTATTTCTTTAAATTTTATTTATCGTTATTACAATTGTTTCATTTTTCCCCATTGCTCTCCTCTGCCCCCTGGTGTTTATTTTTAAATAACTAAAACTTTATACAGAGTATAAAGCTACCCGACTGAGCAAAACTAACAGTGCGCCCCTGTGTGCATGGCACTGACTGGAAGTGTGCCCCCGTGTGCATGGCACTGACTGGAAGTGTGCCCCTGTGTGCATGGCACTGACTGGAAGTGTGCCCCCGTGTGCATGGCACTGACTGGAAGTGTGCACCTGTGTGCATGGCACTGACTGGAAGTGTGCCCCCGTGTGCATGGCACTGACTGGAAGTGTGCCCCCGTGTGCATGGCACTGACTGGAAGTGTGCACCTGTGTGCATGGCACTGACTGGAAGTGTGC
>PVIW01002961.1:0-189869 GCA_004026585.1 Noctilio leporinus | reverse complement strand
TATTTCCAGAAGAGGGGAAGGGAGAGAGGCAGAGAGGGAGGGAAACATCAATGTATGGTTGCCTTTCACCTGTCTCCAGCTACAGACCTGGCTGGAGACCTGGCTTGCAACCTGGTTATGTGCCCTGGCTGGGGAATCGAACCAGCGACCTCTGGGTTCGCAGGCCAGTGCCTATGCACTGAGCCACCAGCCAGGGCATTAAAAGCTTTTTTTTAAAAAAAAAATCTTTAAAAAAAGGTGTATAAAAATAAAGTAATGACAACACCCAATGCTGGTAAAGATGCAGAGAAACTGGATCATTTATACATTACTATGGGGGGAGGGGAATAGAAAATGGAACAGCCACTCTGCAAAATAGTTTTGTAGTTCTCAAAAGCAAAGAGACAAATACAGTAAGACCAAGCCATTGCATTCTTGGGGATTTGTCCCAGAGAAGTGAAAATGTATGTCCATACAAAAATCTGTACATGAAAGTTTGTAGCAATTTTATGTGTAATAGCCCCAAACTGGAAATAATTCAGATGTCCTTCAATGGGTGGGTGGTTGAACAAACTGTGGTTCAGTCACACGCGGAATACTACTTAGCGGTGAAAAGGGAACAACTACCAATGCCTGCAAATCCTGGGTGACTCTACAGGGAATCATGCCCAGTGTGGGTTGAGGGGGCAGTCATCTCACAAGGTTCCTATATGATTCCATTTATATAACATTCTTGAAGTGATAGAGTTATAGAAATGGAGAACAGATGAGTGGTTGCCAGGGGGTAAGAAGGAGGTGAGATGCAAGTGGATGTGGTCCTGACAGGGTAGCAGGAGAGATCCTTGTGATAACCAATCAGCTCTGTATCTTTGACTGTCTTAATTCTGGATGTTATGTTGTATTGGAGGTCTCAGGATTTCACCTTTTGCGGGGAACTGAGTAATGGGAGCGCTGTATTATTTTTTGCACATTCATGTGAATCTATAATTTTCTCAAAATTAAAATTCTAGTGTTTTTTAAAGAGCATCCTATTGACTGTAATAAACTTCAAACTCTCATCTTGGCCTAAAGTCCCTGCTGACCCCCCAAATCATCCTATGATGCCTCATCCTCCAGACTCCAGCTATTCCAGGCAACTTTCATTTTGTCTCTCACTGGATTTCAAGCCTTCCTCTATGGCATTCCCTCTCCATGGAATGCTTCCTCTCCCACTTTTCTCTCAGCTCCCTCCTCCTCATCATTTGGGATTCAGCTTAAATGTTACCTCCTCATGGAAGCCTTCCTTGATTTCCTCCAAAGCAGCCCCTCTACATTCTCCCTCACTATCTCCTTTGTTTATTTATTTTTGTAGCACTTAAAGCAATTTGTAATTATTCATATATTTCTTGGTTTACCTTCTTATTTAGTCTTCTCTAACCTTCTTATCAACTCTTCCTATTAGAGCTTCTCCTTCACCCCCAAGTCAACCAAGTAGCTTATACTCCATAAATATTTGCAAGCAGAAGGCGGGGAGCAAAGGAGAAAAGAAGGGCAGGAGGGAAGGAAGAAGGGAGAATGAAAGGAAATGAGGGAAGGAGCCAGGGAGGGAGGAAAAAGGGAATTGAAGGGAGGGCAGGGTGAGTTTGGAAGATGTCAATGAGGTGACATCAATGGGACTTAGGCTGTGGGTGAGGAGAGAGAGTCTAGGATGACACCAGCTTCAGTGTCCTCGCAGGTACAGGTACCATTTGTCCTTCCTGAGAACAGAAAGTGCCTGTGGTGGAGAAAAGGGGACAAGTATGAGTTCATTTCCAGTGTGTTCCTATTCTCCTTCTCCAAGTCCGTCGGCAACTGGTTATCTTCTGCAGCGGAAGCCCTCTTACTGAATCCACATAGAACCACTAACTAGCCAGCTAATGGAAAGGAAAATGGTTGAAACTGAGAATGAAAGTGATGAACTCCTTAACACTTTATTTTAAAACTCAGTCGTGTTCAATTGATTCAGTCATCTTCTAATAGAAGGTGAAGATTTTTCCTTGAGTACGTTTTTGCTGTTGGAATTTCATGTAATTTTTCTTGCATTGACTCTGAACCTTAACTGAACAGTAATCTCCCAGACCTGATTCAGTGGCAAATATTTCTCCCCAGAAATTCTCCTTGGTCTTGAGTCTTTTTATAGCATTCTGTTTCCTATTCAAAGAAATATTTTTCTTTTCGCACTCAAACATAATATAATTGGTTTACTTAATTAAATTGTATAATTATAATAACAAGTACAACTGGCATAAGCAGGTTTGGGAATAAACACAGCTGACTCAGAGTCACTGTGCAGCACAGCTGAGGGGTGTCAAGTGTTCGGGAGGACAGGAGTGATGACCACCAGTCGTCAGTGGGTGGTGAGCATCCGTTACCATGTTTTGTAGAAAGAATGAGAAAGTCTGTAAGATGTCAGGTTGGTTAAGCAGAATTTGGCAAAGATTCACTTAAGTATTTACTTAAAGGTTTAGTTAAATATTCATTGAATAGATGAATGAAAGCTAGGATCTAGTCTCAATCATCCCTCTGGCCTCAATGTTCTTGCCTGTAAAATGGGTCTCTGGTAGTGACGTGGCAAAGTTGCTGGGGCATGAGATCAGGACAGAGAGTGTAAACTTGGCTCCTGCCTGAAGCTGGTGCTAAAGCCGATCTTTCCAGAGCCTTCAGCCTGCGAGGTCTGCATGAACAACGTTTGACAAAAGCGGTCTTGTTTACTCCCCGATGCTCATAAGATAAAATGGAAGTCTGATTTATGGTGTCCCCAAAACTAAAGGACAAAGGACATCAAGGCCTCCCTTCTGGAGACACCCTAGTCAGCCCATTAAGCTGAAACGATCTGGACGTCATGGTCAGGCAGACTGGATTTGAATCCTGACTTCACTGTCTTTCTGGGCAGGCAACTTCAAGTTCCAGAGCCTCAGTTTCCTCACCTGTAAAATTGGGATTAAAATGAATGAACATGAAGTAACATGTCATAGGTACCTCATAAATCTTAGTTGCTATTATTATTATTATTATTATTATTGAAAGCTAGGAGAGACAGCAGCCCACTGGACAGTCTCTGGTCACATAAGTGAATTTTGCTTTTATGTCCTAAAGAGGAAAAAGCAATTTGCCATTTCCTCTCCTACTTGAACTGATTGCAATTTCCTTCTGATTAATATTTATGAAGCTGGCTTTGCACCTTTGCAGGGAAAGGGCCCTGTTTGTTGAGCTGAGATCCATAAATCTATATGGTGATTACTCCCCACTCTGATTCAGCTCCCCCAAAAGCAAGTAGCATTGAAACAAGGTGCCCCTGAATATAATGAGCAGGAGATATTTGGCCATGGAGAAGCCAGATATGCAAAACCACAGCAAGAAAAGTGCTGGGGGAAACAGAGTTTCCGGACTGCTGCAGTGTCAGGGTTAGGCGGTCTTCAGAGGCTTCCTGGGAGCATCGAGCCCACCTGCTTTGGTCACAACATTGTCACTTGGAAGCCATCACTTCTCCTCTGCAGGGGGCATCCAAGATCTGGGCCTGGTCAATTAGTATAGTCCAGCCCCCTTCCCCACACTGATTGGTTTATAAAGGGCATATAACTCTACCTGGCCCAATCAGAATGAACCTTGGGACTCGATCAAGAAAGATATGATGCTAAATTGGGAAGATATGAACTTGGAAATGCTAGAGGTGACAACCAGAGCATGGCTGCCCGAGAGGCCAATTGAAACGTCACCTGTGTAAACAGACGAAACCATTCTTGATTTCAGCCCTGGATGCACCTATGCCTGAAGGCCTACTCCCTGAACTCCAGTGTTCCATGAACCCATACATGATTACTATTCCCTAGAGCCAGCTGAGTCTGGCTTTTATGAAAGTTTACCCCTTCATTTGATATATAGGAGGAGCGTGACTTGTCCAAGGTCGCACAGCCAGTTTGTGGTAGAACCCAGTGTGGACTAATGTTTGTATTTTAAAACTACATGTGAGACAAAACTATTTTTAAAAAGATGCTGGTAGTCAGCGTTGGCATCGTAGGAGGAAATAGATGCTTGTGCACTAATTACAAAGAGTGCAACTTGGTAACCCTCTCTGGGGGGCATTTTATAGTTAGACATCATGTTGCTATTTAATGGGCAAGTAGATCATTATTCAGGAACCCTAAATGCATAAGTCTGCCTAAAATTATGTGTACTTTCTCACTCAGAAATGCCCTTTGAAGAATAAGTCCTGAGGAAATAATCAAAAAGGCCATCTAAGATTTAGCCACAAAGATGTTCATCACTGTATTTATTACTCACAACTGTCAAATGTGAGAGGAGAAGAAACCGTATTAGGAAAAATGGTGAAATAAATGGGGTTCATCCATAAAATAGACTACTATGAAATGACTTAGCATCATGTTTTTAAAGAATATCTTATTACATAGGAAAAGTATCCAAAACCTATTAAGTGGAAAAGGCAGGTTGTTGCAATCTGATTTTTTGCCGAAGGAGACCACAGGCCCCAAAGGAAGAAAGAAAGCATCCTATTTACGTGCATACGCAAATGAGAAAGCCCCGCAGAATGTAAACAGCGAAACAATAAGCCAAAATGTTAGCAATGTTTATCTCCTGGTGATACTTACTTGCTTCTTTGTGCTTTTCTGCAGTTTCCAAATATACTACAATGAGCATGTGTTAACTTATGTAACCAGGGAAAAAATTGAAACGTAATATTAAAAAATTAAATTATGCAGGTTGGTAAGAAATAACTGGGCCAGCCGGAGACGAGCACACAGTACAGCCTCGGTCAGCCACTCTGTGGACTCCACAGAGGCTCCGAAATAATTGTGTTGGCATTAGCACTGTACCCATAGCCTGAATTATGATAGCAGCCAACTCGCATTAAACGGAGAGGCAGACAGTGCACTACATGTGCTACCTACAGTCTCTCACATCTCTCGCAGGCCTCTAGGAAAAGGCATTGTTAGCCCCCTGTGACAAGTGAAGTAGCCGAGGCTCAGAGAGGGTAGGTGTCTTGTTCAAGGTCACATAGCTGGGGAAGGGGCAAGGTTGGAATTCAGGCCCCACCTAAGATTCAGCACTGAGCTTGTGATGCTTCCTGTTTTCTGTAGCGTTGTGGATGCCTGGAGTGGCTCCATGTTATAGGGAAGGCAAATGAGCCCAAGGTCACACAGTTAGGTCCGAAGCCCAGGCACTCTCTCTTGCCGTGGTTGCCGCTGGACCGGCCCATCTCTGGCTGGGAGAGGTTGCCTCTTACGTGTCTGGGCTTTGGAGAACTGCCATGTTAATGGCCAGAATCAATTTGTGCTCCTCCTCCCTAACTCTGAGCCTGCGAAGATCTGTTTCTATGGCCTGCAAGCCTCAAATTGATCACAGGTAATGGAAGTCATTTCTAAAGAGGCCTTTATTGTTACCAAATAAATGGCTGTGTTTCGAGCCAGTATCCCTTCCTCAAACAAGTGGTATAGAAAGGGCCTGTGAGAAGGAAGCGGAAAAGAAAACCCGTTCCATCTGACCATTTTGGAAACGGTGCTCTGGGCCCACTGTTGGCAAGGCAGCTGCTGAGGGACAAGTTCAAGTTTCAGGCCTGACTGAGACTGGAGATGAGTTCATGCTGTTCATCCATGCTCTTGCCCAAATCTGTCCTCTGAGGCTCAGGGACCCATCATCCCTCCAACACATATGGAGCCCCTGCTGTGTACCTGGCGTGATGCTCAGTGCTAAGGTTACGGAGGTGGAACGAACACAGTTGCTTCCGTGGGGGACTCACAGGCTGGAGTGGGAGGCAGAGAGGGAGACAGGGCTGCCAAGATTAGGAGGGGGGTTCCCCTACCCCAGTATTCACTCAGGAAATGAATGTTTAGTAGGTTAGCTGCCCTCACACGCTGCCGGGATGGAAGGTGTACTTGGTTCTGGGGAAAGCAGCCCCCAAGATGAAACCCATGAGCAGCGAAGAGTCTCTTAGAAGGGTCCGATGAAATCTGGCTGTCAACAGTTTGTACACAAATCTCCGTAACCTCATCCCTTGGCAGTAATAATACCACAAATAGCTAAGGTTTATGGAGGGCAGTCTACAGGCCAGGCACATGGTGAAGTGGTGGCCCACGCCATTTCAAGTTGTCCTCGCAAACCCTGCAGGTGAGAAAGAGGAGCCCCTCACAGAGATACTGAGTCATTCATGCAAGGTCATTTGGTCACAAGTCACCTATAGCCAGACTCAAACTCGGAACACCTCGCCCAAGGTCAAGTGCCTCATCATCAGCAGACACAGCTGCCCGCACGGCTTTCCGCTCCCTCCCCGCGGGCCACGCAGCGCTGCGTGGAGACCTGGGTTTGTGAAGGGCCGCAAAAGATTTCCTCATGAAAAATAACTTTCCCCCCATTATCAAATACACATGCATTATGGAAATATTGTTGCGTAAACTAAAGCAGAATGGAGAGAAGTGTTAGCAGTTCCACCACCGCAGCACGAGAGGCGTTCATGTTTTGACACGTTTCCTCCCGGCTGTTTGGAACATCCTCTTTGCTGTCGTCCTTCTGTAGCTGGGCTCAGCTGCACACCCGCGCCGCCGGGTCCTAAGCGTCACCCAGCCCAGCATGCATGCATCATTCATAGCGGCAGCATAATATTCCACTGGGCGGGCCGGTGCCGAATTCATCAGCCTTCCTTTTGTTTGGACGGTGAGGCTGTTTCCAGTTGTTTTCCATTTACAAGTCCCACTGCAGCTCCTATCTGTACAGCTTTTATCGCACATTTAGGGTTGTTTCATGAAGAAAGAATCCCCGAAGTCCGGTTACTGCCACAGAAGTCATAAACAACTTAAAGATCCTTGCTATCCGGCTACCTGCACCACTTGCAGCAAGAGCCTGGGTGGATGCGAGTGGCCTCTGGCAGCGGAGCCCAGCAGGGTGTTTGCCCCTGTGTTTTATTTTTCTGCCCAAGGAAAACCACGTTCACCACAGAACGGCAGAGCCAGTTTTTAACAAACCCCAATAGAGATTTCCTCCCCAAGGTCACACGATCCTGCTTCCATTCAGATGCTGCCAGTGTAATCTGCTTCTTTCCCAGGGGTCCCACGTCCATCTCCTGGAAGGGTTACAGAAAACTTCAGATGATCATTAGCTCTCCTAAGCTCAGCGCTGTGAGGCAAGAGGAAGATTTCGGGGCGCCCCCCTGAACAGAGCCAAGCTTTAGGATTTTCCCACAAGGGCCCCGTCCTGGCTCGCCCCCCTAGAATGTTCTTCTGGCTTGCCCAGCTGGCTATTGCGATGGCAGCAGATGCAGAGATGCCCCAGCCCTCCCGGGGAGCAAACTTGCCTTCATGCCATGAAGTCCATGCAGACAGACGTCCGACTTCGGGGGCTGTAGATGTAGTCATTTCTTGTTTAAAATCTTCACCTGAGGATATGATTATTGATTTTTAGAGAGAAAGAGAAACATTGATGGGAGAGCAACTTCAGTCAGTTGGTTCCCGAAGGTGCCCCGACTGGGGATCATACCCTCAGCCTGGACATGTGCCTTGACTGGGCTTCGAACCCGCAACCTACGTATGTGCACTGACCAGGGATTGAACCTGCGACTTTTTGGTGAATGGGATGACACTCCAACCCACTCACCAACCCAGCCAGGGCAGTTGTATTGATTCTTGAACCCCTATTCCCTTCCTTGCTTCCACCCAATGCTGATCTCAGGACTTGTCTTCAATTACCAGTCTGACCCATCTTAGATCACAGCCTGGCACAGAGGCTCGAAGCTGCCCTGTTCCTTCCCGTCACCTGCCCCCTCGCACGCCGCCTCACCGCCATTGTTCACCCGTGCTTGAGTGGTAACTTCCTAATTGGCCTCCCTGCCTCTGCCCTCCCTACAGTGCCCTCTGCGGGAGAGTTCTCTTTTTAGTGAAGTTGGAAGTCAGCTCTTTCAAACACGAATCTAGTCCTGATGAATTCGGTTTATGGCCTTCCAATAATTTCCCATTGGGCGTTGAGTACCGGTCAAGGATGGTCGTCTCCACCTCCTCCACCTCACTCCTGCCGTGAAATGCCCGTCCCTTTTCAGGCCGTGTGCAGCCCGCAGCCAACCCGCCTCCCACATAGGACTTTCTCAAGCAACTCGCTCCGCCGGGGCCGCCCTTCCTCCCTCTTTCTCTTCTCCGCGCTCTCTCACTCCACGTCTCAGCTTCAGTTCCACCTCGTCAGGACAGGTGCCCAGGCCACTCGTCCAACAGGATCCGAGCGAAACCCCTGTGGGATGTGGCCACAAGTCCCTGAGCTTTCCCCACATGGCACCTGTTCAAATTTAAAGCCATGGCATTGGGTCATTGTTAAAACGTGTGGTAAAATACATTCATATGAGATCCTAAAAAATCATCTTAAAATAACCATTTTAAGTGTACTTTTCAGTAGGGTTAAGGACACGCGCCTTTTCCTGTAACTATTGCCACCATTCAGCTGTAGAACACTTTTCATCTTGGAAAATTCAGTCTCTGCACCAATTTTAAAAGCCGCCCCCACTTCCGCCTCCAGCAGCGCCTGGGAGCCATAATTCTACTCTGTAGAATTCTACTCTGTGTATCTGAATCTGACTACCCTGGGTTCCTCATATAAGCAGACCCCTACAGTATATTTCTTGTTGTAACTGGTTTACACGCATTTCCCTTAGTTGACATTCCCACCAACAGTGCAGGACGGGTCCGATTTCTGCACACCCCTGGCCACACCTGTTCTCTGGTGTTTGGGTAGTAGCCATCCTAATGGGTGTGATCTCACTGTGGCTTTGAGCTGCATTTCCCTGATGACCACTGATGAGGAGCATCTTTTTCTGCATTACTGGCCACTTGTGCATCATCTTTGGAGAAATACCTATTCAAGTCCTTGGCCCACTGGGTAATGCGGTTCGCATCTTTGTTGTTGTTGACTCATAGACATTGTTTCTATATTCCCGATGTGAGCCTGTTACCAGGTACACAATCAGCAGATACTGTCTCCCATTCCGTAGGCTGCTAGGTAGTTTTCGGCAGTGTGCTTTCCTACTATCCATTGTAAGATTCACCAGGGCAGAGAACATGATAGCTCCACTCGCCAGTGTATTACAAGCGCCCAGTGCAGCGCCTGCAACACAGAAGATGATCTGGTCGATAAATAATGAATGAATGAATAAGTGAGTGAGTAACGTTTGGGGACCTGTCTCCTGCCCTACCTCCCAGCCCGCTGCCCTTCTTAGCTTCTGTTCCTGACCAGCCTGTGGTCAGGACCAGACCTCGAGTGGACTCCCAGAGGCAAGTGGAAAGTGTGTTACCGCAGAGTTGAAAGTTCTTCCTTCCACTGCTCACCGCAGCTTTTTCCTGACAACTGAAACCCTGTGTTATGGGAAGGCTTGGTCTTCACTTTGCTGGGTCCCCCCCCCTCCCCCGCTGAAAGGAATAACATTTTGGTTCACTGCAAAGCTAGCAACGGTGCCAGGAACAAACCTTGAGAGAATAAGAGAGGAGAAAATCAGCTCGGTCAGGCGAAAACAAAGCCGGGATCCCTGGATAGCTGCCTGGAGCTTGAGTTTCTTCAGGGGCGCGGGCCAGGGAGCTGGCCTGGCTCGGAAGCCAGAGTGAGGTTGGAACGGTGTGAGCTGGGGGTGGGGGCTGGCGGGAGCCTTGGCTGCAGCCATCGGCCTCGTGGGAGATGTGTGGTCCTGGTTGGGGGTTCGGGGGCTGCCCAGGATGCCAAGAGGAGAGCGGGGCTGGATATGCATCATGACAGTGCTTTAGAAGGGGAAAAATCCACGCATTAGGCTGAAGGCAACACCTCTCAGCGGGGAAAAGGGGCCACACCCGAGGTTGTGTGGAGTGGGCGGCAGAAAGTGGGGCACTGTGGCCCCGACCTTGGGGGGCAGAGGTTCAGACAGGCTGCATTTGAAGAATACAGTTGAAGATGGGCTCCGGGTAGCTGGAGGATGTGGCCCTGCCTGCATCCTCACTGTTTGCCCCTCAGGTGATCCCTGGAGTCTGTCTCCTCACCTGAAATGGTCTCTCCTTTGGACCCCTAACCCCTAAAGCCCCTACCACAGATGTGGCTCCAAGGTGCTCACAGGGCCAGAACCACATCTGTCTTATTCAACGCTGGACCCCAGCTCCTGGGACTGGACAGGCACAGAATAGGCTTCCAATAAGTATCTGTCAAAGAATAAGGGAGTCATGCTGTCCATATGTAGTAGGTGGTCAACAGCCATGTGTTGAATGAAGGGATGTTGCTCTGTGGTAGGCTTGGTGTCTAGCACAGAGCCAAGAGTAGGAGTCAGGAACCTGATGAATGAATGAATGAATCTGTAAATGACTGTATCACTCTGGGCAGGGGCACATAGTACGTGGTCAACGAGCCTTTGTTGAATGAACGGATATGAATTTCTTGTGGTAGCCTCAGGATCTGGTAAAGAACCACGGCGAGGTAGTCAGTAGTTTAATAAACGAATGAGTGAATCTCTCTTTCATATTCACTGCTTCATCCCCAGCACCCACCCCAGGGCCTGGTAAAGAATAGGTGCTTCATAAGGGGTTGCCGATGAAGCCACTATATTAAGGGCAGAGAAATGTATGCAGGCTACTTGTAGGAAGGGCAGTCCTTGACATAAAAATGTATGTTTATTGCTTTTTAACTTCCTAACTCGGGCAATAAAAGGCCGTAAATAATTAAATGCTACTGAAGTGAAGAGATGAGAAACCTTTTAACGTATGTTTTGCTGTACCCCCGGCCTACCTGTCCTTGAGATCAGTCACACCCGCCGCAGGAAGGGTTAACCGGCATTCGTATGCACGCTTGCACGGCTAGCTCACTCACGCTGTGCTCCCAGACAGACACATTCCAAACGCGTGCGTCAACCTTGCTCTCAGGTTTAATGGGCTCCTTGCTAAGGGGTGAGTTCCTAAAAAGAACTGCATGTTAGGCCAGGGAAAACGAGAGGCTGTGGGGGCTAGAATTGCCTCCCTCCCCACGTCTCCCTGCATGTTCCAGCTCTGTTTTTAAAAAAAATGTTAGTTACTGATTTTCAAGCGAGAGAGAGGAAGGGAGAGAAAGAGAGAGAACCATTGATTTGTTGTTCCACTTACTTACACGTTCACTGGTTGATTCTTGTTTGTGCCTTGACCAGCCATCGAAACACAATTGCGTCAATGCTCTAACCAACTGAACCACAGGGCTGTGGCTGACCCAGCTCTGACCCCTCACGGCCACAGACAGAGCCGGCTCTGGTGTGAACCCAGAAGGAAGCCTGCTCTGGGGAAGTCACTGGTTCCCTCACCATACTCCCACATGTGTGCACACGCATACACGCAGGTATACACCCCGTGCTCGTACACACTTCCACATTCTCACCCACACTCTCAGCCATACACCTGTGATCACACCCACACTCTCACAAGCCGACACTTCCTTGCACACATGCACAATCATACACCTACTCATATACGTTGGATCCACAGCCTGTCACACTCACGGAATCACACTTACTCATACGCTCATTTTCACACATCCACGTACCCTCATGTGCTCACATTGGCTGCACCTTGAGCAAGTCACTCACTTTGTCGTGTGTATTTCTCCGTCCTTGAATCGGTGGATAACTCTCAGGGTCAAGGTGTATTTACAGAGCACCTGCGATGAGGCATAAACCAGTGAAAGGCATGGGCTGACCTCCAGCAGCTTGCGTCTAACACCAGAACGGCAAGAGCACGTGTGTAACTGTTATGGGTTGAGCTGTGTCCCCTAAAATCCGTACGATGAAGTCTTAACCCCCAGGACCCCAAATGTGACCTTATTTGGAAATTGGCTTCTCCTCAATGTTATTATTTAAGATGAGGCTGCTAGGGTGAGCCTGTCCTCATCAAAAAAGGGGGCATTTTGAACACAGACTTGCACACAGGGAGAACGCCATGTGAAGATGAAGGCAGAGATCAAGGTGATGTTTCCACAAGCTAAGGACACCAAAGACGGCCGGCGAGCCACCAGGAGCTGGGGGCTGGGGGGTGGCCTGGAACAGAAATCCTTCACAGCTCAGGGGGAGCCGAACTGTTGATCCTTTCTGACCTTGGACTTCCAGCCTTCAAACTGTGGGACCCTTAATTTCCATTGTTTAATTCACCAGTCTATGGTCCTTTGTCGTGGCAGCCTGGAAAACTCACAGGTTTCATTAAGAATTTGCTCATTCACTCACCAGGCATCTCCCAAGACCATGCAGTGAATTTGTCTGTGAGCTCCACGAGGAAAGATGCCCCTTCTGGTGTGTTCATTCTGGGCCCCTAATTCCAAGTGCAGGCACAAGGCATGCTGCAGATGAATAGACTGCCAATGACCGAGAGAATGAATGAAAAACTGGTACCAGGCCTCTGGAAGTAAAGTCTGGGGGAGTCTCCCCGCCATTTAGGGATGATGGGTGATGGACGGATTGGTGGAAACACCCTTGGAAAGCCTAATCACAGCCGTAGATGAGCGAACACCCTTGGAAACATGTCAGACAAGATGCACAGCTTGTGTGTGCGCGTGGCCATTTTTTGTGTGGGAGACAGAATCTTCTCTGCTTGTGGATGGTACACCTTATTCCAAATGTATTTCAGCAGTGTAAAATAGTGATATGAAAAACTGCATTTGTATTATTCAAGTCTTCGTATCTGCTTCCCTTTGCCTGACAGCAGTGAGGGGTCTGATCAGATCCTCCTCGGGGAAGAGAGGCAAAAAAAAGACTCAGGAATCAAAGTATTGGCTTTTGAGCTCTTAGGCACACTTTTGTGAATCTATAACCAAACACACACACACACACACAAAAACCCATGGCATTGAAAGCCACAGATTTCCATGGAAAATGTCAAATGTTTGAGCAGGAAAAGAATATGCCCTTCTCCTTCTGAAAGTCCTAAAGCTGAGTTCTAATGTCAAGAGCCCGGAGAATAAACTGGAGCACAGACGTACGTGTGATGACAAAATGTCCAATCCTTCGTGGTACTGGGCTGGGGAGAGAAAATCAGCCAGGGGCCCCCAAGAAGGATCCTGATTAGTTTGGCAGGAGGAGAGACAGTGGCCATGACAGTTCCCTAAGTTGAGTTGGAGCCAAGGGCTCCAGGATTCCCAGATATGCCAGCAGCTCAAAGTGGCCCCTGGACCATAGAGTATCAACGGCTGAGGGCGGCCCAGACCGGGGCAGCTGCTCAGAGCCCCCTAGGGTGCAGGAAACTCACTGTCTCATGAAGTCCCCTCAAGAAGACTGAGCAAGAATCTAAACAATGATACAAACGGACAAACAAAACAGACCCAGACTCACAGATCCAGAGAACAGACCAACGGTTACCAGAGCTGGGCTTGAGGGAACTGAAAAAGGGGAAGGGGTTGGGGATTGAGAAATACAGATTGGTAGCTACAAACTAGTCGCGGGGATATGAAGGACAGCATAGGGAATATCGTCAATAATAGTGTAATAACCGTATGGTGCCAGGTGGGTACTAGAACTATCAGGGGGAACACCGCAAGGCATATGATTGTCTAACCACTGTGCTGTGCACCTGAAACTAATATAAAATGATATTAAATGTCAACTGTAATTGCACAATCCATTTTAAAAAAGAATGGCATGTGGACCTGAGACCTTCAGGCCTGGTCCGCTTTGGGCATTGGTGAGGTGAAGGCTGACCCCTGAGACCTGGCAGGGGTCAGCAGAGGTCAGCCAGGGCAGAAGCCTTCCCTGGACTCAGATGGCACGCAGGGATAAGAACGGGGTGAGGGAGGAGCTTGAAGAACTGACAAGGTAATGACAGAAAAAGACTGAGTTAACAGCTCCGGTTCACCCCCCGAAGTGATTCACGTTCCTTGACTTAGCAAAGTGAACACCTGTCATGAGAAAGAAAGCAAGAAAGCGCACAGGAACCTGGGGTTAGTCGTGACTGTGTCAACTGCGGCTGACTTCAAGATTAAATCAGGCTGCCAACAAGATACTCTTGGAGTCTCTTGAATGTGCAGTTCTCGCACGGTACGTAGGTTGAGCAAATAAAAGTACAGGATGCCCTTATTTTACCTGGCAACCCTAAGCTCTTGACCCTCCCACCCGCACCTTGCTATGGGCTCAAGTGGAAGCCACCTGCTCTTTGGGATAAGAGATTGGGGTTTGTTTGAGGGGTCTTAAAGAGCCCCTGGTTTGGGAATTGCAAATTCACAGCACAGACACAGCCCCTGAACCCACCCGTCTCACCCCAGGCAAGGACAGACATCACAAATAGATGGCCCAGCCTCACGATTGTTTTCAATATAACACTCGAGACAGCACCTACCTAGCAGGTGGAGTTGGCATTCAAGTTGGAAAACATGGCCCTCCTTGACTGAATCTGAATTCAAGCTCAAAGAGGAAAAGGGTAACCAGGAAGTGACAGTGCCAAGAATAGAAGCAAGTATTGCTGCTCCCCACCTGGGCATGTCCCATAGGAGCCACACCTTTCTGTTTTGCTGTGTCTGCAGCTCCTTTGTGACCAGCATCATGTCCTGTGTGTACAGGATAGAGTGCCAGAGTTTCATCCTTCTGCACACAAGTCACAGGAAGGAGAGATGGCTGCCATGCTGGTCGACATTCAGGGGCAACAGGAATTTTTTTCTGAAGCCACAGTCCTGAGTTCAAATCCCAGTCCCTGTATTTCCTGACTGCATGACCTCGAGCCAGCTATGTTTCCTCTCTGAGCCTCAGTTTCTGCAACTGCAGAATGGGGACAGTTAGCATCTACATCACTGGGTTGAGGGGGCGGGTGAAATGAGATAGCTGCCTCATGGAAAGCCCAGCCCCTGACACGTAGTAGAGACTCACAAAATTGTAGTTGGTGCCATTCAAGACCCTGCAGAACAATTCTAGTGCCAGTGAAATCCTCCTCTCCAGTTGCTGTAGGGTTTTTTTGTTGTGTTTCATTTTATTTTGCTTTTTCCTTCGCATGCTGCTCTGCAAGGAAGCATTGTATTCTGAGCTTTGTTAAGGAGTCATTTGCACTGCAGAGCATTGGAAGAGACCTGGAATTCCACCCCAGCTGTCAGTTTTCCCTCTGAGATGTTCTGCCAGCCGCTTCGCCTGTCCTGGCCTCAGTTTTCTCAGTTGCCCAACGGGCATAAGGATAGGTGGCCCGAGGGGCCTGGTGAGGGTGGGGCTGGCGGTGTGCGGGCACCTGCCCCTGTGCCAGCAGCGCTCTGGCCTGGCACCCAGCCGCGGCGAGCGAGGCTCCCTGGACAGGAGGAAATGAAGTTTGACTCGCCTGCAGCTGGCCAGGCTCCCTCTGCGGGGTTGGAGATGCGGCTGAGCTGGGCTGGGCTGGGCGCCGAAGGGAGACCGGCTGCGCCAGGCGGTGGGCAGGAGACTGTAAGTCACACATCACTGCCGTCAGCGGTGGAGCCCGTCCAAAAGGAGAAAAACAAAAGACACAGCGGGACCCAGATGCTATTTCCCCATCTCTCGGTTCTGCTCTTCTTCCCGATCAGAGGATGAGTATAATGCAAAGTGAAAACTGCCCTTGGCACTCCTCCAACCTTCAGCCACTGGGGCAGGGGTGGGAGGGGTGAGCAACCTGCCCAGGGCCTCCCAGCCAAGAACAGGAGAGGAACCTGGGCTCCAGTCCAGGTCTGTTAGGTTTCCAAACCCAAGCTGTTCACCCTCTGTGAGAAATGACAGGTGCATCCCAAGGAAAAGAAGGAGGAAGATAAGGCTCACTGGGATGCATACAATGGGTCCAGCAATGTATTGGCACCTTAGAGATTTTTTAAAAACTTTTGACACCAATCAATTCTCCGATTCTCCAAAATTAGCCGGAGGACCTACAGTTCAACTCCCTTCTGATACTGACTGCCCCGCAGGGTTAAGGGCACGAAGTCTCATAAGATTGCCAGAGCTTCAGGTGCCTGTCACAAGTATTGGGTCCCCAGGTTAGGTAAGCATGCTTCTGTCCAGTTGGCTACAAGTTTGGGGAGGGGCAGTCCTACATCCTCTGCCTCCAAGGTTTGATGATTTGTTAGAATGGCTCTCAGAATGCAAAGCCAGTATCTTACTACTGCTGAATCCCATGAAGGATGCCACTCAGGAAACGCCAAATGAAAGCGGTGCTCCAGGCACGGCATGTGGGAAGGGGCAAACCAGCCTCCCAGGACCCCCATCATTTAAGGGTTTTGTGGAGGTTTTACCATCCAGTCACAATTGATTACATCATTGGCCATTGGTGATTCTGCAGCCCTTCTCCCGATCAGAGGTGGAGGGGTGGGGCTGAAATTTCCAAGCTTCCCATCAAGGCTTGGTCTTTCTGTCCACCAGCCCCATCCCTGAAGCTCTCCAGGGGCCCAGTAACAGTCACCTCGTTAAAATAAAAGATGCTCCCCTCACACTTACCACTCAGGGAATTCCGAGGGTTTTAGGAGCTCTGTGCCAGGAACCAGGCACAAAGACCAAATAGCTTTCTAGGATACCATAGTTCCTTCCTTGTCAGGTTAAGTTAGACATTAGTCCCTTGGTCATTTTAAAAAAGTATTTTATTATTTTTAGAGAGAAGGGAAAGGAGAAAGGGAGGAAGACATCAATGTATGGTTGCCTTTCACCTGCCTCCAGCCATGGACCTGGCTGGAGACCTGGCTTGCAACCTCGTTATGTGTCCTGGCTGGGAATCAAACTGCAACTTTTGCATCGCAGGCCAGCACCTTATCCACTGTGCCACCAGCCAGGCCCCCTTTGGTCTTTTTAACTATTTATCTCACTGGGGTGTCCTAAGACCAAGTGATTTTATGAATATAAAGTTCTTAGGACAGTGCTTAGCCCAGAGAATAACTTCTGCAATTATTTATTACTACCATTATTATTGTTTCTGATATTATTATTTCTAATTAACCAAGATCAAATTGCCACAAAGTTACATTTAAAGCCAGGTCTATGTAATTTCCCCTATCCCCATACGCTTGCTACCAGACCAGTAGTTTTCAGACCTTTCAACATCACTTGTCAATCAAAAAAGTAAAAACATAGTAATAAAAAATAATAAAATAAAGATATATGGATCGATATAGTGTATTCCATTTTCTATTCTGCCAGATAAGACATTTTATAAAAACGACTACCATCTCTCACCACCATCATTTCATCAAGCAAGGACATTTTAACACCTAAAAGACGGAGAAAACAGAATCACAGCAGAGAGGAAAGCCCTTTAAATTAAATAAATGTGGCTTGCTGAAGGCTTTCCCAACATTACTCCTCTCACTTTTTCCCATAGACTGGTGAAGAGCCCATCAGATGTCAGCCTAGGTTACCAGGCCGATATTTGGGAAGTGCTGCCTACTCTGCACCCCCACAAAGCCTATGAGGGGGTGCTGCAAAGAGGCTCAAGGTATGAGAGCACATTTCAAAAATACTGTTTTCACCTGGCTGGTGGCACGGTGGATAAGGCGCCAGCCTGCAAACCCGAAGGTCGCTGGTTCGATTCCCAGCCAGGGCACATACCCACGTTGCAAGCCAGGTCTCCAGCCAAGTCCGTGGCTGGAGGTAGGTGAAAGGCAACCATACACTGATGTCTCTCTCCCTCTCTGCCTCTCTCCCTTCCCCTCTCTCTAAAAAATAATAAATAAAATATTTTAAAAAATACTGTGTTAAAAAAAGAAGGTTAGCTGATAAATACCTGGCGAAAAAATATTGTATATATACCATATATTTCTCCTCCAGGTAATAGCACAAATTCAGCAGACCTAAAAGAGGATTTCTTACACGACAATGAATTCATAGATTCGGATGAGCTGGTCGCACAATTGAAAGGGGCTGCATTAAACTCCTGGTATGACTACCAGACTGGGAATAAACCCACGGGACTCGAATGCACCTACGCAGGTGCAGATTTCCTTCTGGAGAGCCTTACAGAGACTGCAGGTGAGGAGCCGGCCTTTCTCTGCAGCCAGGATGAGGCAGCAACCCCCCGAGCCAAGCCAGCCCCCAGAGGGACTGAGAGACCTGGCGACAGGGTCTGCAGGTGGAGCAGGGCTCACTGCCTGGAGGGGAGAGCCAGGCCTAAGCTTCAGGGAGAAATGGAGGCAGCCACACGCAGCTCCCAGGGTCCGCATGAGTTTGAATAGAATTTCTGCCACCTCTTTATGACCCATATTGACCCTCGTCTGTAAAACACTTACTTGGAAAAAAGTAAGTACTGTTTTCGAAAGGAAAAAAAAAAAAAAAAAAAAAAGGCTGGGTCTCAGCTTTCACATCCGCAAAATGGGGTGGCAATAGTGAGTTGAATCATACGAAATGCCGTTTTAATGGGTCACAAAGCAGTTCATCATCAAAAAGATAAAGAAGAGCAAGTGCTGGCAAGTATGTAAAGACATGGAGGCGGGTGTGGAAATGGGGCAGGCAGGGAAATGGATAAACAAAGTGTAATGTATTCATTCAATGGAATATTATTCAGCAATAAAAATAGTGAAGTACTGATCTACACTGCAATACGGATGAGCCTCAAAAGTGTCTTGGGGGTCCTAAAAATATTTTAGATGAGATCAGGTGCGTTCAGGGTGGTATGGCCATAGACCTAGAAATATGTATTTTTAAGATTTTATTGCTTATTTTTAGAGAGAGGGGAAGAGAGAGGGGCAGAGAAGGAGAAATGTCAATGTGTGGTTGCCTTTCACCGGCCTCCAGCTATGGACCTGGCGGGAGACATGGCTTGCAACCTGGTTATACCCTGACTAGGAATTGAACCAGTGACCTTTGGGTTCACAGGCCAGCACCTTCTCCACTGTGCCACCAGCTAGGGCTAGACCTAGAAATATTTAAAAACTGAACTGTGGTGAAGGTTGCTCAAGTTAATAAACTACTAAAAATCATTGAATTGTGCACTTAAAAGAAATGAATTTTATACTATGCAGATTATACCTCAATAAAGCTGTTTTAAAAATTCAAATACAGGCCTCAAAATACCTGAATTGAAAAATGATAGAACTAAAAGTCAAAAAAAAAAAAAAAGACAAATCCACAATTATAGTCAGAGATTTCAACATCCTATCTTAGTAAGTGACAGAATAGTAGACATAAAATCAAAAAGGGTATCAATGTCTGAAGAACATAACCAACCAGCTTGATCTAATTGGTATTTATGGAACACCTGGCTAACAATTGCAACAAATATATACTTTTCAAGTGCATATGAAATGTTTAGCCAATATAGACCATATTTAGGCCATAAAACAAGTCTCAGTAAATATAAAATGATTCAATTATACAAAGTGTATTCCCTAATTCCAGTGGAATTAAACTAGAAATCAATAATAGATATCTAGAAAATTCCCAAATATTTAGAAACTAAAATCACTTCTAAATAAGCAATGGGGCAAAGAAGAAATTAAAATGCATTTGAAATGAATTTTTAAAAAATTACAACATAACAAAATTTGACTGCAACTGAAGCAGTACCGAGAGGGAAATTAATAACATCAAATGCTTGTATCAGAAAAGGAGAAGTCAGTGAACACAGTTTCTACATATATGAACTAGAAAAAAGATAAAATTAAACCCAAAGTAAGCAGAAAAGGGGAAGTAATAAAGATTAGAACAAAAATCAATAAAATGAGTAAAATAGAATTAATGAAAGCAAAGCTGGTTCTTTCTTAAGAAATAAAATAAACCTGTAGACAAAATGGTCAGGAAAAATAATGAAGACGTAAACTACCAGTATCAGAAATGAGAGATAGCTTTGCTACAGATATTTTAAAATACTATAGATATTAAAAAGCTAATGGGAATATTATTAATAATGTTATACTAATAAATTCAACAACTTAGGTAGAATGAACAAATTCCTTGGAAAATATCAACTACCAAAGTTCACTCAAAAACAAAAACAGATTTCCTGAATAGTCTTGTATCTATTAAAGAATTTGAATTTATATTTATAAGCCTTTCTAACAGCAACAAAAATACTTCATGTCCAAATGACGTCACTGATGAATTTCATCAAACATTTAAAGAAAAAGTACAGTTAAACACAACTTTTTTTTTTTTTTTTTACAAAAAATGGGAATTTCCCAGTTCATTCGGTGAGGCCAGCATTACCTTGGTACAAGAATCAGGCAACGGTATTACAGGAAACTTCAGATCAATATTGTTCATGAACATAGGCACACATTTTTAACAAAATGTTAGCAAATCAGATTCAATAATCTATGAAAAGGATAAGTACATTGTGACTAAGTGTGGCATATGCCAGCAATGCAGGCTTGATTTAAAACTTGGAAGTAAAATGGAATTCACTATATCAAGAGTCTAAAGAAGGAAAAGTAAATGATCTCTATAGATGCAGAAAGAACATTTGATAAAATTCAACATCCATTTCTGACTTTAAAAATCTTTACCAAATTAGAAATCGAAAGAAACTTTTTTTGGTGTGATAAAAGGCACCTACAAAAAACACTGTGGCTAATATCATCCTCACTGAAGACAGACAGATGAAAAATGAAGTAAGCTTATCCGTTCTCATCTTGTCTACTCAGTGTTGTACTTGATGTTCTAGTCTGGCAAATGAAGCAAAAAAGAACAAAAATTAAAGGCATATGAATTGGAAAGGAAGAATGGAAATTAACATTAATTTCCAGAAGGCCTGACCATCTTTGTAGAAAACCTTAAGGATTTTACCAAGAAAGAAGCCTAAGGAACCTGCAATGAAGATACTGGTAGTAATAAGTGAGGTTAGCTGGCCTGTGAACCTAAAGGTCGCTGGTTCGATTCCCCAGCCAGGGCACATAACCAGGTTGCAGGCCAGGTCTCCAGCCAGGTCCATAGCTGGAGGCAGGTGAAAGGCAACCATACATTGATGTCTCTCTCCCTGTCTGCCTCTCTTCCTTCCCCTCTCTCTAAAAATTATAAACAAAATCTTAAAAAAAAAATAAGTGAGGTTAGCAAGGTCAATATGCAAAAAAACAAAAACAAAAAACGAATTGTATTTCTGTAAACCACTAGCTACCCTTCGGAAGTTACTACTGCTACCATAGCATGAAAAATAGGAGTTAGCGACTTTTCTGACAAAAGATATGCAAGACCTATACTCTGAGATCTATAAAATATTGTTGACAGACATTGAAGAAGGCATAAAAGCAAATGGGAAGGTTCGTGGGTCAGGACATTTAATATTGCTAATATGTCAGTGCTGCCCACCTTAATCCAGAGCCAGTGCAGTCCCACCCAGCACCTGAGCAGGCCTTTCTGCAGAAATTTGCTGGAAGGCTGTATACTTCGTATGGAAAGACAAGGAACCTAGAAGAGCAAAAATAATTTTGGAAAAGAAGAACAAAGTTGGGACCTATGCTGCTTGATTTTAAGATGTATTATAAAGCCATTTTAACTAAGACAGTATCAGTTTGGTATCAGCGTGAAAATAGACATACAGATCAATCGAATAGAATACAGTTGAGAAATAGACCAACTTCTATATGGTCAATTGATTTTCAATAAACCTGCCAAGGCCATTCAATGGTGGAAAAGACAACCTTTTATTTACTGGTGCTAAGACAATTAACTAGCTATATGAAAAAAAAAAACATAAACCTTGACTCTTACCTCAAACCATACACAAAAATTATTCAAAATAAATCATAACTCTTAATGTAAGAGCACAATTATGAAACTTCCAAGAGAAAATATTTGCGACCTTGGATTTGGCAAAGGTTTTTTTTTTTTTTTTCTTAATATGTCACAGAAGCACAAACTAATGAAAAAAAAAAATGCCCATTAGCTGATCAAGGTCAAGCTAAAGGAGCTCACCATCCCCAAGCCATTATTACATGAAATGTTAAAGGGAATTACTTCAGAAAAAGAAGATAAAAACTATGAACATTAAAATGCAACAAACTCACAACTATCAACAACAGAACCTAAAAAAAATGAAAACAAATGAACAATGAGAGAACAGAATCAGAATAATCGGTATGGAGATCATTGGGAGGGTTGTCCGCTGGGAGGAGGAAGGGGGAGAAATGGGGAAATGGTGCAGGGATTAGGAAACAGAACTGGTGGATACAGGATAGACAGGGGGAAGTTAAGAGTAATATAGGAAAAGGTGAAATCAGGGAACTTAACGTGCACAACCCATGGACATGAACTAAGAGGGGTGGAATTGCGGGAGGCCAGGGGGATCCTGGGTGGAGGGGAGCAAAGGGAAAAGAAATTGGAACAACTGTAACAGCATAATCAATAAAAATATACTAAAAAAATCTCTGCCTAACGATGGAGTAGGGCATTCTGGCATGACTAAAGATTGGTGTACAAAAGTGGTCCTTCTCCCAGACAATTTAAGGGTGGAGTAAAATGTCTTGCACTGAGCATGCCATCTACTTCTGGTATATTGTATCATCAGAGGACAGGGGCCCCCGATAGGAGGTCAACACAGAGAAGGTGGTTCTCATCTAGAAGAAAATTAGTCGGCCTTCCTGCTGCTTCAAGGGCAACCCTTGGCTTCATCCCTTTTCTAACGATGTTCTTGCTGGGAGCCGACTGAAGGCCAGGGTCCCATTAGTTCAAGCCCACAGCACCCAAGAGCTCCAACCAGAGTCCCTTCATCCCTAAAAACAAAACACAATAAATAAGTAAACTAAAATAAAACTAGACCTCCAGATACTTCTCATTTCACTGTCTCTTGCTGTTACCTTTTTATGTTTTTCTCTTCAATTCGTTTTTAGAGAAGGGAGAATGATGCTTTAGAAAACAAAACTTCATTACCTAGAAATTATTTTTGCTTCTTATTTTGCTCTCAAGACTTGCATGGATGCACTTTTGTATACGTCTGCAGTAATGTATATGAAGAATTTTGTATTCTGCATTTCTGCATCCAGTTAACCTTATACCATATGTATTACTCCATCTGGTATATTTTTTCTCATCCTTTTTCACATGCACCCCTTGCTTCTCTGTCCAGGTAATTGGACTGACTAGACAAGTAGATAGATGCCTATGTCCACACTCCTGTCACCTTATTTAAATATATAATTATTTGCTTGAACTGAATTTTGGGAGCTTGATATAGCTTTGATTTCTCTGACTGTATGGATTTTATAAGCATTCTGAAATATTTTTTTCCCAATTAAAAAAAAAGATTTTATTTACTATTATTTTAAAGGTGGGGAAAAGCAGAGAGGAAGAGAGAGTCATCAATACATGGTTGCCTTTCACCTGCCTCCAGCCACAGACCTGGCTGGAGACCTGGCTTGCAACCTGGTTATGTGCCCTGGCTGGGAATCGAACCGGTGACCTTTGGGTTCGCAGGCTGGCATCTTATCCACTGTGCCACCAGCCAGGGCCTGAAATAATTTTTTTTTTTTTCCTAAAAGCTAAACAAATAAACAAAAGAACGGTAACCAAAAGGGTGTGGTTAGGTTTTGCCAAGTCCTAAATCTTCGAGCTAAGATCTTTGTAGTGGAAAAGTTTGATTTACATTAATGAGAATCATATTTACTCTGTAAGTCTCGCCTGCCATCACTGAGCGAACTCAGGTCTCTTTAGTTCATTACCACTATTAGTGCCTGTCAATAACAGGAAGTGTGCCTGAAATACACAAGTACCCGGCAGCTTCAGGAATCTCCTCTCTTCCGGTGGGGGGCAGCTCTGGCCTTCCAGGTGGAGGGCTTGAGTTTAGATCCTGCAAGCTGGGCATCAGTTGCCCCACGGGTAAAAGATGGCTATGAAATTAGAGCCACGTAGCTCCCACTGCCTGCTTCACGGTCACTTACGCAGCAGTCAGAATGCGGAGAGGTCCCTGGGCCTCACCCTAGGCCCGATGGTGGGACCCAGGAGTCTGCAAATTTACCAGATCTCAGAATACTCAAGTTGGAAACCACAGATCTTTGGTTAAACATCCCGTGTGACTAATTTCCAAACTCCCCTTTGTTCTTTCTCGGGCAGGAAGGAGTTAGAGGGGACTTGTTGGCTACCTCCCACAGGTCACGGACAGAAGCCTGCCCGCCCCCTGACAGTTGCCTCCTGGCCACAACTGCAAAGGGGAGACTGGGATCTGCCCAGTCTTCTCTTGCGCTCCCTATGGGAACCTCAGATTGAGGCTAAAACCCCAAAGTGCCCAGTGCCTGTGAGGAGCACAGTGCAAGCTTGATGGGTGAAGGAAACTGTGAGCAAACTGCCCTGGGTGGGGAATATCAGAAATGTGGGATGGAATATTACGGTGCAAAGTAGGTAGTGGTGGAATTTCTAGGTCATTAATTTTTGTGTTTTTTTTAGCATCATTTTCCCCTTCTCCAAAAAAAAATTGAAGAGAAAAAATATAAAAGTGTAAAAGCAAGAGAGGGTGAAATAAGAAGTATCAGGAGGGCTATTTTTTTAAATGCAGATCCCCAGGCCTGTCCCTTGGCGATGCTGATTCTAATGAGTTTCTCATGCAATCCTGATCTCATTGTGATTAGAACACAATTTGGTCTAGACGGTAATATGTGTAACTTAGTGACATTCGAGTACTGGCGCGTAGTAGGTAGGTAAAGGCTACTATGGTGGATGCACTTGGTGGCCTCCCTTTCCCCATTTCTAACATTCATCGTGCTGGTTCCCAACCAGCAGCGTGTGCTCTCTGCGCTGGAGGGCTTCCCCTACTGCGACAGGCCAGAAATCCCAGTGAATTCCCCCATGACCTCCCGCAGGCTCCAAAACAGGGTGGATGGGAGACGTGTACAAGGCTCTCAGCTCCCGTATCCCTCAGGAAGCTAGCTTTAAGAGGTAGGTCCTCCTCCTAGGTCCCCAATGTGATAGAGCCCCACTTGCCTGCAGTAGTCATTTGTTTGTAATACACACTTTTGGGGTCCCTTTCCCTTCCCTCTCTTAGCTTCTACATGCCACCACTGTTATTTCCCAGGATCACCTGCAAAATTAACTCTACCTCCATTCGTGTTCTTGCCTCACTTCTGAGGGACCGTGTGCTAGGACAGTTGTTGAATGGATCGATGATGACATATTTAGTAAATCAAGGTAGGCTGCTAAAGGACTACATCCTTCAAAATAGTAAGCCTTCTTCATAGGAGGTTGCTGAGTGCATGGCATTCAGTAAAGGGACATCATTCAAGGTGGACCCTTACACGTCCAGTACTTAACTTTCTGGTACAAAAATGCTTTTGAAAGAGTGAATGAAGGAACAAATAAATGATCATTGCATGGAGTCAAGAGCTGGAAGTTTATGTCCTGGTCCATAGTTGGTGTTCAGTAAATGGTTTTCCGCATGGATGGGAAGCCAAAGGAAGGCAGGGAAGATAGATTCTCAGAGATGTGGAGCCTGAATGGCCTGGCACTGAGCTATCTATCGTAAAGGGGCCTGTGAGGTCCCACATGGTCTGGTCCCTGCTTGGTCACCGGCTTCCTCCAGCACCACTCACTCCCTGTTTTGTGACCCTGTCTATGGGCCTCTCTTCAGCCCTAGGTCTCCACAAATGTTGCTTTCTTTGCCAAGAGGCATCTCCTGTCAATGATTGTCTGCCTACTTAACAGCTGAGAGTCTTAGTGTCTCAACTAAGAACTGCATCCCCAGTGAAGCCCCCCGGACTCCCTGTTGTATGTATCTACAACTAGAATAGCTCTCATTCCTATCACCTGCTACTTCTCACTTATGCAATTAGTTATTTAATGACAAACTCACCCCCATGGAATGGAAACTCTCATCTGTATGCCCAGTGCTCATCATAGGATCTGGCACATAGTAAGTGCTCAATAAATGTTTAGTAAATGATGTAGACATGGCACCTGGTCCGGCCTTCACCTTAGAACCAAGGCTTTCTTGGGCAAAGTGGGGTTCCAGGAACTATCACGCCCCATCCTATTCCCACCCCTATAGCACTCCAAACCAGCCAAATGGCAAAATATACCCAAAATCTGGGAAAAGCCTTCGGTAAGTCATCTTAGAATAGTAACAGCTTCTGTCCCAGCCAGCACAGTCACAGGCAGCTTAATTATGGTAATTAGGACCAACATTAAAACATGATTATAACATAAAATTGGAATTAACCGTATAACACATTCAAATTTTTCGGTATGCTTATTGATTTTCCTCCCCTGCTAATCAGAGGGCTATAGTAAATTCAGATAGATCTGGTATAATTAAAACTGAACCTGTAAATGCTAGTGGAAATTCTAATTAGCATCTGTCTTTTGTTAGGAAGAGCAATGTGGGGGTGTATATTTTTACAGAGAACATAATCAGGCATTCATGCTTCTTTTCTGGATCTTAGGTGGGGCAGGACATTATGTTCTCATTCCTTTTTAAGAACTGTTTTTGAAAAAAAGTTGCAAGTGGTGGAGAGACCTAAGCAATGCCTAAACAAGAAGTGGTGAGTTTAAAGAAAAGTAGTTAGTCAAAGTTGGTCATTGAAAGTATGTAGACAAGACAACAAGTCGATTTGGATTGTTCTAATTTCTTTGTAGTGGAGTGGTTTTTAAATTAGGGAACCTTGAGTTTATCTCTTAGCTCTGCTGTTTATAACTGTGGGATGTTGAACAGCTTTGTTTTGCCTCTCCGAGCCTCAGTATCTTCATCTGTGTAATGGGGATAATGGTAGAGCCTGTCTCATAGGGTGAGTGGGGTTAACATGAAGTAATACCTTAATAAGTAGGAGTTGCTAGCATCTTCACCTTCATTGTCATTATCCCCACAACCGCCACCACCATTTTTATCACCATTAACATCAATCATCATTATTTTCACCCAGTGAAGAGAAGGCTTTTACAATGCTTTCCATGGCTCTGACAAGCTTCATGGTATAGTAGAAACACTATCCCTTTGGATTCAGGTAGCCATCCAAGTGGTGCCACTCATAAAATGTGCGACCTCAGACAAGCCATTGTATTCATCTCGGTTTGTTTCCTCATTTGTAATGTGAGCATGATTTTCAAGGGGATGTTGGTGGTGTGGTAAGGGAGGTGGATCATGACTGGCATGGAGGTAGCCATTTAAGCAGTATTGATTCTCCGTCGCCAATATTCAGTCTCATCCCCTCAGCAGACTGCTTTGGTGGTGGTATATCTGAGGCATATATAGAATATAAAATTAAAAGTCTCTGGATTCCTAATCACTACCCTTCACCCAAAGGCTTTTCTGTGCTTCCTCCTACAAGGCCATGTCCCACTGTCATCACTTTAATTGCTGGGAAGTGTACCTGTCATCTGTCTGAGCAGAGCTCATTAAACATCTCTTGTTCTGCCCCGAATTTCCCAGCTTCCCTCGCAGTTAGAGTAAAGCCGTGTAACTCCTTCTGACCAGTAGACAGTGAATAGAAATATGTTGTTTTCCCTTGCCAGGAAACCACATATAGAGATAGAAAAACCGCAAGATTGAAGTGACCTAGATAATCAAGTCCTGAAAGGAGGATGGCTGTCCTGGAGAGCAGCTGCATTCGTGCAGGGCTTTTGTGAATGAAAAATAAATGGCTGCTGCGTGAAGCCACTGAAGTTTTAAGGTCTCTTTGTTATAGCAGCGTAACCTAACTTATACTGATTAAGACAGTGATTGGTGTTGACAATCAAGTCTACCTTTTTGTTTGCTCCTCTTCCTCTGAATACACTAATGGCTTATTGGCGATTGGCCATTCCCAGACTGACGGACCTTCTTTCAGAATAGATTTTGGGTAGACTGGAGGGAAACTGGTACTTCTGAGTCTGGAGATGTGCCCATGCCCATCTAAGAAACCTGCTGCTGGTCCCTCACTATTCAGATGGCTCAGATGGCTGGAAGGAAGAAACACAGAAAACCCAAAACATCAGGGTCCTTGCATGGCTTATTCACAGCCACATAGCTCTCCACAAATATGGGGGAGTCCAGTGCAACTGATATGTCAAATATCATGGGTCCCTGTTCTTTTGCCTGGACCAGAATCCACGTCCACCTTTATTTTAGTATTTATACCATGGTTTTGTTTTGAGAACCACTCATTGGCTACAAGCCTGGTGGGTTTGTCAATCAAAAGTCTCCATGCTCTTTTGTCCAAGAGGTGGGCAGGTAACCCAGAGTGATTCACACCAAGCGCAGCCTCCTTAACAGGTTGGGGAGGGTCCCTGCCTCCTAGATGCCTGGAATCACTATGGCCTATCCTCAGACCTGCTTTCCCAGCCCTTTTTTTCTTTTTCATCTGTGAGATACTCCCATCCTTCCAACAAAGCCCTCCCGCCTTTTTCTGGCTGGATTTAGCCAGCATCAGCTCCTTTTCATCAAAGAGTCCTAAGTAGTATGTGGTAATGAATTCCATCCAATACTGACAAAGCCCTAGTCATGTGCTGGGGGCTGTGCCGGACTCCGTTGCGCTCTTATTCTGCGTTTAACATGAATGTTATGATTGATGGACTAAGAAAACAACCTGGGGGTTAAGCAAAATGTGGACTCGTTTATTCATCCGCTAAACATACCGCGAGTACCCGTTATGGGCAATGCACTTTCAGAGGCTGGGAAGGCAGCAACGCAGGAGGCAGACTCAAATCTCCACCCCCATGATACTCACATTCTAGCTGGAGGAGGCAGGCACAAGTAACACAAGTCATAAAAATAGAGAGTAGTCAGGTGCTCCGAAGGGCAGTGGGGAGAAATGAAGCCGGACAGGAGGACGTGGAGTCCGGGGTGTGGAGACGGAGGGAGCATAAGAGAGGTTGCGATTGCAAACCTGTTGGTCAGTGAAGAGCAAAACCTGGAGATGGCATCGGGGATGCTCTTGTTCTTGTTTCAAATTCCATTTTGAAGGTGACTTTGCTAACAGGGCTGTTGAGGGGACTGGACCTGGCACCTATAAAGTACACAATAAACATCAGCTGGAGAACAGGGATGAAGGAGCCACTGGGACCCCGAGTCAAGGCTGAGTGTGTGGGGAGCCTCAGCACTTACCCTCCAACCTGATTTTTTTTTTTTTTTTTTTCCTAATTTGGCTGGACAGGCACTTACTGAGCACCTACTGTGTTCCTGATACACTGTTTGACCCTGACTAAAGCCTGGGGGACCATAGCATGGGAATATGCTTTGCTTAATTTAGGGGGATCATGGGAACCAGCTGAGATGAAAGGACTCTTCCCATGGGTTGGGGGATGAGTGGGGAAGACGGGGACTTTACAGAGTCACACTTGAACTTCAACCTGAAACGATGAGTAGCAGGTGGCCCGACAGAGATGTGGAAGGAAGAAGGTAGCTCTGGCGGTGGGAACACCACGAGTGATGTGTGGAGGTATGGGGCCAGCAAGGCTGCAAGGACAGGAGAGGAATCCAGATAGCAGAGACCTTCCAGCAATGCTGGGACCCTTAGCCTTCAGATGACAGGTGCTGGGGGCCATGGGAAGCTATAGATTGTGCTTCCTCTGTGCATAAGAATTCAGGGCGAGGTGCGGCTGCTTTTGAGTGCTGGCGGATGGGGCACCCAGAGAAGGAAAAGCCTTTGTTTGGTAATCCACCCCCCCCCCCCGCCTCCCGCCCCCCGCAAGCAATTTTATCCCATTCCCTTCTATCATGTTGAAACCTGGAGTGAACGGGAAAACATCACTGCCATGGTAACAGTAAGAGAAACAAACAATGCACACGCTGTATAAAATTGTCCATAAAGGCTGTTTATTTTTCATACCATTATTTTAATAGGTGGGGATGGCAGTGATGGGATGGAGAACAGCAGGCTTTAATGGTGCCACTAACGTCGCCTTCTCTCGAAACGACTTGAAATGCTCACAGACGTGTAGACATTAGCGCTGAGATCATGTCTCTGGCTGGGGACTCCCACTGGTTTAGAGCCTGGCCTCTGGGAAGCCTCACCTGCTTCCCCGTCAGAAAGGCGGTGTGGCGCCGTGGTTACAACTTCAAAAAGACAGCCATGCAGCCCTGGGTCTGACTCCCAGTCCTGTCACGCTTTCTGCTGGGTGACTGTTGGCAAATTTCATCACCCCTCTGAGCCTCTGTGTAATGCACCATTCCTTCCTTCCTTCCTTCAACATTAAGCAAGACTGCATTGAAAACTGCCTATGTTCTTTGCACTGATAAAGATCCTTGCATTCATGAAGCTTAGACTCAGGAGGAGAATACCTAGTAAATAACAAGGATAGTTTTTGCGAGCGATGCTTGCTAGGGAGGATTTAAACCTGAGGAAGCTGTTTTGGTAGCTGACCACAGACAGGTGACGAAGGGCCGGCTGTGTATCTGTCAGGAGGACAGACAGAGCAAAGGCGAGAGACAGCCCTGAGATTGGAATGTTTGCAGCCGGAATTTCATGAAAGGGAAATAAACACCAGTAACTTCAGAGAGGAAGGAGGGGCTGGGTGCGCAGGGCCCTACAAGCGAGGGTAGGAGTTTGGATTATAATGAAACAACCTCCATGGGTGGTTGTGAGGATTCAGTGAGACATCAAATGGCAAACTCTAAGCAGATGCTTAAAAATACCAGCTTCTCTTCTGACGGGGATAGCAGTAGAACCTGTCAGCTCTTGGGTGGGAGCTGACACGGTAGGATGATCCAATTTCCAACTAAGAGATCATTTTTCTGATTATATTCCTTTCTCGTATAGATGAATGGAAGATCAGAGAGGGCAAGGGGGCCTCCAGACGTCACACAGGAGTTAGTGGGGAAGCCTCCCAGCTCGCTGACTTCCACCCTCTGTCCCTTGGGCTCCTGAAATCCAGCCTGTCCCCGAGTCTAAGGGAAAGTTTCTTGGCCGCTGTTCCTGCTGACAATGGGCAAGGCCTGTTCCTGGGAAACAGTGCAGGGTGATGGGCTGCGTTCCTCCCTTGCGACCTGTATGATACAGTACAATTGCCTCTGTTTATCGAGCACCTACTACAGGAAGGGCAGTTAGTTCAGCACAGAATGTGAATCTCCCCTTCCCATTCTAAGAACCCTAGGAAGTAGTACTAACACCCCTCACTTCGCACAGACGAGGCAACTGAGGTTTAAAGGTGAAACAGCAAACTCGGGCATGTCTGACTCCAAGTAAACCTGCTGATTCCGAAGGACACGGGCACTCGTGAACGTCTTACAATAGCTCCCGGGTGTGTTTTGAAGTCACAGGCTCTTCTTTGGGGTCTGAAAAATGCGCGTGCGTCACCATTGATGCCAACCAAGTATATAAATATACACACTCACTGATATTGCCATCTCTGTTAAGACCCCGAAACATAAACCCAGGGAGCTCTCCTAGCTGGGTTTGCCGGAACTTGACTGCGGGGTCCCATTGTTTGACCGTGCACTGGTGTTCCGTCTCATCTGGCCAGGATGAGCCTCTGCAGAAGGCAGATCCGTCAGGCAGGCTCGCTTTGCATTCCGTAAACTTTCCGTTTGAAGATAAAGGCATCGTCTCTCTGTCAGGTTTCGGCTGTGCACAGGTACTGCTCAAGAGCCAGGGCCGGCGGTGCAGACAGATAGAGCATTTCCAAGGAGACCAAAGAGGCATAATGGCTTCTTTTCAGGTCACATGAGAGCCCTGGATGGGGGCGGCCCTGTCAAAGGTGATCGTTCCCTTGTTGACGTCTGGCCAGAGTGACATGATGGCCTCTGCTACCTAAATAGGACAGCGTAGGCCAGGCTCACCAGCGAGTTCTGAAGAGTAGGTTGAAATCACATCACATCACAAGCTCTGCTTGCACTTCAAAGACCCCGGGTGGGCTACCCTGTAGCTGGGACTTTTTTTTTTTTTTTACAAACTCTCTCTTCTTTAAAGGTGTCACCTGTTGTGTTTCATTTTTACTCTAAGACAAAAGATTTTTCTCTCTCCCAGTCTCTTTTTTCCCCAGTGATAGAAACCTTCCCGGCACCAGACATTCCTGGGAGGGAAATGTGATGCTGGCTTTGGGTGGGTGGGGCAGTGTGAGTGTGAGTAAAATCGAAAGTTCTGGCATTGCACATTGATGGATGGAGAGAGTAATTACTGAGTATAGACTTCCCGGTGAACTCGAAATCAAGCCCTGGTTCATTGTCATCTGTGTAGACAAGAGGACAGCATGACAGATACGGGATGACAATGGCTACGGCTTATTGCAACCACCCTCGTTCAGCCCCAGAGACTGGCCCTGGCTGGGTCCCCCACCTAGAATGTGCTCTGCCCCGGCTCTTCACCGGTTCCCTCCATCTCACCTGTCACTTCTCTGTTCAGAAGTCTCCTAGTCTGAGAGACCATCCCTGGTCATTCAGAAACAACTTGCCTCTTTCACTCTCAAATCTTCCTAAAGCTCGCTGAAATTCTTACTTATTAAAGAGTTTACTGTGTATCTTTCACCTATACAAGGGAAGTTCCAGAAAGCAAGGACTTTCTTTGTCCTGTTCACTTGTGTATCATATCCCCAGTCCCTGAATAATGCCTGGCATATTCCATGTGCTTAAAAAAATATTAGTTGAAAAAAATAAATGAATAGATGGATAGATGTTTGGACAGGTGGACAAGCAGATGAAGAGTTTCCTATATGCTATGTACACTATAATGGTTGTCTCTTTTCATCTAAATGACAACCTTTCATTAAAACAGTTTCAGGGAGGTTAAGTCAGTTGTTCAAGGTCATACAGCTGTTCGGAGTGAAACAATTTAAATTCAAGTCTGTCAGGCTCAAAGTCCACTTTTAATCACTCAGCTATACTGCTTCCCCTGACATGAAACATTAATCTTGGAAAGGATTTGGGCACTCGTATTGCCAGGCTTCACTGAACTATCAGATCTACAGAGCAAAAGCACCTAGCACAGAGTTTGGTGCTCAGTAGCCGCGTGATCAATAGCAGCTGCTCAAACAGTATTTGTAGATAGATTGGATAGAAGGATGAGTAGGTAGGTAGGTGGGTGGGTGAGTGGGTGGATGGATGGGTGGATGGATAGATAGGTGGATGGATGGATGGATAGGTGGGTGGGTGGGTGGATCAGTGGATGGATGAATAGATAAGTGGAATGATGGATGGATGGATGGATGGAAGGATGGATGGTGGATGGATAGATAGATGGATTGGGAAACAGCCCTACAGAGCCTGGTGATAGCTCATCAGCACAGAAGGGATCCCAGTGTCTCTCTCACAACACTAAACTTCCAAGAATGGAATTTAGTGTTTTCCCTGCAACCTGAACTGAGCTAAAAGCTTTATTCATCAGTTCATGGGATTCTCTCTCTATAATCCTATGAAATAAGTGCTGTTGTATCCCGTCATGTCACAGGGATACACTTGTGTCAATCATCCTACATGAGAAGTATTTTTCCCCTCTTCCTCAAAAGAGGAAAAATAAGGCTCAGAAAGGTTAAGTGATTATCCCTTCTTATCCAGCAGGAAGAGCTGAGGCCAGTTGCCACGGGGCCCATTTTAACTGCACAAGAGCTGATTAATCAAGTGGCAACATATGAAGTAGACAGTGTAGTGGGCACATCTTGTCTTCCCTGCAGAGAAGCTGGGACTCCTCTCCCCTCCCCCGGGAGCTGTGGGTAGGCAGAAGGCGTCCCGGATACCAGAATCCAGGCCAGAGGTGTCCTGTGGTAACAGAGAGTACCAGCCTAGACAAAAGGGAGACCAAGTCTGTTGGCCTCCCTGGGCCTCAGTTTCTTCATCTATAATAAGTATCAAAATGTTGATGGGGAAGATTTTCATCTGCAAAGCTGCTCTGGTCCCTTGCAGAATTCTATTCCTATCTGGGGGTTTCATCTCTAAACAAGTAAACAAACAAGCTGCTTGATATTGCTTGTAGAGAATCCCCTCACATTCCCACCATCACAGTTTCTGATTGCTGAGCCTGCGTCCCATTTTCTCAGGGCTTTTCTCTGTGCCGTCTTTCAGCCAACAAATGGAATGAATAAATTCCTGCCTATGCGTTCAATGAGTTAATGGTTTATAATGTCACTTCTTCCATATAAGACATAGGCACGCAAGCAGTGACTTTCTAAAAGCTCAATGCTTTTGCCAAAAGGAGAGGCTCTGATGTGGCCTCCTGGCAACAGGAAGATGCTGAAACACCAGGGAAGAGCCACCGAATGATAGAATAGGGGTAGCCATGAAATTCTGGGAAGCAGTGTATAGAAGCGGAATGAGTTATGGCTCTGGGCTCAGACTTGACATTGAACCTGCTTTGTTCCGCCACTTCCTGGTCAAGCGACCTCAGCTGGGTCCACATGGAGACAACCATACCGCACAGTCAAGACCATTAGGAAGCTAAATGAGCAGCCACGCACCATGTGGGTACATGGATGCACCTGGCTAACAGTAGCTGTTTATGAACATTAGTCTCTTGCCTCTGAGAGTGGAGCTGGCCTCTTTGTTTTTCTCTCTCAGCCTGCTCCCTTTTGCTTTTCCTCTGCCTCCCTTGCTATTTGCCTTTCCATTCAACAAGTATGATTGTGCACCAACTGCCTATTAGGTCTGCACAGCTCTGGCTGCTGATGAGGAAGGCGGTGCAGGTCACTCCATACAGAGCTCCCAGCCTCACACAGCAAAGCAAGAGGGGGCGTCATCTTCCCCAAAGGAGAAATAAGCTCTTAGGCACCCTGTGCCTCAGCCCCCAATCTTTCTTTTGTCTATTTAAAGATTTTTATTTATTGACATTTCTTTTCAGAGAGAGGGAAGGGAGGGGGAAAGAGAGGGACAGAAGCATCGATCGGTTGGCTGTCTCTCACGCAAGCCCCAGCCGTGCCCTGACCAGGAATGGAACTGGTGACCTTTCACTTCGCAGGAAAACACCCAACCGACTGAGCCAGGCCAGGCGGCAGGGAAACTCCCTCTTCTAAAATGCAGTTAGCTTTACTGCCAGGCCTGGGAACTCCTTAGAGCCAAGCATGGGGCTCTACTGGGGCTCCCTAACCCCCAGAACCTAATGCTAGTCTGGACCTGCGGTGAGCACCCTGTAAAAGAGCATGGAGTGAGGAACACATGAATGAGGAGGCTGTGCGTGGGGGTGAAGAGCTGTTTTGCTTCTCTGGCCCAAGTGCTCCCTCCTCTCCTCTCCTGTCCTCCACCAGCCAGGACTCACCTCCCCGACCCAGTCTCCGGAGGGACCCCAGCTCCACCTCTGCTGCTGCCACTTCTTAGGCAGCAGCGGGTAGAGGGTGTGGCATCTGGGCTTGGGGAGAGAGAGGCTCCACGCAGTCCTTCTCCAAGGCTGTCCCCATCTAGCTCTTGGCTCATGCTGTCCCCAAGCACCTGCCTGTCTCCCTCATCCTTTGTACCTCCCCCCCACACACACACTGCCCCGCACGGCTTCCATTTGTGGAAAAAAGGTGAGAATCAGGCACCAGTACTGCTGATGACGGTGGGCCTTAAACCCCAGCTCCACTGGGGGAAGGAAGTAGGTGTAGCAGGAGCAAGGGGTGAGCTGAGAGGAAGCCTTGGCTGGCCCTGTTGACCTTGACCTGAGGGTGGCACTCAGATTAGACCATGGGGACTTTTCACTGACAGGTTCTGGCTGGGCTTCAAGGGGGTAGGTAGCCCTCAGGTATTGGATGCACAATTTGTGGCCATTTGTTTTGTTCTAGGGAGAGGGACAGCTTTCAGGGGATCCATAGAGTTTGAGACTTTCTAGGTGATGGGGACTCGTTTCGGAAACACGGAAGGGCTGGCAGGAAAGTGGGCTGGTTGGGGCCCAAAGAGGCCGGGGGAGGGCAGAAACACTGCGGAGAGAACTGGACTTGGCACCCGCCCGGAAGGCTGGGCACTGATCAGCTCCAGGCGGCTCCCAGGCTGAAGGGTGCGCGGGGCGTTGCGGCCTTCGTCTCACCATCTGGAAAATGGTCCAGGCGCTGCCGGCCTCGCCTCCCGAGCGCAGGGCTTCTGCGCGCGTCCGCTGAGAAGCAGCGCTCGGCCCCAGGTCGCAGCGGGGATTGGCGATCAACTTTGCAGGGCCGGCGGGCCCGAGGCCAGAGGAGGAGGCGGGCGGCAGCCCCACTCCCCCGCCGCCCGTCCGCCCGCCCCCTTCCTCCCGGCTCCCCGCGGCACAGACTCGGTCCCAGCCCCGCCCTCCTCCCGCTGGCTCCTCGCCGGCTCCTCCTCACTCGCTCGCCCGCGCCCAGCGCAGCTCGGCCGGAGCGATCTCGGGGCTGAGAGCACGTCCGCCGGGGGCTCCGCGGCTGCCCTGGCCCGCGCCCCCCTCCGTCGCGCCCGCTTTCCCTGCCTCGCTCGCTGCCTCCCTCCCGGCGCCGAGCCCCGCGCAGCCACGATGCCCGCCGCCCGGCCGCCCACCGCGGGACTCGGCGGGCTCCCCCTGCTCCTCGCTCTGCTCCTGGGGAGCCCCGCGGCTGCTCTGGAGGGAGGTAAGCGCCAGGAGGGTGGGGCGCAGGAGGGGCAAAGTTGTGACTGCGGGGCGGCTGGGGGTCCTGGCTGCCCCGGGCGCTCACGCACTACCCGCCGGGTGCGGAGCGCGGGTGGCCGCCCGAATTCGGGGCAGGAGCGCGGCGTCCCCTTGGCCCCGCTGGCGGGAGTGGGGCTGGGGGTGCGTCTGCAGGACCCCGGCGCGTCCGTGCTTCGGCGGCGGGCTCCCTTTCGCCCCCCCAGAGAATCTCCTTGGAGTGGGGTAGCCTCCAAATCCTAGGTTCCAGAGCTCGCTGCAACCGAGCCCGGGGGTGGGGGGCAGATAATTCTCTCCCCTTGCGGAGGAGGTGAGAAGGGGGACAGCTGACCCGCCCTGAAACTGAGGACCAGACTCACACAGCGAGTGTGGGGGCATCGCGGGATTGCTCTCTGCCACGCCAGGACCTCTTGCTTCCCTTGGGTTCAGGCTGTCCCAGGAACCCGGTTTCAGGGCCATCTCAGCCAAGTGAAGTGTCTGAAAGCCGGACTTGGGTGTGGCTTTTGCCTAGAGGCTACTTGAGGGGGCTCAGAACTTGGCGGGGGTGGCGGGGAGCAGGGAGTGGGGGGAAGAGATGTTAGGTCGCAGTCAGGAACCTGAGCGAGTCCCCATTTCTTTCTCCCCCGGAGAGCCGGGAGTCTTTAAACACTATTAAGAATTGTGATTGTTGGAGAAGGGTCGGGGAGCTCATTTCACCCACCATGTGCTTGATGGTCCCGAAGGGAGATCCACGTTCAGTGGAGGATGGTGGCTTCTTTCGAGACCTGGAGCTGCACCCTCCTCTCCACTCCACTGAGGTACCCCAGAAAAAGTTGGGGAGGGGGGTTGAGATGGAGAGATGAGTACAGCGCCTCGCTCGCCCCACACTAACCCCAGGAACTTGGAGGGTTTGCTCAGGTCACTAGAAGACTCCAGAGTGGAGGGGCAATGCTGGTAGACCACCCGGCCTCTCCTTCTGGAAGGTCCAACTCCTTTTCCCAGAAAAGCGCTCCTCCCGTGGGAGGAAGCGGGCAGTTTCAGGGTCTGCCCGGGCCGAAGACGAGTCGGAGAGCACACACTCTGCCTAGTCCACGTTTGAACGGTCCTGACCCGGCGCTGGGAGACAGGTGGTGCCCCCTCTCTCCAGGGAGGCCTGGACCCCTGGCGCGCACACCTGCTTTCAGCACCAGAGGCCACGGACAGCTCCGGGCTCCCTGGGCCCCAGCCCTGGGTCCCTTTCCCTCCAACCTTCCCCAAGGCCTGGAGTGCCCTCCACCGCATAAAGCAGGCATTTTAACGTGCAGAGGTGGCGTGCAGAGTGAAGGAAGTAATTCATCACCTTTTGTTTAACAAAGCGTATCCTCAGAGCACCCCCCGCCCCCAGCTTATGAAGCAGTAATATCCACAGTTTACTCAAGATCCGGGCAGTTTCTCTGGGAAAGATGAGAGGAGAGGATTTGTTTGAATAAATCGTTTCCACCACAGCATGCCCTTTCTTAATTAGCTGTCTCTTTCCAACAATGGCTTGGTGGCCTTGAGCAGAGTCCAGCTCTCCCTCCCTCATCGTTTCCCACCTTTTGAAGCCATGTTGTGACACACACACACACACACAAAGAACCTAAAGCTCGCTGGTGGTGTGCAGGCTTTTCTAAAGTGAGTCCGCCTCCAAGCGCCTCACTCCTCAATACACCTTCAGGGGAAATGTCTTTGTGGCCCATATTGAACTGTAATCCAGGGCGAGGGTTTCAATATCTTGTTTCCTTCACCAGTGTCCAACACAAAATGTACGTATGCTAATTCTGAAGACATTTTATGTTGCTCTTCCAACTCCACACTAGGGCTAGCCAGCATACGTTTTAATTAACTTCAGGCCACCGCCAAATTAAAGTCAACCGATGTACTACTTCCGAAGGCTCATTAATAATCGTGTTGTTCTGACTCGGAGAGTCTGAGTCATCAAGAGGGATTGAGAGTAGCCAATGAGCGTTGCCAGTTCTGATGGTGCATTTGGAAACAATTGACCTTCCCCAATACGTTTTATTTTTAACATGGAGCCCAATTCCACTAATGTCAGATGGAGAACCATTCCCCTGATTCTGTGCTGTAAGCTAGTCCTTCTGTTTCCAGAGCAGCAAGGGAATTTGTAAATACTTGAAAGGGACTTGTTGCTACATTCTCATGCAGGTCACGTGACTCTCTGGGCCGGTTTGCTGTAAGGCATGAATAAGTATAAAGTGCAACTTGTTTTTGAAGAGGCTTCTTATTGTCTGAGATATGCACATGGGGAATAATTGCAACTACGTGCTAAGACTGCAGAGCCTGCGTGTGATTTCTTTTCTTTTTTCTCTTGAATTAATAAAGCAAATTGAATAGTGCTCACATTTGCTGCTTCCTCTAGTCTCTAATGTGCATTGTTGTTAGATTCACTTAAAAGCCATTTTCATTATAAATTGGCATTCTTTTCCATGGAGTTTCGGCTGCCCCTGCCAGGGCCCACCTTATTATCTAAGCTTGAGGTATTCTCCGGTGTTCGCATGACTAGGTTAGACATTAGAGAAATAATGTTATATTCCTTTCCTCTCTCCTCCAGAGCAAAAGGATGTTTCTTGATCAGAGTGGCTTGCTTTCTGGTTTTGCTCACACGTTCATTCCTGTTATTCAGAAAGCTATTCAAAAGGGCTCAATTTACTGGTCCTCATGTTTGGTCCACAGTTTCTGCAACACACCAGTAGTGCAGATGTCCACTAGGGGCGCTCAAAGCTACAGTTGGTGATAGAGGGCAGAAGAGGTGAACTCTGACCTCTGGAGGCACCAAGGGTGGGCAAAGGTGAGCAGAATGGAGCTCTCACAACTTGCTGACGACCCCCCTGTTGCCTCCACTCTCTCTGATCAACACGATTGACTCCTATGTCTCTGAGAGGAATTAATGACATGACATATACAGTGAAAAAGGAGAGGTGGAAAGGGGGCAGAAGGACACTCCCGGAAAGGCATTGTTGGACTAGAGTTCAGCTGCCCTTCTTGTGCCGGTGTTGTGGTCCCTCCACAGGGACCACAGTTCCAAACACCAGAGGGCTGGCAAGACTGCTCTGGGGAGTTTGGCTAGGCTGGGCAGGAGAATTAGAGTTACAGGGTTCTGGTCAAGAGCTATTGTGATTTTGGAATCAGAGTGATCTCGGTCTGGGCCCAGCTTCACCATTTGTGAATGTGTGACATTCAGCAGGACTATCATCTCTGAGCCTTCGTTTCACCATCTGGGGAGTGGGGGTGGGCGTGACTGATGGTCCCAGACCGGAAGGAAAGGTGTAATGATTATACGGTGCTTCCTTGTAAGGTGCCTGGCATGCCGGAAGTGCTCAAGTAACGTTTACTCCCAATTCTCCCCTGCTTTCCAAATCTCCCCTATTCATAGGTGCCAGGAAAGCAAAGCCCTGCAGCTTGGTGTGAATGAGATATTGCCGTGAATATCTGGATAATTTAGGCCAAAGTAGAAGGGGTGGAGGTGGGCTGAGTGGCTCCAACACCTGTATGCTGCCTGTGGCAGGTGAGAATTTTTTCATTGCCTGGTGCAGTCCCCCTTGCCTTCTAAACCCTCATAATGTATCTCTTTGAACCTCCGTATTACCACCAGGAAAGAGTTCATGGTACCAAAGAGGTAGGATGGAACGTTAAGGTTGGAAAAAAGACATAAGAAGAGAATCAGTCTTCTGGCAAAGATATCTACTTGCTCGTTCATTTATTTAACAATTGCTGAGTATGCTGCAGGCCCCGTGCTGGGTGTTGGAGACACAGAGTGATATAATGAGGTCCCTGTGACAGTTAGGGCAGCTTGGAAAGAGAAAGCTGCAGGCGACCCTCCTGTGCCGGTGCTGCGCGATCTGAGCCGTGCTTGGGAGGGAGATACCAGAATCTCTGGGATCCCTCGGCTGGGTGTGTCTGATGCTGGCCAGAGGTGGTCAGGGAAGTATTCCCTGTGTTGGTGGCATTGGAGCTGGCTCTGAGAGACAGGACAGGGACCAGCAGCCAGAGGGGAGGCTTCTGCAGTGGGTGGCGGAGATCCTGAAGAAGACTTCCCTTCCGCAACATATAACGCACCCGAGGAAGTGGAGAGAGAGAGAACAGCAGTGAATAGGAGGAGAAGCTGGGCAGGCATGCTGTTCACACCTGAAACAGACCTGCAGACCCCCCCATCCTCCTTGCCCAGCCTGGGCTTCCCGGGCTCAGAGCTGAACGGAGGCCTAAGAGCCGTGGTGCTCGCTGTTGTCCGCTAGATTGTGGTGGCACTGAGGAGTCCTGTCGGGGAACAGCCAGGCTGGCTGCCACGTGCAGGTCACAGTGCACCGCCCTGGGTAAACACTGCCTTACCGGGTTGGCATATTCGCATAACCCTCCTTTACTGTGGTCCCTCAGGAGCAGCCCTTTGGTGGTGGTGGTGAAGGTAGGGGATGGGGAAGAAACAGAGCTACTTTTAGGGGTCAATAAAAGAACGCTGAGTTCCCAGGAGGTCAGCGGACCCCATGACATGATGACATAACTCACAGTCAACCATTGGACAACAGGGGGACTGACCTTCCCACCTTGCTGCAATCGAAAATGCAAGTGTCACTTTTGAAACTAACTACTAAGAGTCAACTAATAGTAACATGAACACTCAATGTATTTTTTGCATATGTATTACACGCTGTATTCTTACAACAACGTAAGTTATAGAAAAGAAAGTTATTAAAAAGATCATAAGGAAGAGAAGATACGTTTATAGTACTGTACATATTTACTGGAAAACCCTACATAGAAGGGGACCCACACAGTTCAAACTGCAGGGAAGTGGGTGGTGACATGGAAGGCTGACAACCCCAAACATCCCCAGGTGTTTCTTCTGAGCTTGTTACGAGAGGATGATAGAATATAACACTGCTAGTTGCTGTTTAGTAGAGGCCTGCTTCGTGGCAGAGGGCTGCCCATGTGTGCACCCGATATTTGTTCACTTGATCTTCTCCCAACCTATCAGGTGCTATCGCTGTCTAGATAGTCCACGTGAGCAAGCAGAGCCTTAGCCAGGTGTAGGTACTCGCTCAACGTGCTCAACGTGTCATGCCAACCAGTGGATGGAGTCAGATTTCAAACCCAAGTTGGGCTGCAAAGTCTAGATAGTAGGGCATGAGTGCGTAGTATCGTACGTACAGCGGTGGCCCAGTGGAGAGCTGATACCAGCTTGGAAATCAAGCTGGTTTGACTGGACTCTGAGAGGAGACATGTCTTCTCATCCAGGGGCAGGTGCCAAGTGTCTCAGGTCAGCTTGCCAAATGAAAAAACAGCTCATCCCAACCTTCCTGATCCCGTTGGATGGCTTCCAGGTGAAGTGTCCTTCTTACTCATGGTCTTACTCATGTTGTTCCTTCATCCTGTGTCATCAGCTGAGAAGGCTGTATAGTTGAAGGGACTCCAAGGATGGGGTTGAGTTCTCTGCTGGCTGATCTTAGCAGCATGGTCTGGAGCCTCAGATCTCTGAACCTCTTTGGCCATATTTGCAGAATGGAAGGGTTGTGGCTCCCTTGCAGGATTGTTAAGAATCGTCAGAGTGTGTAGACATGTGTAGCCCACAGCAAACTCCATAAACGTTTGCCATCATTGCTACTGTTACTCATCTGGTCCCCAGTTGTGTTTTACTGTGAGACCTTCCCTTGCTTCTTTCCTCTCTATGTCAGTTATGTGTGATCCTCTGAGCCCCCTCCTATCACGTTTTATCTTCCTATAATAGGTATGCGCTGAGAATACATGAGTTACCAGTCATTTGCCTCCCTCCCACTAGACAATGAACTCTTCAGAAATCTCACCTGTGTCCTCATCCACATCTTGCTTAGCCTATGTCTAACCCAGCATAAGTGCTCAAGCCACTTCTAAAACCGTGTTAAATTGCCTTTTAGCTTACTCATAATTGTGAGGAGGTTTAATAAGAGTCCTAAGATCCGAATTTAATGTCCAACTCTTGCTCCTACATCTCTGTGGCCTTCTGCAGCCTGTAGGGGCCCAAGGACCTCATCTGAAAAATAGAAATAATAATAGTGTTACCATGAGGAAAAAGCAATGAGGTAGATAATAGATGCGAAATCACCAAAGAATTCTACAACAAAGAGGAGAAAGAAAACTTAGAAGATAAAGAAGGAGAGACGTGCACTTTGTGAAGGGGGGAAAACCCTGTTTTTGCAAACACAGAATCGCAAGGCGGGCCGTTGAATGGGTCCTTGCTGAAGTCATCTTTCCAAAGCAATATTGGCTACACTTATTTACCCTGTGGCTTAGCTCATCCCAAAATAGAAACTTTCTGGGCACAACCAAGTTATAGAATCCTCCCTCCTGTGGGTTCCTGGCAGCTGCCAACATAGCAAACGCACAGCTGAAAACTGGGAAAGTTCAGCAGAGTAAAAACCCAGGCTGCAGAGTCAGAGCAGCCGGAGTTTAAGTCTGCTGCGTTCTGTGAGAGGCGTGACACCTTGGACAAGCCACTTCGTCTCCTGGGCCTAGATCCTGAATCTTTCACGGAGGTGATGTTCTATACTCTATCCACTTCCCAGGGCTCTTGTAATTGGGTAGGAGAGGCATTATCGTAGACAGGCTTTGCAAAAACAAATAAACACAAATGTAATAACAGAGTACCCTTCCTGGTGTCTGTAATATTAATCAGATTGTAGTGGTTCTTCAGGGTCCTCTCCCTGATATTTTCATTTATTGAGGAAAGAGACCCAAGGACAGGGGGGGCACTTACTTATTCCAGGTCCTATTGCAAGTGAGTGGCAGAGCAGGACTCGGACCTCTGACTCTACCTTCTGGCTCCCATTCTAAAGTGACTGCCCCCTCTTTTGAGAACAAGGGAATCTTTGCTTTCCTCAGGGTTTTTGTATGCTCTGAGACCCAAAGGGATGTGGCAATGACAGCCTTAAGAGCATCTGTCTCCATTAAAGCAATGGCATCTATTACCAGGTACATACATTATGTGGCCGTGACAGAGTGACTGCATAAAAGGAGCTGTAGCAGAAGCTAAAGTCGAGCCATGGCTCCGTCCCCTCCTGACTTGGCCCCTGAATTTTTGAGGTACCAGTGGACCAGCTTGCCCTTGGGAAAGATGCCATCCGAGCAGATGGCTCAAGTCGAGAAGCAAGAGTAAACCATAGAGGTTCAGAGAAGCAAGGGTTTCGGGCCAGGTGCCCCTCCTGGGCTTCCTTACTCTCACGTGGGTCATGGTGAGTGGCTGATTGAGAAGCCCAGCAGGAACACGGGGTGTGAGAGCCAGGGAAGGATCACGTGAGGCGGAGATGGTGTGCTCAGGGCCAGCCTTGGGCAGTAGCAGCTGGACCCCAGGGACAATCCAGGGGCTGGAGGTTAGAGTGCAGTGGGTGGGTACAGTCTAAAATACGGGGTCTGGAGCTTGGGACAAGTCTGACAGGGAAAAGAAATGGGTATGAGCCGCTAGGTGACAGTTTCCTTTTCTGGTCACACCTCTTCCCAGTTTGGAGGTGGACATGTGCCAAAGCTTAGCATCATGAATCAGTGAGTTCAGGGTGCCAAAATGGAACATTGGTCCAGGACCAAGAACCAGCTTGGCAAGGCAGGGTAGCTTAATAAAGAATGCAGGAGCTGGAGTTAGAGGGATAGCAGTTCCCACCCAAGGGTGTGATCTTAGACATGTAACTTAACTCTAAGATGATGCGGATGGAGGGTGATGATGATGACCGTGATGATTTGTTCTTGTTGCTGTTGTTACTCTGAGCTGATCTCCCGATTCTCAGATCACTGCTGGCTTCCAAGAGAGGAACCATGATTTCTTTTGGTTGTGTAGAATAAACATACACTCAGATGTTCCGGGAACTGGCTCCTCTCCTCATTTCCATTTCATGGCATCCATTTCTCTGACATCAGTTGCTTCTGGCTGCCTCTCCACTGCCTGCCTTCTTCTGCTCACTCACCTTGGGTGTCCCTCATTACCTACACGTGGGCCTCTGTGGCTTCTTCAGCCCCCACTGTACACATGCCATCACATGACAGTCACTAAGTCATATGTGGCTATTCATCTGAATGAATCAAAATTAAATTAAATTAGAATTTAAGGTTTTCAGTCCTCCTAACCACACTTCAAGTACTCAGTTGCCATGCGTGGGAGTTGGAACATTTCCATATTGACAGAAAGTGCCATTGGACAGCACTGCAGCCCACACATCCCTCCCAACACCCAACCTCTTCCTGGTTTGGATTCCTAAGAGGACTATGACTTGTCCTGCTCAGGTAATAGACTGGCTGTTCATGCTGAATCCAGTCACCTGTGTGGTAAGCGTGCCCTGTGGCAGAACTCGGGGCCACTGAGGTCTGTGATTTGGGCGAGTAATCACTGCTAATGACGTTACACGCACTTGCTCTGCTGGCCTTGATGGCTTCCTCCTCAACCCTTGTCATTCGCTAGAGGTGGCTCGGGAGCTCTTGGGCCAGTCCATCCATATTCATCAAGGTGCCTCATGGTAAACACAACCAAGACAGCTGAGGAGAATCACAATGTGTCATAACTGTGGATTTTGTCTCCTTTCTACTCAAGACAGTGAGATTCTTGGGGTCAGGGGTCGACTCATTTTCTCTCTATTCTTAGCTGTTCTGTTGAATGGATGAGTGAGAGAATGAATGAAAGGGAAGAGGGAAGGGAGGAAGGAAAGAAGGGAGGGAGGGAGGGTGGGAGGAAGGAAGGGAGGGAGGGAAAGAAAGGAAAGGAAAGAAAAGAAATGCATTTTTTGGCCACTAATAACCCAAATTTTAGAGGCGCAAGATACAAGAACATTTGCAGGACCTGCAGTTACATCATTTGGGTAAACTTGACTTAGGAAAAATAACTGACGCTAGGAGTATGCGAGCATCGTCATCCTAAACTGGTACATTTAGGCATTAAAAGGTGATCCATTTGCTTTGAAAATCAGGCTGGACTGAAAATGGAAGAGAAGCTTAGAGATAGAGTGTCAGAGTGGTGGTCTCAGCAGTGGGTTAGGAATGAGGCAGGCCTGAGGGTAGATCCCAACTGAGCCATTCATGTGTTGTGTGAGGCTGGAGGAAGTCACCTGACCCGGTCAAGCCTCAGTTTCCCTGTGCAGAATGAGACTCTAACACTTCCTCTGCCTGGCTCCGCAGGGTGGGTTGTAAGAATGCAGTGCATGGGGTGGCCTCCCTGCATGACTCCAAGGGGAGCTAGTTTTACGCTGCAGTGTATGTGAATGCCACTCCTCCCCCCACACACACACATACACACACACAATCTCCGAAGGAACGCAGTGCACACACAGCCTGTGCTGAGGCCTGTGGCAGCCCGGGGCCCAGAAGCTCACACCCCCCTACCCTCAACTGTAAAGTGATTAGCAGGGGGGAGGGTGGGAGCCCCTTCACCGGCTCATTCCCTAAGACCTTCTGCTCAGGCCTCCACCACCCCCCACACACCCCTTTAAAGTAGGTTTACCAAGTTGTAAAGCTAATTTGGGCCAATCACCTCGAAATTAATGCCAAAAAAAAAATCTGGTCTAGTTTGCCAGGGCTTCAGGAAGGAAAATTTGCCTAATTTATGGCATAAATAAAAAATTATATGTTGGGTCTAATTTGCATACTTTTTATTTCAAGTGGGGTAAAAACATTTTCTTGTTGCCGCTACTTTTAAAAGCTTCAGAGCTCTCTTGTTCATCCAAATGTGTAAGTCAAGGCAAGTGACTCAATCTGTCTAGGTCCTGATTCCCTCAGCTGTGACATGAGAATGATTCATGGACCCACATCACAGGACTATAGTAAGGAGGCATGAGTTGACCTGGTAAAACTCATAGAATAGTGGTTGGGGCATAGTAGGAGCTCAATTATTATAGTAACATGCATAACATATAATAAAATATATCAACACTGCCCTGGCTGGTGGCTCAGTGAATTAGCGCCGGCCTGTGAACCCAAAGGTTGCTGGTTCGATTCCCAGCCAGGGCACATAACCAGGTCTCTAGCCAGGTCTCCAGCCAGGTCTGTAGCTGGAGGCAGGTGAAAGGCAACCACACATTGATGTTTCTCTTCCTCTCTGCTTCTCTCCCTTCCTCTCCCTCTAAAAATAATAAAAAAGGTCTTTTTAAAAAGTATCAACGCCATTCATTAAACACGTATCTAGTCCTACACTTTCTATCATAGGAAAGTCAAAAGGATGCGGAATCACTGTGTTCCCAGCCCAGGCCAGTACATAGCAGGTGTCTGGTCACAGGATGCCCAAACAAATGGTTTCTCTTCACCGTCGGCCCCTTTCCCAGAGACGCAGGCATTTGGGAGCCTTTCGCCCTCTCCAGACTCCGACAGCCTCCAAGTCAGGGAATATGTCTCGTTTGACTCTCAGTCCCCACGGCTAAACAGTACATCTAACAGGAGCTCCGTAAATGCAGAATTGTTGAATAAGTGAAATGTAATTATTCTTCATTAGCGTGCCGGAAATGCTTGTTAACAACATGCATGGTTGTCTTCCTCACAGACAAAGAGCTCCTCACGTCTGTGTCCCCAGCAGCTAGCCCAGAGCATGGCACCCAGGGCTGTCCACAGGTGCTCACGGTGCATGACCATGGCCCAGAGTTCAGAATGTGGAGCCCGGGAGACTTGAGGTTGAATCCCAGCTCTTCGCCTTACTGTCTGTGTAACCTCGGGCTAGTTGTACGTGCTGCCTGGGAAAAAGATGGGCAGGGAAAATGACTCTATTTTTCATCTAGTTGATAGGAGACACAAACAAGGAATTTTCTATCAAGAGCTTAGCCCAGTCCCTGACACAAATTAAATCCTCAATATAGATACTACTATGAATAAATGAATGAATGACCTTTCCCAAGAGCCTCAATAGAGGAAGAGGTTCTTGGTGTATAATAACCAGCTGGAACAGAATTCACAATTACCAGAGCCCCACGGCTAAAACATTGTGTGGGAGTTCAGAGAGGAGCATTGATTTTACAGCAACCGCATCTAAAAGCTGCTTCTCAATTTAAGGTATTTTATTATCTTGGTTAGTAAAATTGAGGCTCCAAGTAAAAGGCAGGGGTCTGGATGGGTGAGCCCATCACTCACTGGCTGGTGTTTTACACCCAAGGTTCATCATGGGTCAGCCACATAACCCCAGATAAGGAATCCTATGGACGTGACCTGGTCCTCTATGAACCCTCTTGCCCTCGGGGGCTTCCAGAAGGCAATGTCTGGGTCTTATCTGTCTTCTCCAAAGGAAGTAGACCCCCGGAAAGGCTGAGACAGAAACAAGCTATAATTCATGAGAACCTCTGTCATGGTTTCATTTACAGACTCTCGCTTAATTATGAACAGAACTGCAAGGGTAACTATTACAGCCATGTGACGGTAGGTGAGGGAGTTGAGGCTCAGATAGCTAAAGAGTGATGGGTTAGGCTCATTTGTTCACTCGTTCATTTATTCATTCAAGAGTTCATTTCCCTTCCTTCAAGTCCTTCTACTCTGTCCCAGGTATTTGGTAGGAAGTAGAGATACAGAGAAGAATAAAATATATCCTTGCCCTCAAAGAATTTAACATCTAGCTATTCTTCAAACTCAGGTATGACTCAAAAATGCAGATTCTGTCTCCCCTTCCCTTCCCTCCCCTCCCTGCTGTTCTCCTCCTCCTCCTCCTCCCTCTCTTCCTTCTTGTTCTTCTCCCTTCCCTCTCTCCCTCTCTCTTTCCCCACCCCAACCTGCGCGTCCCACTGTGGGGCAGGGGACAGCTCTCTCCAAGGGCCCAGGGCTGTGAGTGATGTCTTCCCAGAGTCACCCCTCTAATCCTGGTTGCTCTCTACACAAAGCAAATTGGTTTGGTCTTCCGCACCCTCATTTCTAGGGGGAAAAATAGATGATGTTCTTTAATAGGCCTAATAAAGGTATCCCTGAAAGAGAACCTTCAATAACCATCTCAGGCTGCACAGGGACAGACAGGAGAATGCCAGCAGGTATTCTCAACACAGCTGAGAGCAGTGCTGCTGACTTCATTTATGGCCACAACATGTTGGCGCAAGTTCTCCTTTGCACGTAGGAAAATGTACCCAAAGCGGCATGGCAGAGCATTATATAGAGGTACCTGAATGTGTGTCTATACATGATAAATCTTCCCACTAATCCCATAAAGCATAAACTTGGACAATCAGTTCACGAGGTTTGGCCAAAAACAAACGAATTCTTTCAGGTCCTGGGATATTCCAGTCATAATAAAAACAGTCATTTCCTTGTGCATAGCAGGTGGTAGAGGATACCCGTTACTGTTAATTGCCACAAACAACTTTGAGGGGCTAGTGATATGGAAAAGTAGTCCCATTTTTCAGATGAGGAAACTGAGGGTCAGAGAAGCTCCATGATGAAACAGTTCCTTGGCCTTGACTTTTCCTGCCATTGACATTTTTTGAAGAGGGGCCCGTTCTTTTGTAGTATCAGCCTCAACTGGGACGCATACACTTTGAATTCTTACAAAATGGCACCATGCCATCTATACGGGTCTGTAACCTGCTTTCCTCCTGCCAGAGCCTTTTTTCTGTGATTGGAACAAGGCTCAGAATTTTCCCAGTTAGTCTCCAATTCCTGTACCCCTTTGGGGTCCCTTCTCAGATGCCACCCCTTGGTTCCTGTCCCCTGTCATAGTTCTATGGCCCTAGGCTGGCACCCCTGCCATGGTCATGAGGCTGAGCTATTCTTAACTTTTGTTTATGCATCTGTCTTTCCCACTGGCCCTGGGGAATTGATGGCTTCAACCACAAACTGCAGATATTTAATGTGGGCTCTGCTCCAGGCATCAGAACCAAAAGCAACAGGGGCAGCCCTCAAGGAACTTCCACTCTGTGATGTTTCATTCATTCCCCCATTCAGCACGCTGGTTCATTCAACAAATGTTCACTAATAGGCCCTATGCTGGGCTATTTGCCTGTAGCACGATGATCACTCAATATTTGCATAATGGGGTGGAAAGAGCAGCCCACCCTCAGAGTAAGACAGGGGAAAAAGTTTAAGCTTGTTAACCTGAGAGAGCAGACAATTTAAAGCTTCTCCCAAGAGCTTCAGAGGGTCTCACGGGCACTGTGTTCTTGAAGGAGTTAAAAAGAGCAGCTCTAACCTCCAAGAGCTGGGCTGAGTGGGGGATTCCTCACCCTGCCCTTGGGGACTCAGCCAGATCTAAGCACCTTGGTCTGACCTCCTTACCTCCTTGCTGTGGACTAGCTGAGAGATCATCTGACCGAGAGTCAAAGATCTGTATTCCAGACAGGACACAGCTGTCGAAAGAGTGCTGTGTGTCCTTGGGCCCTTCTCTGTCCCTCTCTGGATCTCAGCTTCTCCATGTCTACTCGTAGTGGCTTATACTGAATCAGTAGTTGCCAGAGCGGACTGTGAGTTCAAATCCCACGGGGAGCTTTTAAAATCACAGATGCCCAGGGCGCACCTCCGCCTGCAGCCTAGGAAGCCCCACCCATGTTTAGCAAGGATTTACGATGCATCAATAAACTGTCCCTGGATTATTTGACTCTTAAACCAGGATCTTTTATGATTCCTTTGCTCCTGATCATTAGGCTTACTGTTTACATGCCAAGCAGGTGTTGAACCCTTTTCTCACATTATCTCATTTAAGCCACACACATAGCAGTTCGGTGGGATACAGACAATTATCCCCATGTCACAGCGGTAGCCACTGAGGCTTGAAGATGTTCAGTGACTTGCTCAAGGTCCCACAGCTCTAGTAAGCCCCGGAGCTGTGATTTGCGAGCCTAACTTGAAAAGAGTTCACTGCCTCTCCGTGTGTGGGTGGGGGTGGAAGCCGCCTCCCCATGTTCCCAACCTCAGGACAGTCCAGGTCTCCCAGCACCTCTCTTCCTTGAGCAGCTAATTAACTCTTTTTTCCCTCTAATTGTAAGAGAAAATTTATTTAGAAAGTTACAGAGGTAGGAAAGGTGAGCCAGCCGGGCTGCGTGGACCCAGGGGCAAAAGGGGCTACTGGAGCTCAGCAGGAAAAAGGCAGAGAACTTGCCTGGGGGAAGGTGAGGGGGAAAGGGAGAGAGAGGGAGAGCGAGGGGGGAGAAAGAGAGAGAATAGATAGATCTATTCTGTGAACCTTGTGATGGATCACGCACAGCTGTCTCTGAACCAGACACAGGTTGGCCGTGTCCCTGGACCCCCGCCCACACGACCAACTGCTACCATCCAACCGCGCTCTGTTCTGTTCCTCCGCTTGCTGATCCAGGCTGATCCAGGGACACGTTAGCACTCGGGTTCCAACTCTCAGCTTGCCCAAGGATAAGCCACCAGAGTTTAGGGCATTTGAAGACCTTAAAAAAAAAGCCACTGTGGCAAGAATATCAAGAAAAGAGAAGGCCGTGCGCAAAATCGAAGTCAAGGGGTGGTCGAGCCAGATCCTTGAGGGCGGGGAGGCTGCCAGGTGTTGAGTTTATTCCCAGGTGCTCAGAAGCCACAGTGAACGGGGAAGCAGCTGGTTCTGGGTTGGTGACAATGACCGTAGGTAGAAGGGCATTATTTAGGAGGCCCTGGAGAACAGGACTTGAGGGAGTTAACCCCGTCCCCTTCCCCGACCCCCACCTCCCAGCTGGTGTCTGGAACCATTGAATTCCAGTCCGCCCAGCCCAGTACTCCTGGCACGGCCTCCACCCAACCCCAAGGAAAGGCGGTCTGCTGGGAGCCTGCTTGAAAGTCCACAGTATTCCCATCTGTGGGCCCTTTAGCTATTTATAAAACCTCCAACTTATCCACTGACTTGTTCCCTCAGACCTGGCCTGGTGCTTTGAAAGGCTTTCTTTGTCCTTCCTGTGAGGCTAGAACACAGAGAAAGCAGCAGAGAGGAGAGGTAAAGAATATAAATTTGGACCAACAATGCTTAAATCCACTCTTCCCCTCCTCGCAAACCCCGATCAGACTGTACCAAATGGATCTTCTATATATTATTACCACTGACTCTCAGTTTAATGGAGGCCCAACATTGCTGGGGAAATTAAATGACATTTATAATACAGCTTAACTACAAAAATGTGCTTGGGGCAGAAATTAGAAACACCAAGCCTTCTCCAGCCAAAGACATTTTTTACAAATGCATGAGCACCTGAGCCAATTTGGAGGCCCTGTCACTTTGATTTAGAACCAGGGAAGTGGGGCTGATCCCAAAAGGGGAGAAACAATGATCTGGGTGAGAAGCATTTTAAAATTCTGGTTCTTATCATGAGCCTGCCTTGGACTCAAAAGCATCATACAGAAAAGAGGGTAGACTCCCGAGTAGGAGCTGAGACTCCTCGGGTTCTCCCCTGCAGAACCCATAAACCCCATATGCTGCCTCTTCCAGGCAGTTTTCCCTGTCCCTCTCAGCTGCGCTAGGACCATCTCATTGGAGCATGCATATGCACTTTGTGTCAGTTAGCTGTTGCTGCATAACAAACCACCCCCAAAACTTAGTAGCTTAAGATAACAACCAGCTATCAGTGGATAAGGCGCCTGCAAATCCAAAGGTCAGTGGTTCGATTCCCAGCCAGGGCACATACCCAGGTGCAAACCAGGTCTCCAGCCAAGTCCATGGCTGAAGGCAGGTGAAAGGCAACCATACACTGATGCTTCTCTCCCTTTCTTCCTCCCTCCCTGCCCCTCTCTTTGAAAATAGTAAATAAAATCTTTTTAAAAAACAAACAAACCATTTATTAGTTATCTAAGGCGATTGATTCTGTGGTTTGTCTGGGTCCCGCATAGAGGTTCTTCTGGTCCATGTTGAATAGGCTGGAAGGGCCAAGGGGTCCACCCAGAGTTGTGGCAGCTTGAGCTGCTTATCACCTACGCATCTCAGCGGCTTGTCCACGGGCTCAGGCTCCCGCCCAGCGTAGCAGCCGGATTCTTGGAAGGAGCGTTCCAAGAACCAAGGCAAAAGCTGAAGATCTTTGAAGGGCCAGCTTCAGAGGTTGCACATTGCTTTGTGTTGGTCAAAATTCATCCCAGGGCCAGCTCAGACTCAAGGGGAGGGGCAGCAGACCCTGCTCTTGATTGGTGGGGAGGGGGCACGATGGCAGAGCCCCCTCCTTTGCACGGGTTCATGCCCTAGAATGTGTTGTGTTATTACCATGCGCTGTGCAGCTGCCGTGGTGGGTGCTGACCACTCTACGCTCCGCTGTTTTGATCAACAGGGCCCAGTCCTATGCAGTCATTTTTAACCCGGGAAATAACTGTGAAATAGTGTAGGAACCAAAGGACCAGCGTTATGTTCTTTACAGCGGCGGCAGTAATAATAATAGCAGTTGTCATAATGATGATTAATAGTAGCAGTAACAACGGTATAATTCCTACTGCTCTAGTACTAATAACTATACTGTTTGCCTTACACTTAAGCAAAATTTAGATACTTTAAAGCATTTAATTTCTGTTATCTTACTATGATTCAACAATTTCGTGAAATGCTCCGGGAGGATTTTTATTATAATCTAAAGTTTATAAATGAGGAGACTAAGCCTGAGAAGAAATTAAAAAAATAAAACATCATTGGTCAATTGAAAGGGATATCCTTTATTGAAGACCTACTATGTGCCTGGCAATTTACGTCAACAGTTTAATTTCCTTCTCATAGCCATGGCGTAAGATAAATACTATTATTGCCACATGGTACAGAAGAAGAAACTGAGGTGAAGTCCTTTGCTTGCTGGTTTTATGGCTGGGATTTGTTTCTAGATCATCGTAACTCATGAAATCCATGACTTTTTTCACAATACTACACTGACTCCCTCCCAGATCTTCACTTCCATTCACTTTGAGCTGAGAAAATTCACATAGCCCTGGCTGGGTAATTCAGTAGATGAGAGCATTATTCCAATATGCCAGGGTTGTGGGTTTGATCCCCAATCAGGGCACATGCAAGAATGAGCCACTGAATATGTAGATGGGTGGAATGGCAAATCAATGTCTGCCTGTCTATCTGTCTCTCTCTCGTCCATTTTTAAGTTTAAAAATTCAGTAAAATCATGTGCAAAATCAGAATAAGGAACTTTTCTATGAATAACTTCTACACGCTTTCAAAGTAGTTTTTTGACCTTAGAAGCTTTCTTTCTTCATGCTGCTTTTAATTCTTTGTAGCTTCCACGCAGCTGAGGAAGTGAATATCCAGATAAGCAAATTGTTGTATGTATCAAGTTACAGGAGGCCATAGAGATACGTAGGGAAAGTTCATTCTCACAGGGGTTAAGTCATTTTGAAGTTGTCAGTCAAGCACTTAATGAGAACAAACATATATTGTTCAAGCATCCATGACAAAACTCATGAGCAGCTGTTTTTTCAAGCACTGAAAGGTAGGATAGTGAAGCTGGTTAACCTCTTTATGCTTCAGTTTCCTCACCTTTAAAAGAGATTTATAATGGTATCTATTTCACAGTGTTGGGGAGAAGATTAAGCAGGCTAGTCCATGTGCTATATAATCAGAGTTGGTTCACGGGTTCATCTTTGCACTAATCATTGGGATGGAGTGATGGAGGATGTCATGGGCTAGCCCTGTATTCCCCCAACAGGTGACTTGACAGTGAGCAATGGGAGCTTCCCAAAGGAAACCCAGAAAGCTGTCACCAAGAGGAAAGCCACAGAGAAGTCCAATACATTGGGGGACTCCTTTTGTTCTTGCCATGTCTGAACTGAAACCTGAAAGACTCGGGAAGGGCCGGAGTGTGTGTTAGGAATAAGATGACATGAACATGAATTAAACAGGTATGTGTCCCCATAGCGAAGTTCACCAAGTAGCTTGAGACCTGACCCAGCACCGCCTTTCACCATTCTGCCTTTCTCAGGAGACAGCAGGGAAAGAAAGATCCTGGGTTTCGCAAGGCAGAGACCTGTCAGTTTTGCAGCGAGCTGTCATCAGTCGTGAAACACTGTTCTATAAATACGTGGGGTTTCTGAGAAATAAGTGTATGCCAGGTGTCTCCAAGAGGCAAATATTGAAGCAACATCTCCCAGTTGATGAGAATAATGAAAATGTGCCATCAGCTAAGTCCCTTCTTTTTACGGACCCTCAGAGTTTTCATCTGTAATGTGAATAAGTACTAGATGATCTCTCAGGACCCTTCCAGTCCTTGTACTCAAGGAATTGTGACAACATTTAGAAGACCTTAATAGCAGTTTGAACATGAGGGGTCAGGGTATATCCACTCAAGGAGTAATAAATACTGAGCAAGTAACTTCATCTATCCATGGCTATTCATCAATCCACCTGTCCGCCCATCCATCCATCCATCCATCCATCCATCCATCCACTCATCCATCCATTCACCCATCCATCCAGCCGTCCATCCATCCATCCACCCATCCATCCACCCATCCATCCACCCATCCATCCAGCCATCCAGTCATCTATTTATATGTCCTTCCGTTTGTCCATCCACGCATCCATCCCTTCCATCTACTCATCAGTCCACCCATCCATCCACCCATCTATTCATCCAACCATCTTTTCATTCTTTCACCTGTTGATGAAGCCATCCACTCATCTGTCTACCTATCCATTCATCTTGTATCTTTTCATTTATTTGTCAACAAGTCCATTCATCAATTCATCCTATGCAAGGCCATTTTAAGGCCTTGGTGTGTCCTAAGCAGTCTTATTTTGGAGCCCCAAACACATGTCACATCATACAAGCTAAATGCATTTTTTTTATTGTTACATTTTACAGGAAATATTAAAGTTATGCTTTTGGAGGGACTTTGTTACCATAGTAACTTCCTCAATTTACATTTATCTGTAATTTCTGGAAAAGTCATCAAGTATTCTTAGGAAGGCTTGTGAAATGAGACTCTAACCCACCAACTCTTTTCAAAGATAATGGAACTTTTGTGAATACCAAATTTGAACAATACCAAGGTTCACATCATGGTGATAGAGGCATTTAATTTAAGCCCTTATTGATTTCGCTTGTGAAGTTTTCTTTTACTATTTTGAAGCCAATATATTGTTTCTAGCTCTCATTTTCATGGGCTCTTTAAAGATTTGTAGGTCTGTCTCTAATGGGTAAAATAAGCTTAGTTTCTAAGTCCTTTACTCTTCTTTCTGCATTTCTTTTTGGCTCCTAGTTGGATGAAAGGAGGGAAGTCATGCAAATGAGCTATCCGGTCAACCCAAGATTATGTGCCGCATGAAGGAAACACATCATGAAACATAAAACATCACAACCAAGGGCCCTGGCTGGTGGCACAGTGGATAAGGCGCCGGCCTGTGGGACCCAAAGGTCACTGGTTTCATTCCCAGCCAGGGCACCTAACCAGGTTGTAAGCCAGGCCTCCAGCCAGGTCTGTAGCTGGAGGCAGGTGAGAGGCAACATTGATGTCTCTCTCCCTCTCTGAAAATAATAAATAAGATCTTAAAAAGCAAAACAAAACATCACAACCAAAAGATTTCTTCATGTTTACCCTCCACCCCTTTAGGCATTTCTGTTCCAAATAGAAACAGTAATTCTGGACAGATGAGAGAGAAAAATAAAGGCAGTTTCAAGCACTCGTCATAAATTATAATGAATACCTACTCTAGAAAGGAGCATTTTGATTACTTTCTGAAATGCAAAATAGCAGATTTATCTTGACTGATCACATCGGGAACATTGTTTCCCACATAAAAAGAGGTTTCAAGACCTGCTGAAAGGTGTAGGATAATGAAGGCAAATTGCTCCTACAATAGCAGGTAGTTGTGAGCAGTTGGTGTGTCTTGGAACATGGAAAAATGATTGAATTTCCCACGGGAAGGGGGAAAAAAAAAACCCTCAATTTATCATCAGAAAATCCATGTGAGAAAAATGTGGCTTGATGCCATGAAAGCATATGAATCAGAACCCTTGGTCAATAGCCTAGTCCTCTCCCTTACTTGAAAAATGCAGCAAATTCACCTCAGAGAAGGAGGTAACCTGCCCAAGGTCACAACACACTTTTGTGTCCAGGCCAAGAGCTGACCCTGGTTTGTAGAATACAGTTCTCATATTGTAACACATGTTGTCTTCATAAAGTGGGAAGTACGTGAATAAAAAAGGTACTCTTTGGGCCCAGAGTGGTAGCTCAGTTGGGTGGAACATCATCCCAACAGGCCAAGGTTACGGGTTTGATCCCCAGTCAGGGCACATACAAGAAGCAACGAATGAATGCATAAATAAGTAGAGCAACAAATCGCTGTTTCCCTCCCTCCTTCTTTCTCTCTCCCTCTCTAAAAATCAATTTTTAAAACAGGCACTCTTTTACAACTTAATATTTTCTTTGTTTGGCACGTTTGAATGTTTGGGAGATGTGTGGAGCAAGTTAATTATCCCGTCTCCCATCCGCTGCACCAACCAAACCTGTGTTAACAGTCAATTCGAATCTTTTTCTCCCTTTGTTACAATTTCGAAAAGCAATTTTCTCTTTATGTTTCTGTATGCTTCTTGAGTCTCTGTAATGTTTAGATTTTCTATGGCATTCAATTTTACTCAATTCCCTGTAGCTATTTGGGTCAAATTCTTTCAGGAATACTTACCAGTCTGGAGATCATGGTGCCGTGTGTGCAGCGCACCCAAGTTGGGTGTCGCTTTTATCGTCAGGGACGCTGCTGGGCGCTGACGGAAACAAGTTGTCTAGGACAGAATCCCTGCCCCCAAGAGGCTGAGGGGAAGAATGGTTGTATAACCAGACAATTCTGACAAACAGCTATGTGTCCTATGATAGGAATAAGCTACAAAAGTTCAAGGAGGTACCAATACAGACTGGGGTTTAAGGAAGTCTTCCTGGAGGAGGTGATTCCTGAGCTGAATTCCAAAGGATGAGTAACACTCAGCAAAATGAAGATGGGAGAGAGAGGAGCCAGCTCAAAGGTTGGAGGCAAGAACTTAGGGGCTAAAAGCAACCTTAGAGGCAGCTAGATCATGCGCCAGCAATTCCTATTTCACAGATGGAAAAAGCAAGGCCTGTTTGAGGCCACAGTGCTGTTACACAGGCTAGCTCTGTCTGTTGTGTTCTTGGCCTTTCGCAGAAGCCAATGGTATTGTCTAAGGTGACTATCAAGCAGACTTGTTATAACGAGTGCATCCCAAAGCTAAGATGTCCATTCAACGTGCACGTGACTCTCTATTCCCACCCTGACTTCAGAAATCCTTACCTTGCATTTACTAGTTGGCAAGATTGGACTGCAATTCACTGCCAGATCCTGTAACGTTGACCCAGGCCACGCTCAGGATATTTGGGAATCCGTATATGAATCAACCATTGGGCAATGCAAATAGGTTCTTAGAAAAGGGTTGGGGAATTATTATGGGATGGGTGAATTCCTGGTGGAACATGGGAAATAGAACTCAATTTTTAAGAGCCTGCACTCTGGATCTTCACCTCTCATATCACATTGTAGCTTGACCACGTACAGGCTAGGCAACCTGGAGCAGACGACCACATTGCTCTGTCTCCCGCAGAGACAGAGGTGGGGATAAGAATAGTTCCCATCCGAAGGGACTTTGTGTGGACACTAATCCATGTGAAGATCTCAGCTGAGTGCCCCACACATCCTAGGTGCTTAACAAGTGGTAGCGCTTGGTGTTATTCTAATACACACCAAGTTCCCTCAGGCCCCCCAGAATTGTTTGGGCCCAGCTACGTCCAATGACATCTTTTTCTGGGCGTAATATGATAGGAAGGTGTTCTGCACGAGAGGGGGCCTCAGGTGCCCTGCAGAGTCTCTGGGCACAACCGGGAATGACAGCTTGGGGAGCTATTTTGGTTCACCCTTCGTGCGCCCTGCCCTGGTTGTTCAGATAGCTGGCTGGGCCTGACTTTGCAAGACCAGCCGGCTTGCTCTCTCCTCAAGTACAGCCCCGAGCTCTCGGGCTATCTGTGAAATGCCTGCTGCCTGGGAGTGAAACAGCCCTCATACAGCTGTAGTAGGGAAGGGTGAAGAAATGCTACCAAACTCTTCAAGGGATGAGGGTTTATGCTGTGATGTCAAAAGCCAGTGTGGAGAGTCAGGGTGGGCTTCATTCTGATTTCAGCCTAGCTGCTGCCCCAGTCTCATCACTCCCCTCTCTGAGCCTCAGTTTACTCATTTCTAAAGTGGGACTAGTAATGCCCACTCTCTAGGTTATCATGAAAATTAAAGGAGATCGGAAGAGGTTAAGTGTTTGGCACTGTCTTGGGGTATTTGTAGGTACTCAGTCATTTCTAGCTATTTTATTTTTATACTCATTCATTTTTTAATTTAATTTATTTTTGTTGTTCTATTACAGTTGTCCCAATTTCCCCCCCATTTCTCTCCACTGCCTGGTCAACCCCCACCCCGTTGTCCATGTCCATGGGTCATTTATACATGTTCCTTGAGTAGACCCTTCCCCTTCTTTCCTGCCTTCTCCCCTCCCCCTATCCGTTCATTATGAATAAAAGAAGCATCTAAACATTGCCTACCTCTGCTATATCCCTGGATAAATGCTGCTGATGTAGTTGCCTTCGTGAAGCTCAACCCACATAGGAGAAAAACAATAAGCAAGTTAAATATGTGTAACCAGGGTTCTAGGATCAGGGAATTAGGTGGGCAGGGAGGGTCTCTCTGAGTGGGGAACCTTTGAGCTAAGACCCGATGGACAAACAGGGGTTCAGCAGGCCTAGAACAAAGACAATGGAATGTGCAAAGGCCCTGAGGGAGGCATGAGCCTGTCCCGTCGAAGTCAGAACCAAGGCCACTGTGGCTGGAACATGGTCAGTGAGGGCAGCAGGAGGGGTCAGAAGTGGAGTGAGAGAAGTAGCCAGGCTGTAGGACACATGCGGCCTTGCAGTTCATGTTGGGAGTCAATCTAAGAGCAGAGGGAGGGGAGCTTTTGTGAGGTGGTGAGCAGGGAAGTAAGGGGTAGGGCCTGAGTTCCATTTGGAACTCTCCCTTTGGCTGCTGGGTGGAGAATGAACTGTGGAGGAAGACCAGTGGCGAAGCTACCGAGGTCACCCAGCTCCACAGCTGGCACTTGCTTGGAAGCTGTAGCGATGGAAGCGGCAGGTCCAAGGGCTATTTCAAAATTCAAGTTGATAGACTTGTCGATGGATGAAATGTGGGAGGAAAGGGAGCGAACGGAATCAAGGATGTCCTCCAGGTGAGCACTTGAGTGACCGGCTGGACCAGGTGGTACCATTGCTGGCTGGGAAGGATTTTGGAGGTTGGTGGAGATCATCAGCCTGAGGGCTCTTGCTGCAGTAGCTTTGGGTGGAAGGCCTCCAGCAGCAGCAGCAGGGCGCGCCCAGCCCCCCGCTCAAGCTCTTCCTGTTCCACCCCCTTATTTCCTGCCTTTAAAGGCCTTCGGACCAACAGAATTATCTGCTCTATTTTCATAGGTCCCTCCATCTCCCCCACTAGAATCTAAAGTGCGTTTGACTTTTTTATCAATCCCTGTGCCTGATGCAGGTTCTGACACCCAGTTGTGGCTCCATGAATTCCTGCTGAATCTGTAGGCATTCGCACTGTGCAGGCTGATGTGGTGACGTGGGCATTGAACCCGCCAGGTGTTCTTTCCGCGCATCTAAAATGGCCAAATGGATTCTCAGGGGGTTCTCTCCATGGGCTGGGGAAAGCGTGAGGCCGCGGGTCTTCCCAGGTAGGCTGCACACGCGTGCCTATTGTCCCCTCCCAAGGAGGAGGAGACTACCAGCTCTGGTGTGGAGGGAGCCAGGAGGGACAAATGAATGTCAGGAGCTTTCTGTTATGAAAACGGGGTGGTTGGTGGCCTTCCAGGAAGACGTGGCAATGTCAATTGACTGCAGGAAGAGTTAATATCTACTTGCAGCCCAGCCAACTGGACTCAGTTGCTAAGCAACTGCCTCCCTCGAGTTATATAACATGTACAGAAACAGTTTCTTTGCAAATGGAACGCAGGCTTTTGAGGTGGCAGGGGGCTTTTCACCTTGATGTTTCTGATCTCCAGGTTACCTGGGTGAGTTAGACATGAGTGTGGCCTTATGGTGGCTTTGCAGCTGCCCCGACCAAAGAGGCTGGTGTCATCCAAGACAGGATGGATTTGGGGAGGGGAGCAAAGGGGCAATCTGTTCGGTTCTTCTTTCGCACACGGAATCCCTGGGGGACTCTGGCATGGTCCAGGTTCAGTCCCCTTGGTCAGTCCTCCAAAGGTTTTTGGTGGCGTTGCATTTCCCTAAACATTTAACCAAGCTTACAGCTGGATTTGGGCCAGAAAGATGAAGCTCCTGGTCTGTCTACCCAGGGCTTCCTTCACTCATAGAATTATCTGTCTTATTGGCCTTTGAGAGTGGAAACGTGTATTGAGTAAATGAGTGGCTCATTCAGCCATCACAAGGCAGGGTTGGAGAAGCCGAGGGGCTCGGGAGGGAGTCACAAACTTGGAAATTAGACACAACTTGGTTCAAGCCTGGGTTTCTGTTGGGCAAATGACTTAACCACCCTGAGCCTCCAGGTTTTTTCATCTGTAAAATGGAGGTGATGATGATGATAAAAACCAGTCTAAGGGCTTCGCAGGGCTGTGGCCAAGATCTAGGGGGATCTGAACTGTGCTCCAGAAAACCCATAAACTCTATAAATATTAATTACCACTAGAACGATGCTAAGACTGTAACTCAGATTCAGGGTTTCTTCTGGAAGCTCGTGGTGGGGACAGTGGCACATGTGTATGTAGAGATGATGGAGGTGGGACCTGGAGTCCGTGCTAATGGATTCAGGAACTTTTTTTTTTTTAACTTCCCAGAGAATTTCACAGAATATTATGGGGGCTTTATTACATGGCAGGCACTATATTAAAGACTTGGCGTTCTGCATACCCATTCATGTTTAGAAAAATCTCATGAGATGAGTGCAAGTGCCCCCACTGTATAGATGAAGAAAACAGAAGGACAGAGAAGGTAAATGACTTGCCCAAGGCCACACGGATGGTAAGCAGTAGAGCTGGACCTCATTTCAAGTCCCCAGATCCCACTCTTAACTCTCCCAACATGTTGTTCTCTTAAGCGCATTAAACATGTGCTATAAGGCACCGTCATTCCATGTACTCACACATTTCCAGAATCTTACTGGGCCAAGAGAGGCTCACTTTTGCATGTTGTATGAGTTATCAGTGATGTTAGGTCAACTGCTATGACAGAGAGATCGAAAGCGAATTGTGGTTTCACTAACACCGTTTCCATCAATGAGCCCAGAGCTAACAAGGCAGATCTGGATTCAATTGGAGACCTGGGACACCTTCCAGCTCATGGCTCTGACATTCTAACACATAGCTTCCTTCACTTCGTCCTAGAGAGCTGTCCACCATGCCCACCTGCCAGCCAACTCCCAGACAATAGGAGAAGGTACAGAGAGTGGGGGGCACTTCTTTCTGGGGACAGTCAGGGGGAGTTAGACCCATCGCTCCCATGGGCCAGAACATAGCCACCTATAAGAGAGACTAAGAACTGCAGCATATCTTAGTTGGCCAAGTCTCCAGCTAAAAGGTGGAGCTTTTATTATTAAAGGAAAATGGAAGGGAAAAAGTCTACTGGGGGCAATTAATTGTCTCAGCTATTCATGCCCTAGGGGAGAATTTTATAGTGAGTCTAGACTGCCGAAGACAGGATGTGCACAGGTCCTAGAAGCAAGATGGGTCTGACCGTTGGGAAATGATAGAATTGATTCCTAGAGAATGGAAAAGACAGGCACGTCATTTGCAAATTAGCAAGGGAGAACAATCAGACCATTGCCAATCACCAATCAACCTTTTACCCCAGTCACTGTGGTAGAGCCCCGATGTAGAAAAACGTAGACAAAGTGCCACTCCCAGCTCTCAAACTGCCCAGGGCCTGATGCTGAGCCGGGCCTGGGAATAGCTCCCAACACCCAGGACCCTGATGTAGGCATCCTGATGTCACCTTCTGGGATCATTTCAAGCCTACTTTCCAGAACAGGCAGCCTGGGAGGGAGGGGGTGTCTGGGAACTGTTTAATTTGTGTCTATTCATCCGGGAGGAAACCCACAGTTTGATGAGGCTGGATGCTACTTAATACAAAATGGAACTTTAGAGAGAGGCAAAGCAATCTCTTTAATTACATTGGCTTGATTCGTCAACATGATGCTTTTGGGGAGAGGTTAATTTAGTTGCTTCCCATATATGTGCAGTCCCATTACCTCTGGATGTTCCCAGCTCATATTTATGTAGCAAAACAAGAGAAGAAAGATACAGCCAAGGCCCCAGGCAAGGATTAATTCCAAATGGCCCAAGCACCTTTTTAGCAGTTTGGTAAATTTCCTTCTGCTAATCTGTACTCTTAGCAAATGGGTCAAGTCCCCTTTCAGCACTCGGAGATTGGAAGCTATAACTTCAGCTCCTGGGGTATTTAGACTTAACTAACCCTTTGAAGAGAAGGGAAGGAAGCTGGCCTCTGGAGACCACCTCCAGGCCTGCAGGCAAGCCTGACACTTCTGTTTTCTCCTTGAAATCCCACAATCGCCCTCTGAACTTGGGGCTGTTACCTCCATTTTACAGATGCATAACTGAGTCACACCGGTCAAGTTCCTTAGCAGAGAAGGGCCACACTGACAGGCAGTGCCTGGTGACAGCCAGGTGTAGCTAGTTCCCAAGATGTCCTGAATCTTTCTCCTTCCTTCCCCTGCCTCAAATCATGCCCTCCTCCCAAAGGACTCGTTTCCTTTTATCTCCCCTCCTTTCTTCTAATATTAAAACTCTGGGTGTGTGTGTGTTTGCATACTCACATGTGGTCTGCTCCCCATACCCATGGGTCCCATATCCGCAGATCCAACCAGAGACAGACTGAAAACATTTAGAATAAAAAATTGTTACGTGGTTGCTGACGTGTGCTGTGTAGCTTGGCTTATAATAGTTGCTTCTGTACTGAACGTGTTCAGTCATTTTTCTTGTCATTATTTGCTAAACAATGCAGTGTAACAACTATTTACACAGCAGTTACATTGCATTAGATACTATAAGCAATCCAGAGATGATTTAATGTTTATGGGGGGATACACACAGGTTACATGCAAATACTACGCCGTTTTATAGAAGGAACTTGAGCATCCATGGATTTTGGTCTCTGCAGAGGTCCTGGAACTAATCCCTTGAGGACACCAAGGGACGACTCTTTGTGTGCATATTGTATGTGCGTGCGTGTGCATGTATGTGTGTGTGTGTGTGTGTGTGTGTGTGTGTGTCTGATCCACCCTTTCCGTAATTTAGCTGGGCTCTGATGATGTGTCAGGGTTGGTATATGGTGTAGAATCAATAGCCTCTGGCTTCCTGGGGCTCAGACACTAACAGGTCCTTCTTTCTTCAGTCCTATCACAGGTCAGCTGTCAGGACATCTCTACTGGCCACGGCCTTTCCAATGGTGCCTTCCTTGGCCTGGATCTCACTGGGTCCAGACCACTGCAAGGTTCTCCTATTTCAGAAGGGGTGGAAGGAAATGAAGGAGGCAGGATGGTGCTGTGGACCCAGCCCAAGGCTCCATATCCATTCTTGTGACTTTGTCAGGCAGTGTGGCCCCTGGTGCCCGGGCTTCAGTAGTCCCCGGGTGCCAGGAACCACACCAGCTGGAAAGTCACAGAATGGACTTTGAGACCTCTCTGCTTGTGTCTGTCCCGTGAGTCAACAGACTTCTTTCTTCTGTCAGGGCTCTAGGTAGAGTGCCGCCTTCTCAGTTTCCATCATGGGCCCCGGGAACATACCTACCCTCATCTTCCAACTGCTTTCCGCTTGCACCAAATTGGGTGGGGCGCTCACTGGCTCCCAAACAGGGTCCCCACTGCTCAACCTCTGTTCAGGCAGGACTCTCCTCCTAGGTTACCTCCCCCACCCTTACGGGTCAAAACTCCACCCAGGATCTGAACCCACTTCAGACACTTCCAAGCCTCCTTGGGTCCCCCCGAGCCTCAGTCCTCCTTGAAGCCCTCAGGCTCCTTGCACTTTTATTCATGTCATCTGGGTTCCACTGCATGGTGGCAGGCTTGTCTTTTCTCCTTGCTGGCCCGTGAGCTCTACCAGAGATGAGAGGGAGTGTGTTCTATGCCGTCCCGAGCCCAGGCCCCTGGGGGAATGCCAGGCACGCAGTAGGCACTCAGTAAAAGTTAACGCAACCTAGTTAAATGTCTCTGGAGGTGGTAATGGAATGGAATGTTTAAAAAAGCAAACTTGTAGATCCAGAGAACAAGCTGATGGTTGCCAGATGGGAGGGGGTTGGGATAAAAAGGTGAAGGGATTGAGAAGTACAAACTGGCAGCTCTAAAATTAGTCATGGGGTATAAAGGAAAACATAGGGAATACAGTAAAAAAAAATACCGTAAAAACTGTGGATGGTGCCAGATGGTTACTAGACTTATTGGGCAGTCACTTCATAAAATATATAAATATCACAATGTTGTACAGCTGAAGCTAATATAATATGGTACGTCACCTACCTTTAAAAATGAATTTTAAAAATAAAATAGGCGCCAGCCTGTGAACCCAAATGTCACTGGTTCGATTCCCAGCCAGGGCACATAACCAGGTTGCAAGCCAGGTCTCCAGCCAGGTCTGTAGCTGGAGGCAGGTGAAAGGCAACCATACATCGATGTTTCTCTCCCTTTCTGCCTCTTTCCCTTTCCCTCTTTCTGAAAAATAATAAATAAAATCTTTTAAAAATCAAAATAAAATAAAAAGAGGGAAATAAATAATAAAACAAAAACACAGGCTTCGGCAATGAATGTATTTAAGCCTATGTGGCCATTGTTTATGACTACCACCTACATTTTTCTGGGTCTGTTAGCTCATCTGTAAATGGGGAGAACAGTATCTTCCTTGCAGGATAGTTGACGACAGCTGAATGAGGTAATGCCTCCAGAGTGTTTTCAAAGCCTTGACCTGGAGCAAAAACCCAATAAATGGGAACTGCTACTATTATTATGTTATTATTATTACTACAACTGTTCATTTCTAAAGAAGCTAAAAGCCCCATTTTCTATCTTCCCTCAGACCTCTGTCTATCCACACGTATCCATCTCCCTTTTTAAAATTACATTTATGGAGGTAACATTGGTTCATAATGTTCCACACATTTCAGGTGTACGACTTTATGACACGTTTCCCTTTCCAAAATGGTTCGATTCGGTGATTCCAATAAGAAAATCGGAAAGGTCACTCCTGGCCTCGTTAGCCACAGGCTGGCGCATCTGGACACGCACAGTGGCCCTCTCCGTTTCCATAAGTTCACGACGGCCCATTCTCTAACGAGTGGGGGGCACGTTCCCAACCTCTGAGATTGATGGATGAGAGAGCTGCCCAGCCCCCTCCCCTAAACTCTCCCTGGAGGCCACTGTCAGACAGAATCCTGAGCTAGAGGGACAGGGAAGAGCCAGGGGTTAACTCTAATAGTCTCCTGCCAGTAAACAATGCATCAGTTTTATGTTTGTCTTTTTTCTGATGAGGTTGGCGGTGGAGGAGAGGGAGAGTGTAATGACGATGTGGGCGGAAGGGCAGATCTGCTTATTCAATCACAGGACACAAAAATAGAGAAGACCTTTTAGATGAGCGGTCGGCCCCTGGATGGTTTAAGAATACTCTCCGCCAACCGTATTATCGAGCTTGCGTGCGACAAATCGTTAATCGTCATTAACTAACGTTTAATAGAAATAATCCTTTTTTCCGAAGTAGCACGGGACTGCAGTAATTCTCCTTCACTGCAATGCTTACAAAGCACTCTTGAATTTTGGGGTGTGTAGTAACAAAGTTTCTTCATAGACCCCTTTCTTTTTTCTGTTCCGGCAGCGGGACAGGTTACTGCCACAGCTCCCCCTGGTGGAGCAATTCCTCGAGTTGCCCACGTGGGCAGCCGCAGGGCTGCAGGTCCCAGCCTGCAACTTGGACCCTCTGCCCTAGCGATGCATTGATGACCAGTCAGGGTGCCAGCGTCTAGATCCCTTTTCTAGGACCGTGAGTGCTGTGGGGCACATATGAAATCCCCAGTAGACATCTGTTGAGTAAATTAAGCTGGCAATCACAGCCTGTTCTCTGTCACCTCCATACCATCCACCATTGCCAGAAATGTCCCTACCCATCTCTGCCTTCACCTAGGTGCCCCATCCTTATATCCCTGTGAAACTGTCCCTAGAATCCTCCGGATTCAGGTAGGTGAGGCTCTTGGGCTCCCTTAGTTCCAGCATGTTAGGTAGCCAGTAGTGTCTGAACCCCTCAAAACAATAGAAGGTTTTTGTTCATCTCTTAGGCAAAGCAGTATACATACAGAAGATACTGGTGCAGACCTCTAGGATGGATGAGTCAAATCACGTATGTCTGTCCTCTGTCACATCCCTCCCCTCTGAACTAGTTTCCCTATGTCAAATAAGGATGTCCTAACCACAGGGACACTTATTCAGCACATATTCAATACCCTACGCTGGGCAGCATTTCATCTTTTCCACCTAAGCCTCACAACAACTCTGGGACATGGACACTTTATCATGCCCGTGCTCATTCCACACCAATGTGACATGTGACAACCAGCAGCCCCCTGAGCTTGCCAAACAGACCCTGACCTGGAGCCAACCACGAGGTTCTGAGCCACGAGATTGGGTTCTCTGCCACCCTGCTTTTCCTTCCCATCAGCTCGTTCCGTTGCTATAACTGGCAGAGCAGCCTCCATGTCACAGCTAGGGAATTGCCCATCCTTGACTCTGCACAGAACCTCTGGGGGAGGGGTCTGGGATCGGCATCGTGACCGCCCCTCCAAACCAATCACGCTGATGTTTGAGGACCACTCTTCTGACCAAATTGCTTTCTTCTTGAATTAATTTTAACCCTCCTGAGAGTCTCTTCAAGAATCAATTTAGCAGAACCTCTTTCTCCTCAAGAAAATGAATCAAGCCTTCTACCTTTTCAAGCATTTCCCCCCAGTGGCTGGTTAGCACTCCCTGGAATGCTGTAAGGCTCTATCCTGTCTTCTCAACCCCCAAAGCCACTACTGTGCCCGGGCCTCCATGCATGTTCATGGGCATCCTCACCCTGGCCTTCCAGTCCCCTTTAAGCCTCTAGTTCATGCCTCCAAAATCCATCCTCTGGCCTCCTGCTAGATTGCCGTTCCCCGAAAGAGCCTGAGATATCTTGGTGGTACTCAGTCCGCAAATACGACCCTTCACAGCTCCGCCATATCATGAGTGTTCAGTTTTGTTCCCACCACTGCAGCCAGTGTTTCACCCCGTAAGTCATTGAGAATGCTGATACTACTCTCTGGAAGAATCTCTTTACCCCACCCATGGAGAAAATGTACTACTTATCCTTTAAGACCCAATCCCAATTGCCTTTCCTTTGAATTGATTTCTAGAACCATCTCCTTTGCCTCAGTTCTTACCCCAGGGTAGAGATAATACCTCCTTTCTCGGTGGCCCTCATCCTGCATAGCATATGCCTACTAAAAACATTTAATAGTGCTTTCTCTAGGCCAGCCACTTTATGTCCTTGACATGTATTTTCTTACCTAACCTTCCAGAACTTCCATGCAGTACATACTGCTATTATCATCTCCATTTTGGAAATGAGGAAACTAAAACCCAGAAAGGTAATGTCACTTGTCGGAGGTTATACAGCTCACAAGATGAAGAGTGAGTTGAGAGTTAAAGTTATAGCCACCTGACTAACACTGAGCTGCCACCAATAACATGCAAAAACTCAAAAACCCAGAAAGGACCCGCTGACTGGCTGACTTTCTCTGCGTCGGTACAAAGGGATGGTCCAGCCAGCCACATTGCATTGTCTCTATAGGTGGGAATAATCAGAGGATCCTAGATGAGAGGACAGAGCACCTGTTTGAGGTGCTGTCCCATAACTTAGAGTTACTAGTTTTAAGCTAAACTATCCGAGGAAGGTGGAAGCACCAGGGAAACTAAGCCATCTCTCTCTGAACAGAAAATTGAAAATGGCACTGAAGCATTGGACTTAAAACTAATCTTCTATGCCTAGTGAAGCCACAGTGATTGATTCTGAAAGCTTCAGGGACCATTTATTCCTAAAAGGGATCTCTGGAATAAGCCAGTGTTTTTTGAACCCTGACACTCCTCATTTCATTCTTAATGCATCAAAAATTTTGTTTAAAGCAAAAAGCATAGACTTCCATCTTAGCTCTATGAAGGGTTGGCATACGAGGTCACTTTTGCTGATGGTAGACACTGAGACAGGTATTTCTCTTATGCTGCTTATTTCCTGTTATTGTTTTCCAAGTAGTTGGTATCCGCTATAATTGTTATGAGATAGTAGGAAAGAGGGTGCAGCACAGTACTTCTTTGTTCCTGCTCTGATACTGCAAACTTGGTAACCACCTTAGGGCAGAATGCTGTAGAATTTTATAAGCTTTACAGTCAGACCTAAAATCTTGCTTTTATTCATTATTAACTTCTTCACCTTAGGCAGTGCATTTAACCTCCCTGACCCTCACTTTCTTACTCACCAGGAAAATGGATACGTATCTCGCGTAGATGTTATTGAGCTCAGATGAAATAATGCAGATGAAACCTGGCACATAGTAGGTCCTCAGTTATGGGAGCTACCATCATCACATAAACATTTAATACATGTAAATATGGATGGATTTAAATCTTTCATGTTAGTGGTTTTTACATTTTTGGTCTCTTTGTTTTATTTTCATCTGCCCCTCCTTTTCAGTGTTCCTTTGAATTATTTAGATTTTTACAAATACGTATATTGCAATTTATCTATTGACATTTTAGTTGTATAACCATGCATTTTGGGGTGACTGTTGTAGGGATTACAACACGCGCCCTTGAAGGAAAGGGCCACTTGAGGGGGTGACTTTCTCAGTTGACCAAATTATGGCCTCGGTTGGAATTGCCTTGTTGATGAACTGTCCCATAGGATGCTCCATGTGGGACAGTCACATCTTAGCTCCAGGATTGAGGCTCTAACGTCAGTTTATAAAATAAAAGCCGTCTAGCATGGAGCCACAGCAGAGAGCCACACACCTCCTGTCTATCAGTCCAACATGGCCAGATTTTAACCCAGCCTTGTGACAGATTATTATTATTTCTTCATTTGGCGAAATAGTTGATGCACTAGTTAGGGTAAGTCATGCTAAGATGGTGTAAAAATTATACCCCCAAAACCTGAGTTAGAACAGTAAAAATATTTATCTCTTGCTCATAAAATATCTATTTCAGACATTCCAAGTCAACGGTAAACTTTCCTCATGCACAGGCAGGCAGGCTCCTTCTGTCTTCAGGCTCTGCCACCCTTGGGCGCTGGAGGTCTCCGATGGCCTACGGCAGAGTGAGTGCTTTCCATAGGCTGGGCTTCCAGGTGGCACCACTGTAGACTGAGCTTAGTTCCCCACTGCAAGGGAGGCTGGGAAGTATAGTCTAGCTTTATAGCCAGGAAGAAAAGGAAACCGGTTTTAGGGAAAACCTAGGCTGCTCTGCCACACTCGTCTCACACTGTGAGTTAAATTCACCCAGTGGAGCAAGGTGTTCACCCTTGGAGGGGCATTGGAGGATGATAGACAGACGGAGGGAGCCGTTCATGCTCATGGCCTATTGCTTGTTGAATGCTCAGCCAAATTGCCTAAATTATTTAGCATCCTAATCTGAACTGCATAGGTGCCAGAGAGGTAAAAGATGCTCAGAAAATGTTTACGGAATAAAGAAGTGGATGGAGGAAGAGAAGGAAAGGAGGGAGGGAAGGAGTGTCAGTGGAAGTATGTGTCCTGCGAAGCTGATGGTACCACACCCCCATGTTAGCAGAAGATATTATTTATCCATGAACGTAGGTGAGAAAGTAGGTGAATAGCACAGCCCCGCCACCTGGAACACCTCTCAGTAAAGATAAACCATTCCCCACCCCTAACCCCCTCCACTGGCCACATCTTCCCTTAGGTACTCAGGCAACCCCAAACGAGGCCAAAAAAACCCACCCCACTTTTCTGTGAACTAATCAAAAGCCTTAATCAATTCTCCGATTTCTCTCTCTAACCCCCAGAGAGGAGATTGGAGGGCTTCCATTCCAACAGCTCATTTTCCTGAGTGGGTTCTGAAAAGGGACAGAACGTGAGGTTTTTTGCTTTAAAGGAACATAGCGCTCCTTTGAGAAGTCACTGGGACGTTTCGGAACACAACAGCGGAAGGATGGGCTTGTGTGGTGATAATTTGATGTAATTTCAGTGTCCGCCACTCACCTGGAAGTTCTGAGCCCCGCCGGGGGCATATCTTCTGCATTTCTGGCCTGGGAGAGTGGGCACAGGCACACCCCCCAGCAGCCTGGCCCCGCAGACTCACTGCCTGGTCCCTCACCTCCATTCACCCAGTGATTTCCTGATTCCAACCCAAGGGACTGCTGGGGAGACAGAGGACGCTGAACATTTTTCCAAACCCTTCATCAGAAAGGAGTCCACAAACTAAAACGAATCCACGTGCCTTTGATGGTTTGGCCTGGAAATATTTGACATTTTAAGTTAAGCCAGCCCACGTTAAACACAGAAGATTTTTTTCTAAACTTTATTTTTCAATTACAGTTGACATGCAGTATTGTTTTATATTACTTTTATGAATCTAGAATAGTGGCCAGACGTTCATAAACTTTACACAGTGTCCCCACTGATATTTCCAGTACCCACCTGGCACCATACATAGTGACTATGATATTGCTGATATTATGATATTCCTGCGACTATTCTTTAACTACCAATGCATACTTCGTAATCCCTTCACCGTTTTCTCCCAGTTCCCTGATCCCCTCCCCTCTGACAAGCATCAGTTTGCTGTCTGTCTTTGAGCCTGTTTCAGTTTTGTTTGTTCATGTGTTTTGTTCTTTAGGTTCCACACATAAATGAAATCATACAGTATTTGTCTTTCTCTGACTATCTTGTTGCACTTAGCCTAATGCCTTGTAGGTCCATCCATGCTGTCACGAACTGCACAATTTCGTTCTTTTTTTATTGGTGAGTAATATTTCATTATGTATATGTACCAAACATTTTTATTTGGTGGACACTTGGATAGTTTCCTTAGCTTGGCTATTGTACATAATGCGGCAATGAACATAGAGGTGCGTATATTCTTTTGAATTAGTGTTTTGGGTTTCTTTGGATATGTTCCCAGAAATGGAATCACCGGGTCAACAGGCAGTTCTATTTTTAATTTTTTGAGGCAGCTTCGTACTGTTTTGAAACAGCAGATTTTTGCATGAAAACCCGAAGTTCAGGCACCCCTAGAAACATCAGAAAGATGCACAGCACAGGACCCACATCCTGGATGGGGCCCCTGTGACAAGCGCAACCTTGTGCATGGCACAGCTACGGTGTAGAGGCCAGAGGATGACAGTCTTTGCTCACAAGTGGTTGGAATTAAGTTGTGCTCTGAGCAGAATTATGGAGACCCAAAAAAGAAACTGCAAGAGGAACTGATGACTGCGGAGAGGGGATTAGTGACATTCTAGGTCATTGAGGAGAGGGAAAGCTGTGGGGTCTGGTGATTAAGGAAAAAGCTTTGGAGTAAACTTTGTTTGAAATTTGGCTGTGTGTCCTTGGGGAGCTCACTTCACCTCTCTGAGCCTAGTCCCATCATCTGACAAATGCAAGCAGCGATTGTGCCTCTCTCACAGAGCTGCTCTGAGGGTTAAATACGCTGGTGTGGGTGCAGTTCTTAGTACAGGCCCCAGCACATGGGACAGAGTTAATGCATTTTAGCTATTCTTAGCTATTCACATCTAGACACGTTTTCCCAGATACACCACTTTGCAGGACCCTGGATCCAAGGTTATGAGTTCCCTGATGAAAAAGAATAGGATAAAAAGTTGAAAGTTGTGGAGGAGCCAGAACTATACAAAGCAGGAATATCATGTGGTGTGTTCTAACAAAGGAGATTTTGCTGGCCAGAGCTCAGAGGGAATTTCAGGAGGGGCGCAGCGTACCCATAGGAGAGGCGTGAACAGACAGGCAGTAGCACCTTGCTTTTGGAACAAGCCTCAGCAAAAGAAACCGGGAGCCAGTCGGCCCAGATTTGGAGGCAGGAAGGTGGGAGGGGTGCAGAAAAGAGCGAGCTGCCTGCCATTAGAAAGAAATAGAAAGAAGAGATGAAAGTGGAACACAGAACTGTGACTTGGGGAATAGACTGAGTGTGAGGGGAGGGCTGGGCTGGAAATGAACTTGAACCCTGATGAACAGTCATATGCCCAGAAGGTCATGAGGCTGGATCCTGGTTCCACTTCTCTCTCAGTCCTTTGCTGTGTGTCTGTTGGCCATTTCTTTGCCTTTCTGGGCCGCGGATGGTAGAGGAAAGGTTTAAACTAGGTCACCTACAAGTTCATTATGCTAGATTGTCATGAATCTAACCCTCTAGACAGAATGGGTTTCCATCAGTCTGAACAGGAACAAGGTAGGGTCTGTTGACCTTCATGTCACAGGGATGGACCCAGAGTTGGGGTACAACTGGGAGAGTGGCTGAGGCCCAAGGCTGTGCATTTGGAGGCTGTGTGCTCAAATCCTGACTCTGTCGCTTTCTGGCTTTGTAGCGTCATTGTCTGAACCTCAGTTTCCCCAAATGGTAAAATATTTAAGCAACTCTAAGATGGCCTGATGATCAGGTATATACTATTTTATGGGTCACTAATGAAGGAAAAGTGCCACCAATGTGACTGACATGCTGCCAATTGTAAGATGCATTTCAATTCAGAGATGTTTCAAATGTAAATCCTAAATCCCTGCATCTGAGAATCAGCTAAGTGCGGTCATGCCTGCTCCATAGGGATCCTTGGTGCTGAATGACATGATGTGTTCAGAATGCCCAGATAGGCCCGGCCAGGTAGCTCTGTCAGTTAGAGCATTGTCCTGATACACTAAGGTTGCAGGTTCAACCCCTAGTCTGAGCACGGGAATCAACTAGTGAATTCATAAATAAGTGAAACAACAAATCAATCTCTCTCTCTCACATCAATGTTTCTTCTCTCCCCCCTCCCTCCCTCTCCTCTCCCTAAAATTGATACATTTAAAAAATTTTTTTAAATAGACATAGAGCCCTGGCTGGTGTAGCTCAGTGGGTTAAGCACTGGCCCTAGAACCAAAGGGTTGCTGGTTCGATTCCCAGTCAGGGCACATGCCTGGGTTGTGGGCCAAGTCTCCAGTTGGTGGCACACAAGAGGCAACCACACATTGATGTTTCTTTCCCTCTCTTTATTCCTCCCTTTCCCTCTCTCTAAAAGTAAATAAATAAAATATTTTTTAAAATAGACATAAAATACCTGGTATAGAGCAAGTGCTCAGTGTAGGTTACTAGGTATCAATTAGCCAGGTACTAAGTGCTTATTGAACTAAAGAAAAGTTTAGAAGGTGATGAGTGAGTTTTAAAGGAGAAAAGCAAAATTGTTCAAGAAAGGTATATTTCTCAGAACTGACCTTCCATCCATTTTGACCAGGGTGACCTTTGGTTAGAAGGGAGAACTGAAGTGCCTACATGTAAATAACCTTTGTGGTTCTTTTTCACGTGTTTTTACCGTTATGATATTAGATGAGATTGTTTGCAATTCACTTCTGGCCTAGGGCACAGTCTTGCATCCTTGGGGGGACCCTGGTTTTCCCTTCCTTGGAGAACTTCCTGGATGGGCCCGTTCCACTGTTGCAGGAGAAGACTAAGGTGGGGTGCGAGCCAGGATCCCTGGTTTCAGCGCCATTTCCGCTGAAGGGTGAAACCTGAGTCTTCTGGCCTTTGCAGTAAAGAATTACAGATCAGCAAATCTATTAGTATGCAAGCAGGGTTTACTGGTGATGCATTCTCATGGGAGAGAGTGTCCTTGTGGAGGTGGCAGGCGTCAGGGGCAATAGATTCAGGCCAAAGCAGGGAAAGGGCAGCAAAAGTTAAGGGAAGCCAAAGGCCAGCATGGCAGGTGCCCTCCAGACCCGGAATGGCTTGAGGCCACACAGCCAGAAGGCCGGGAGAGCTGAGTCCTTTGTTCTGAGGGCCTGCATAGTTGCCATGGGGGTGCAGAAGTTACCTACGGATTGACCAGTAAAGGATGGGCCAGTTTTCCAGGGCTGGGGCATAAATACCCACAGGCATTCATGGGTTTCTTCCTTTAGTCACTACGGGCCCTTTCTGGCTTTTCAGGCCTTGGGATAAAAACAAGTTTCAAAGGCTTTCTTTCAAAAGATCACGGAAAAGACACACAGAATTTCAAGGACTGCTGAGTCACTGGGTAGGACAGGTGTCCCTCCTTCTCCCTGCCTTGATTTACCATTCATCGCAAGTGTCAAAAGGCATTTCCTGGCAGCCAGGATGTTAGATACGGGTCAGCAACAGCTGCGCAGTCTTAGAGCTCTTCCCATGCTGCTGTCTCACCTCCAAGTTCCTCTGTTCTCCAGAGAACATGAGCCCCTGACGGAGCTGCAGGAGGAGAGACAAAGGAAGAGAAGATGAAACCTGATCTACAAGGAAATTGGAGAGCAAGAGCGGTAGGGAGGAAGAGGGGGACAGCAAAGAAACCCCGCAGAGAAGTAAATGAATGGAGAAGAGCAGCTCCTCGGGGTCATTTCTCAGCCTGAAGGTTAGGCCCCAGCTGCCTGGAGGGAGCCTTGGATCAAGTTTTCAATTCCGGAGCCTCATCAGGGATCCTTCCCAAGGCGCTCACCTCCGGGAGGAAGGGCCGCTCTGTGGTAGTGCATCAGGCGGTGGAGGCGTCCCGTGTCCGATTAGCTGGGCCTTATCTGCAGAGCCCAGCGAATGGCCTGAAGCCATGAGCCAGCGAGCTTTGCAAAGCACTGAACCATCCCAGCTCTGGCTGACTGAAGCAGAGCCCAGGTCGGGCTGCTCCTTATCAAATGACAGGAGCACTTGGTCAAGCTGCGGAAATTGGATTTGAATGATGTCCACCTTCCTCCAGCCCTGCCCCACCCCCAGAGCATTCTGATGGGCCAGTGGAGTTAAAGGGACAGCTCCTTTAACTAGGTCCCCAAAGCCAGAAACCCCGAACCTAGGAGTGCCAGGCCTGCCCAAGGCCCCAGGGCCAGTGGGGGAGGGGCTGGACTTGGAATCTAGTTCTTTAGGCTACATCCGTCTTTGTCTTTCCGTGGAGTTGTCTTGGAAGTTTTTCTGAACAACCACCCTGCCTCTGAAGTGCCCCAGGTAGTGGATATTTTGTTCATTGTCCTAAAAAATATCTGGCAGGTAGAAGCATGAGCCGTAATGTGAACGAAACAATTTGGCCATAATGATAGTAGCTGTAATTGATCGGATGCTGTGCTATTTATTGCTTTTTATTAAATTCGTACAACCCCTCCCCACCAGGAGGTTGTTCTCATTGTTGTCCCCAGTTTGCATATGGGAAAACTGAGGCCTAGTGAGGAAAAGTCCCTTGCTCAAGGCCACACAGCTAAGTATGGTTGGTAAGTGGTAGGGCTTGTCTTAACCACTGGGCTTTCCTGCCTGCCCAGAGGGCTGTGTGGGTACAACTAGGATTCAACCCCTGAGTCCTGATTCTTGGCCCAGTGCTCTTTTGACTAATTATGATAACAGTAAGTCATTAATTAGCCTCCCATTTATTTCACTCAACAGTTCTAGGAACTGGTATAACCACCTGCATTCACCCAGGATCACTCTGCTAGTAAGTTGCAAAACTGGGACTCAAAAACTCCACATCTTTTCCCTTCCTAGCCACCACAGTGATATTTCAAAACCCAGCCTGATCCTGCCAGCCCACTGCGTACAGCCCTCTCACTCTGAAAACCAAACCTAAACTTCAGCTTGGGACACAAGGATGTGCATGATCCAGCCTTGGTGTCCTTCTCCATCTAAGCTTCTAACCTCCTCCCTTCACCCTCTTTGCTTTGGCCACACTGGCTTTTTGTGGCTTCTCTCACCCCAGGGCCTTTGCACATGCTGTTTCCTCTTTCTGAATATCCTGTTCATATGCTCCTCCCTGCCTATTGGACTCATTAACATCTACTTCTCCTTCTGATCTCAACGGAAGTGTCATGTCCACAGACAGTTCTCTCTCTTCCGGTGTATTCATCCATCTGTAGTTCCACATTAATATGTGAATGTTTAATTATGTTAAATGAGTTAAATTCCCACCCATCTAATTCCTATGTGTGTGGCCTCTGCCCTCTCCAGGCCTTGCTCTCCTAATCTGTAAAATGGATGACAAGGCTCCAGGGCTCATTCAAAATAGACACCTGGGGCCCCAGGTGGGCCAAGCAAAGGCAACGGGATCATCATGCGTCTCTGGGATTTCTACTCCGCAAGGGACATCCACTTAGTTCTGCCATAGCTCCCAAAACCTGCTTTCCACCACTATGATGGAAAGCAAGGTGCCTGGCTCTCTCATAAGAGGTGAATTGAATCCTGAATGCAGATGGCCTTCTGAAGCTGGGGACCAACAAATGAACACAAACGAGTCCTTCTCCCAACAGTTCTGGGGACCTTTCTCTGTCCAGTCTCCCTCCTGGGAGCTGGAATCAGAGGCAAATTGGATCCACTCCCTGACTTTTCTGAATGCAGAATTTAATAGGAAAACAGGCACAGGTGTATATGTGCATGTGTGTGTATATACAGAAATATCTCCCATTTATTGAGGGCATGCTGTTTCAGGCAGTGCTAAGCACTTCATAAATACCATTTCATTATCTCCTTTGAACCCCAAACAAAGCCCTCTGAAGTGTTAGTAATAGCCTCATTTTGTAAATGCAACATCTGAGGCTTCGAGAGGTGAATTACTGTCCCCGCTCTGTGACGCTCAGTGGGCTTTGCTCTGACTCTTTGCCAAAGTTACCCCTGGTCTTAACCAGGATGCTCGCCTGTCTGGGGGAGGCAGCGTGCTGTAATATTGGAAAAGTCCTGGGTTCAAGTCCTGGTTCTGCCCCCAGTTAGCAGATGGCTTCTCCAAGCCTTAGGTCCTTTATCTGCTGATAAAGGAGGAACAACAGCACCTCCCTTGCAGAGCCGTTTGAATGTTGAAATAAATGAAAATGAGGAATCTCGTGACTCCTCCATGCTCCCCTCAGCAGAGGAGGCTGAAAATACATGAGTTATCCTCACTCCTGGCAAACCTCAGTTAGACAGCAGGGAGGGCGTGGTGCCCACAATAGAAACAGGGATGAGATCAGTTGAGCTCTGAATGCCTGCTTTCATAAATTTGTCCTCTTATGTGGACAATTTGAAAGAATTAAAAAATCAGAAGTTGTCACTGAGCAGATGACTAGCTACTTTAATTTCCACGTGGACTCTTGTCTCAGACATGGAGAACCGTTCTGTTGTGATCTGTATTTTGAACCTATATAAGCCAGCAAATTCACCACTTTCTAAACACATTTTTCTTAATCTCATGTCATGAGGAAAAAAACAATGAAAATAACCAGACAGAAGCCTGATGCGGCCTTATGGCCATGGGAATCTAGGATGGACTTGGCCTTCGCAGTAAAGAAACACTTGCAGAGCTTGATGACGGTAGTTATTGTAATAAAAGAGAACAGTAGCCATCCAAAAAGGGACCAGGTAGGAGGTGGGATTGGGGTGATAATCCTGTGAGCTTTGGCGGTGAAATTTAGCCTCAGGATTCAGCCAACAGGAAGTGGAAAGCACACAGATAGTGGAGACTAATAGCCCTGGTGAGACCTCAGGGTCCTTCACCTACTTACTGAGACTGTGAATAAGTGGCTCCACCTTTCTGGGCCCCAGATGCCATATCACCAAAATGGAAAGCATCATACGCTTATTCATTCAACAAACATTCCCTGAGCACCTACTATGTACTAGGCACCATTCTAGGCATTAGAGCTACAGCAGTGCGCAAGACTGGCAAACCCCTGCCAGTAGAGCTGAATTTACATAGAACAGTAAGCCAGAAACAGTAATAATAATGAACCCACCACTGATCCTGTCCTCAATCCCTCATACCCTTTGAGGCAGACAGAGTAGCTGTTGTGTCCCCACTATACAGATGTGAAGACTGAGGTCTCTGCACACCCAGCATTAGGTTGCAGGCCACCTGGCTCTTTTCCCTTTTCCCTTTTCCTGTTGCCTTTGGTGAACCAGGTCTTATTGCTAAGTGGGACCATAGGACAGATATTGCACAGGCTTCTGCCTCAGCCTGTGATTCGTTCCTCGATGCCACCATCTGCAGCATCTGCAGAATCTGTTGTGGGAACTGCCCACAGTCCTCTGCCTCTGTTGCCCCTCTAGGATTGTTAGCTCTTCCAAGGCAGAGGTCATTGTGTCCCAGGGTGTAGCATGGGGTCTAGCACCCAGGAAGTGCTTGGAGAACACGTGTTGAGTAGAAGAATTGATGAGCCAGGAAGGAAAGAAGAGAGGGAGGGAGAGAGGGAAAAGGAGACAGGCAGGGAACTAGGGAAGGCAAATGTCTGACTTGTGTCACAGCATAGATATTGAATGGGTGGATAGATGGTGGGTGGGTGAATGGCTGGAGGGAAGAAGAGAGAAAAGAACGAGGCAAAGATATAGAGAGTAGGGATGAAAGAAGGATAAATAAACCTTTGGAAGAATCAATGAATCAAACAGATAAAATAAAGAAGGAAATGCAACTCAAACTCCTTCTTCTTCCCAGTTTACAGCTTACCCCCTTGACTCTGCATACAGCCTTCAAGGCCCAATTAAATCTTACCTCGGGTGTCTGTTCAGACCACAGAGACTGATCCTTTTCTAACCTGCTAGCATTCCCGTTGTCTCATTGCCAATTAGCGTGGTGGTTACATACTCTCCCTTCCCCCAGATTGAAACAGATCAGAGCACTTGTTGACATCCAGCCGTGGTTAAGTCGCGGGGCTGTCAGAGGAAGACTGGCTGCGACAATTTTGACTCCACCACTTGCTCACAAAGGCACTGAGAAGCTACTCCAGCTCCTGGAGGCTTCACTGTCTGTGCTGTGTGGGACAAGACACTGTCGCCGCCTCACAGAGGTGTTCGGAAGACCGCCCGTGAGAAAGCGCGCAGCAGGCTTCTTGCGAGGTCCTGCCTGCAGCCAGCGCTCGGGCAAGTTAGTTGTGATTATGGTTATTGTTTGTCCAACCCGTGGGCGTCTCATCTGCCCAACAACGCTGGGAGGCTTTAAGAGGTAGCTACCCTGTCCTCTCCGGGGGACACGCACACCCAGCCCTAACACAGGGCCAGGTCTCCAGCCTGCTTACTGGGGGAGGCCTGGATCAACCCAAGTCCCGGAAGTTTCATCTCGAAGCACCTCCTTTTGGTGAGATTTAATTTGTCAGGGATTTTATTCAAGACACCTTTGCAGAAGTGTGTTAATTACAGCACACTCAGAGGAGAATGAAATGGCCTTGGTGCATGGTCTCTACAAACCTGTGTGGCCCCGATTTCTTTGGGGTGTCTGTGAGTGAGGACGCCCACACCCCTTCCCACTGAATCAGCTGGGGTGGGGCCTGGTGAAGCTGCAGGTTTTCAGGATCCAGTCCAGACTTAACCAAATTAGAAACTCTAAAAAGCAAGGCCTGGAAATCTGCATTTAATTAATTCCTTAAATGATTACAGCACCTGGTTATTTAGGGAACTACTGCCATGCACAGCCCTGCAGACACCTAGAGTTCAGCCCTTAGAGACCTTTGAGAGTTGCTAGCCCAACCTCCTTCTTTATCCACTGGACAAAGTGAGGCCCAGAGAGGGTAAGTGACTTACACAAGGTCACACAGTAAGATAGTCACAGGGCTGGGACACAAACCAACGGCCCCGGTCTCACTGCCCTTCTAGCTTGACTCCATTGAACCACTGACCCCTTCCTCTGGGAGGAGTCCTTCCTGGCTCTACAAAGGGAAGAAGGCAGTTAGCATTTATGGAGCCCTTACTGTGTGTGTACCAGGTACTTGACAGAGGACTTTCCAGCGGTCCTAAGGGCTGGCACTACCCTGCCCATCATGCTAGAGGAGGACGCTGAGAATTCGAGAGAGAAAGCATCACATTATAGTCGCTGAGAGACAAAGCCTACTGTTGTTACATCAGACAAAGGCTGATATTACAGGGGAAAATCGAGGGAGAGCCTGTTCATCACACCTGTGGTGAAAATGATTTTACAATAGCTTAATATAAAAAAGACCTTGTTTTTCATTCATGTAAACAGAATATACTACAGCCTGCAACCCAGTAGGAATCCCTCATAACGCGGGCCTGTGACCTTTTCTGTCTGTTAGAATTTCATCTGTAGCAGTGATTCTCAACAGTGGGCAATTCTCCACCCCCACCCCCACCCCCAAACATCTGGCAATGTCTAGAGACATGTTTGGTTTTCACAGCTGGAAAGATACCACTGGTACCAAGTGGGTAGCAGCCAGGGAATGCTGCTAACCATCCTAGGATGCATATGACAGTCCCCCAACAGCAAAGAGTTATGTGACCTCAAATGTTAATAGTGCTGAATTTGAGAGACCCTGGTCTGTGAAATGTGAGACTGACTTGGTGAAGTCTTGTGGCCCCGCCACCCTGGGAGGCAGTGTAGCAGCTCCTTCTGGCAGTTCCCCCCACAGACACGAGGGTCACAAGGCTCTTTGGATGGTCCCATCTTCATACACAGAATGGGTATGAAAGGAGGGGGCTGGAAAAAAGACAGAATAGGGAATACGTGAATGAAGTCTCTACCCGAGATCAGGCAAGCGGTTAAGAAGTTAGACCTCAACGCCAGGTCCGGCTAACTCCCAAGCCTGAGATATTTCAAATGCTGTCTCTGGCCTTAGAGCTTGAAGCTCCATGAACCAAGATTCTGCAGCAGAAGCCATTCTTCTCCTTTGCGTCATATACCATCTGTTTTTAATTCTACTGTAGAATGGATTGAGTTTCCCAAGTTTAATATCACTCATAACCTGGGACATAGAGTATCTGCTCCCTGTCTCCCCCTCAGTGGCAGTAGAACAGATTAGGAATTAAAAATGCAGACTTAATGGGCAGCATGAGTGTGAGTCTGGGGTCTTCTGATGTCACCCTGGGGAAACCCTTCATCTCTCTGGGGATCCTGTTTTCTCACCTCTAAGCAGCGGGGAGGGGGTGCGGGGGCATAACAGAACCCATCTGGAAAGAGTACTGTAAATCTTAACTCAGAACGCATGAAGAGTGCTTAGCACACTGTCTGCGACATGGAAACACTTATGAATGTTGACAACAATACTTATTTTCATTGTCATGGTCATTATAAGTAAGGATAAGGAGAAGGTGGAAAATGGAAAATCTGGGAAATACTTGGCATTTGTGAAGCAAATCTGGGTCTGACACTTGATAGCTCCCTAAATCTGACCTGTCATTTCTGCTTTTAATGAAAACATACTCGATATTGGAATGAATTACTATTAAAGAGGTCTTGTTATTAAGCACCGAGGGATTAATGGCACACTCAGTGGGTTCTAGTCATGGAGTGAAAAACCTCAAGGGGGAAAAGAAGCAGAGGGGTGCGAGGGGTGCACCACCCCGGGTCCAATTGGAAAACCCCTAACCACTTAGCTGGCTGCTTCTGCTGCTCTAAGGAGCCTGTACATTAGGAGAGAGCTTTGCAGACAGACACTAAGGAAACTGAGGGGGAAAATGACTTAGTCCGGCTCTGGACATTCATTCCTGCATGGGTGACTGCAATCAAGGGACTTAGGGAGATTTGAGACCTTTGTTACCCCCTCAAGGGGTCACTCTGTGGAGCAGAAGGAGAGCTGGCCTGGGCATCAGGATGGCCCTGGCGTGATGGCAGAGAAGGAGAGAAAGAGGAGGTGTCAGCAAGAGGCAGGGCCAGAGGGTCTAGAGCCTGGGAAGTCATAGCAAAGAGTCTGGTTTAGAGCAGGACTGTGATTAATACCATTGTTTGAAACTCACTCAGGCCACTAGCTGGAGAATAGGCTGAAGAAGGGGAAGCAGGAGACTGGTAAGAACCGTTGCAGCCACCTGGGTACACGTTTACAGAGGCCTGGCCTAGGATCGGGGTAGGGGCAGTGGTGATGGAGACAGTGCACAGGTGCTTGTTTTGAAGGTCAAGTTGGCAAGATGGGCTACTGGTTAGATGGGGAGAGTGAGGGGCAAAGGAGGCACTCAAGGACGCCTCCCCTGGATTAGAGCTGAGATGCACATCAGCACCTGTATCAGTCAGCTGTTGCTGTGGCAATGCTGCGTAACAGGCCACCCCCCAACTGCAGGGCTTAGAACGACCGTGGCGAGAGTCCGCAGTCATCTGCCCATCGGCTGGGCTCAAATTAAGGAATCTGTTCTAGCCACGTCATCAGGGATTTTATGACACAGCATCTCATTATTTTAGTTTTAATATTGTCATTACATAACATCGTATCATGTCAACATAACACCAGGGGTATTGTTACAAAGGTTCTACAACGAACACATTTTACTGTGGAAGATGGGAAAGAGTTACTTTAAAAAATGAAGCTGCTCGGAACAACAGGACACCTCGGTGGCTTGCAGAAGCTGTGGTGGAGTGACTCTAAAACCGCTTTGAAAGGTTTGTGCCAGCGACCCTGCAGCTCAGGGCACTGAGAGAGAGGAGTTTATCCCGGCTTAGGCACCCGCAGTTTCCCGATGAGCTTTGTGCCGCGAGCAGCGGCTCTGGCGGGCGGATAGCCTGTCACGCCTTACACAGGATGAGCCTGTCACTGGTCAAGAAGCCAAGCCAGCCCGAGAGATTGCCTTGCCTCCCCCCGGTCGATGCCGTCCGTGTAACACTGACCATCGCAGCCACCGTCAAGCCAGCACCGGTCCCTCCATCTCCGGTTCTGGATGATGCAGCTTGTCAAGAAGCCATCAGCCGGCAGGGCTGGCTGACTCTGAGCCGGAGGGGGGTTCTTTTCAAGGACAAGCTGAACGCACGGCAGGGAAAACAGACAGAGGCCCAGCCCAGCCTCCCTGGCCGAGGACTTAGGTAACAACACCAAGGAGGAAGCAAACCAACAAGGCAATGCTGTGAGCCACGCCGGGTTTCCACGTCTTGTTTCCCACGGAGAAAGAACGATTAGGGATGTGCTTGAAGAAAACTGTTGCCGCCCCAAATGGCGATTCGCAGCCTGGACAGGAAGTTAGTAAGCGGGACCCCACGAGACACGCGCAGCCGCTGTGTTTAGAAACCGGCGGGGCGGGCTGCGGCTGTCTCAAAGACCAAGGGCTTCGTAGAGAACGTGCGGCTTCTGGCTCCACACAACAGCAAACTTGCACTTGGCCGGCACGCCTCACGCCCCGGTGTCCCCTCCTCCCGGTCCTCTCGCTGTGCTGTCTGCTGCCCCGGTGAGCGGAGCCGCCAGATTTGTGCTTGCGCAAGATGAAAAGTTGGAAATCACCCATCACTCCTGTTCCCCCGGCTCCCTTATTCAGCCCAAATCCAAGTCCTGTTAACTGTACCTCCTCAACAGTTTTCAGCGCAGGTTCCTTTTCCCGCCACCCTGAGGCCATCCCAGTTATCAGCCTCCACGAGGTATCATCTGGCCCACAGCAGCTGTCCCCTCACTGGTCTGGCTTGCCGCTTTGCCCGCTTTCAATCCATCCTTCACACGGCTCCACAGACACCATTTCAACACACGGATCTGCCGATGCCCTGGTTTCAAGCCCTGCCATGGCTCCCCAGTGCTTTCAGAAGAAAGACTGAAATTAGGAATCCGCTCCCTTGTTCCCAGCATGGTCTGGGTTTCCGCCTGCCTCTCACCACTGTGCAAGCCGCTGCATCGGCCTGGGACACCCTTCCCTCCACCTTGCGCCCAGTTTACCCCGTCCTTCCTGCCATTAGGCTGTCCTTTGCCCACAGCCGCCCATACAGGTGAGATGGGAAACATCATTATACAGGCAGGGAATTATATTCCTTTCCTTCAGAGCCCTTGTCACAGCTCGTAATTACGTCTTCATTTTTCCTGTGATGATCCGTTAAAATATGTCTCCCTGCAACTGTGGATGAGTTTACTGAACACGCCACATACTCCCGTCACCCACCTGCTCCCCACCTCTCTGGCCTCGCTGTGCTATGGCTGAACTCCCAGGCTCCCTTGCAGCTAGGAAGGGCTGCACAGCGGGTGCTGACTGGGACTTCTGGGAAAGATTCTCAAAAGAGGGCAGATCTGACTTGGGTGCCCTTGGCCTACAAAGCCAATGAAGACAAGTGCCGCTGACATCTTTCAATCATGAAGGCAGAACTCCAGAAGGATGGCGGAGCAGAAAGGGAAGGAGCTGAGGGCCTTGTTGCCTGGGTTGAGTGGCCGGGTCAGGCCTGGTTCATTCACGACCAACCTCTTAGTGCTGCTGGGTTAGGGTTTCGTGCGACTCTCAGCTGCTGCGTTAACCGGTACACTGCCGTGGGACTTATGACTTACTCCACAAGATCCTAACGGATACAAGCTCCATAAGATGTGGCCTGTGTGTGTTTTTGCTCTGCACACGTGTCCGGCATGGCGCCTGGTGCACGGTAGATGCTCCGCAAACATCTGTTGAACGAGTGGGTGGAGAGAGCGCCGTCTGGAGTCCAGCTGGTCCGGGGCTCCAGCTCCTGATCTATTGGTAACGGCTGTGTGCCCACTTCACCTCTCTGAGCTGCCGTTTCCTCAAGGCCCAAACCAAGCTACTCACATAATTTTCAGGCAACTATTCTGAGGATCCAACAAGTGATGTGTGCAAAGGGCCTGACCTTGACTCAATAAATGGTAGCTGTTGATATTCTGAGCGATTGGCTCTGACACCTCCAACTGCCACTCTGAACATGGACTGTGATATATGTGGCTCTGTGATAGGCGCTTGGGGACAAAGGTCTGCGGAGTGGACTTGGCAGCTCAGTTGATGAGAAAGGATTTGCATAAATGCATGGAGAACCCACTGTATCTCTCCGTAAAAATCTGCTAATGGCTTTGGGCGGGACACAGACCCTCCGTGGGAGTGGAGAACAGGGAGAAATCATTTGCACAGATAAAGCTTTCCCGGGTAACAGCCCAGGGCCAGGGAGCCTGCTTCCCTTCTGTTCCCTTCGTTGGCAAGCACGTGTTGACACTCCCACCACGGGGCTGAGCGCTAGGCTGACTCAGGTGCCCTCACACAGAGGTGCAGAACAGGCCACGGGAAGGTTCTTGCCTGCCGGGACAATGGACTAAATGGGCAAACGCTCACACAAATGAACTTCTGAAGAGAGATGAATGAGCTAGAAAATAAATGTGTTCCAGGACATAGCCATGCTCTGAAAAGTGACAGCGTCTGGGAAAATGGGGGGCCAGGCTTGTGACCCTAATCAGAGTAGGGGGATGCGGTTGGCAGAGGATGCCGATGGGATTGGGCATGGAATCTTGGGGAAGATAAGGGTTTTCAGCACCCCACTCCCACCCCGGTGTCCTATGTGTGTGCTGGACAATTCGCCATTTGTCACTTCACCCGCTTCCTTTGAAAGCCCAGCATAGTGCCAGGCAGTGGGCACCCAACGGAAAAGACAAGACCGCTAGCCCTTTGCTTTCCTCATCCTCCCCAAGTTTTTCTTTCCGTCCTGGTCCCGCACTCTCCCCTCAGCCTGCCTTGAGGATAGAGGAGATGCGTGCCATTCCTGCTGTCTGGGGCTCCCTTTGAACATCTCCTCGGGTCTCCTCACAAGGTTGTGAGTCATGGAGGGAGTGGGCATCGGCAAGGCCAGCGAGGTGACATAGAGACCAGTGGCCCACAGGCCAGGCCAGGAGTTGGATTCCTTCTCAATGCACGAAGCCTATGCAGGACCTTCTGCGGTAGCGAACCCTTCTTTCTGACCAGCAGCCTTTACCCAGGGAGAGTTTGCTCTGGAGGGCCCAGTTTCCATTCTGCACCATTTGAGGATGGCCCTAGGAGTTGACTTGTTGCCCAAATTGATTCTCTTCGCCCCTCACTGCTGCCTCAGAGCTAATGGCTTGGTGTCAGGGCTCAGGAGTCAAGCCATCCGGCACCTGCCCTGCTTTCACTTTGCTGTGTATCTGGGCGGAGACAACCCCTTCTGAGCTCCCTCCTCTGCCCCAGCAACACAGGGGCCCCCCACCCCCTGCAGCTAAGGGAGTGGCTGCTGGTCAAAATCAGTTTCAACCCCGCTTCAGCCCTTAGCCCTCCCCTGAGCAGAGGCTGGGGACCCAGAAGAGCCTGGCGAGCCAGTCTGCTGTCCTGCAACATGTTTGGAGAGAAGGGGTGTCTGCCAGAGGGTCCCCAAATAGCACTCCGTGACACTTTGGGGTGGACCTGTGTTTAAGCCCAGCTCTGCCACCTTCTTGCTCCATCACCCTGAGCAGTGACTTAGCCTCTCTAAGCCTTTATTTGCTCTGCTGTAAAATGGGCTCAGGGTACCTTCCTCCCTGTGGAGCCAATAGGGAGACAAGCGGGGAGGCTTAGCTCTGTGCTTGATGCCCAGCGAGCATTCATTCAACCAGCATCCCAGTCTTCTGGATTCAATCGGACGGGGCCTCAGGACAAGTCCTCCCCCAACAGGGAGCCTCTGTTTCCCTGTCTATGAAAACAAGCGGCCATATGTGCTGACCTCCGAGATCCCCTCTGCCCTAAAAGTCACTGTCATCTGCATCTGCATGCGCGTACACACGCACATGCACACGCTCTCCTACATATGCTAAGATATGCTAAGAGCTGTGTAACCTTGTACAAGCTGTTTAACCTTCTGAGCCTCAGTCTGCTCATCTGTAAAATGGGAACACCTATCTTGGAAACTGGGGCCTCAGAGGGATCCAGCAGGGTGGTATTTAGCACAGGGGTTTTAGAAATGCTATATAAATATTAGCTGTTAGACCCTCTCCTACCCCACCCCCACGTACACCCTTGCACTTGGTGGCATTCTGTCACAGGTTGATTGTCACGAGAGCAAGAACACAAATTTTCCGTTCAAAACCTGCAGCCCACTTTGTTCCCTAATGGATTTAAACAAGATTTTCTCTCACAGCAATCTTCCCTAACCTCTGTTGTTCCCTTTTTAGAGCTTCAGCCTCCTTTCGCATTGATCGAGAAATACAAATTAGACATTGTCTGAGGCCCCTTGTCTCTCAGGGAACTGCTTCGTAAGGGGGTTTTACTTTCTCCAGAAGAGGCTTCTTAAAGCCGCCTCGTCCCAGGACGTGCAGAGTGGTTTCCCCGGCCCGTCCTTGCACACAGAACGTGCACAGTTTTCCAGACGGGGATGGAGAGGGGCCTTGTAGCAGCTGCCCCACGTCCAAGTGCAAAACTGCCCACCCCAAGAAGAGACAACAGTGATGGGGTCTTCATGTTTGTTCGGGGCCCACACCTTTCAACCATCACCATAAGGAAGGGGGGTCTCCTTGTGCCCACTTTACGGATAAGGATCCTAAAGCTCAGAGCCGCTAAGCCCTTGGAACAATGTCTCACAGCTTTTCTCCAGGCTTGGGTGAATGACCAGACCAGACACCCCTTCTTTATTGCCTGCGTATTGATTAAGCCCTTAGTCTGTTCAGGCTCTTGTGTAAACAAAGATAGAGATGACAAGGAAGCCCACAAGAGAAGCAAGGTGATTTCAGACCGTGACCACTGCCACACGGGGGAGTAATGGGAAGAAAGGTGGCTCCCTGCAAAGGTGCTCGCCTCTTGGAAGGTGACATTTGAGCTGAGATCTGGGGAGTGAGGGGGGCCTGCTGCACGGGGCTCTGGGAGAAGATGGTTCCTGGACCAACAGGGGAGCAGGCTTGGGAGTGAGGACAGGAAGGCAGGGGGAGCCACGGAGCTGAGAGGAGCCAGCCCTTGTCGGAGGCCATGAGGGGGATGTGAATCAGCCAGGTGGCAATTTAAAGGACCCTCCTGAGCACCTGGTGGAGACCTGAGTGTCTCGGGACCCACGAGCAGGAGCAGGAGGCACTGAGGAGAGACAGGCTTTAGTGGAGCAGGGAAGGGAAGGGGGAGGCAGGATGGAAGGCCGGGCATCTGAGGCAGCGCATGGTATTCCAAGGGCATGGAAGCTGGAAGGAGGTCAGCTTCGCTACTGATCAGGGCAGCACTGCGTGGTGCAGCCCCCCAGTTGACCAGGCCGCCAGGAGGGGCGAGAAGCCACGTGGTGGGGGCATCTCAGGCAGGAAGGAAGTGTGGGATGGTGGATGCTGTTGTTGAGGGGTCAGGAGTAGCTCTGGGTAGAACAAGGAGCTTGGGGGAACAGACCACCCTATTCTTCTTAGGAGTCTCTCTGTGTGTCTTCCTGTCTCTGTCTGTGTCTCTGTCTCTGTCCCTCTGTCTCTCTCCCATCTTATAGGCCATGCGACAGAGAGCACCAAACCACAGTGGACTGGGGCAGAGTATCCTGGCCATTGGGAAGTGGGGCTTTGATCACCACCTCCTGGGTTTGGGTCCCAGCTTCACCGCGTACTCCCTGGGTGACCCTGTGCAAGTGAAATTATCTGACCCTTCGATTACCTGTCTGTAAAGCAGGAGTAAAATAGCATTGACTTCACAGGGGTGTTTTACCAGCTTTATTGAGGTGTAATTGGCATTCAGTTAACTGCACATGTTTAAAATGCACAATTTGATAAGGTTCAGGATCTATATACATCTGTGAAACCATCACCACCGGATAATGAACACACCCATGGCCCTAAAAAAGGGTCTGTGCCCTTCTATAAAAATTCCCCTCTTATTTTCCCACTTCCCCCACCTTCCCCAGGCTACCATTCTCACTATACTTCACTTTGCATTTTGAGAGTCTGTCGCGTGGCTGTGGGTATCGATAGCTCATCCCTTTCCTTGTAAGAATGTACCACATTTTGTTCATCCGCTCTCTCATGGACAGACCTTGCTAGTTGGGTCAGCTGTGGACATGTATACATATCTCCACGTGGACACGTGTTCTCATTGCTCTCAGGTCAACACCTGGGAGTGGAACTGCTGGATTACGTGGTAGGTGTAGGTGTAACTCTGTATGAAACTTTCTAATTATTTCCCAACATTGTGGCACCATTGTACATCCTACCACGTATGTATAAAAGCTCCGGCTCCTTCCCATCGTGGTCAGCACTGTGACTATCTGTCTTTTGAATTTTAGCCATTCTAATAGGTGGTCAGGGCATCTCCCTGAGGTTTTTGATTTTCATTTCCCTCATGACTAACGATTGTTGAGCATCTTTTCAGATTCTTATTTGCCATCCATGTGTCTTGTGGGGGCAGTGCCCGTTCCACTGTGTTTGCCCAGTTTGGGAGGCTGCTTATTTTATTCCTGTTGAGTTTTGAGAGTCATTTAGTATCCTGGATACAATTCCTTATCAGAGATGAGATTTTCAAGTTTCTCCCCATCCGTGGTTTGTCTTCATTTTCTTAACAGCATCGTTAAAAGAACAGAAACTCTTCATTTTAATGAGGTGCAATTTATCAATTTTTTCTTTTATGGTATTTTTTTTCCTCCTCGGGTGTTAGGATAATTCAGTGCCTGCCTGGCACATGATTAAGCACTTAATAAATGGCAGAGGCCTTCGTTATTAATCCAAAGGAGAAAGTGCGGCACACCTTCCCTTCCCCTCTCTGTGCCTCGGTTTCCTCACGAGCACAGTGGAGGAGCTGCGGGACTAAGTGACGTTTGAGGCCCTTTGCCCTGGGCAGGCCAGAGCGTTCATATTCTCTAAAGGTTGAAGGGGAACATTGGGGGAAGGGGTTGAGGACTGGAAGCCAGGAATGGCGAAGCTGCTTTCCCAGGCCCAGCAGCCCTGCCTCCCTGTGAAACTAAGCGCCCTGCAGGTGGCTGCAGGGCCCCGGGGGGCACTTGGGTGATGCCGGCACGGGCAGCCCCGAACGCTACGTGCTTTCTGGAGCTACACAGAAGTTAGGGCAAAACTGAGGCTCAGAGAGACCAGGTTACAAAGTGGCAGACCAGAGGCAGGATTTGAACCCGGGTCTGCAGGGCCCCAAAGCCCACCCTCCCCCGGCTCCTGCTGGGCCCTGGAGGAGGGAAATGACCAGGCAGGCAGAGCGCGGGGAGCTTCAGCCAAAGAAATGTTCCATCTGAAAGTCACAGTGCATTCCCTCCGAAGCAGCTGCGGGAAAAAAATAGAGTGGGTCGAAATTAGCAGATCTTTTTTTTTTTTCCCTTGTTAATTTATAGCTTGTTCGTTGACGTGCTTATCAGGAGGACGTCTTGCTCTCTGGCTTGGCAGCAAAGTCAACGGCAAAGGACTGACAGCCCGGAACAGGCCTCCTCCCCCACGGCAGTCACAGCTGGGGTTGGGAGCTCTCTGTCCCCGTGAGCATCTCGGCCGGGGTGGTCCCTACACACGACATTATTAACCAAGAAAACGGGGCACGCAAAGGCCTGGCACAGGAGCCAGCTGGCCCTCTGTGGAGCCCAGCTGCCAGGGTGGCCCGGGTCATAGAGTAGAGGGGCCACTGGTGTCATGGAAAGCATCCGTGTTCATCCTGGAGGCCTCGCCCGGGGCCATGGGAAGTTTCAAAGCACGGAAAGGAGAATCAGATTTAGACCAAAGCTTCCACCCACCCAGCAGTTTCTCAGCGACGACAGTCCCTTCAAGTTGACATGGGGAAGTGTTTCATCTGCCTGGGAAGGGAGATTTATTAAATATTGGGAATGGACATGGAAATGGGAGGTGGTCAGGCTTCATTTCAAAAGGGCTTTTCAAAGAGGTGGTTTCAGTAGTCCCTCCCTTTTATCAGCAGTGTTGCTTTCTGGGGTTGCAGTCGCCCACAGGGGTTCAAAAATATTGCAGTTACCTGTCGCATAGCAACGTTTAGGTCCGTGACGACCTGCGTAGAGGACAGTGGTCCCATAGATTATACTGAGGTTAAGAAAATGTCATCGCCCACTGATACCGTAGCCATCCTATCCTAGTGTTGTAGCGCAAAGGTTGCAAAAAAAAATAAAATCCCAAAACACTAATTCAAGAGTACATGCCTCCCTACATCCGTTGCAGCAGTATTTACGATAGCCAAGTAAATACTGGGGAAGTAGCCCCAGTGTTCAGTGTGAGGCTAGTGGATCAGAGTTGTGGCCCGTGTATACAATGGAATATCATTTGGCCACAGAAAGAATGAAATGTTACCGTTTGCGATAGCATGGAAGGATGTCAGGCATAGTAAGTGAAATAAGCCAGACTGGGAAAGCCAAACGCCATACGACCTCACCTATAGGTAGAATCTCAAGTCAATAAACAAACAAAGTGAAAGCAGGCTCGTAGATACAGACTTCAAATTGATGTTGGGCAGAGGGGAGAGGTGTTTGGGGACAGGGTGAAAACTAGGTGATAGGATTAAGTTCACAGGGCAGTTACACAATGAGCAGAGGAATGTAGTTAACTACACTGTAACAACTACACGTTTTATACATGTAGCCTAAGGACGCAGTGTTTATAAAGTGACCGCAGTGTCAGAAACGTTCTGGGTCTTCACACTCACCGACTCCCAGAGCAGCTTCCAGTCCTGCAGGCCCCCTGCACAGGGGCTCCATTTTTCACCTTGTACCTGTATGTTTTACTGCTTTTTTTCTAGGCTTGCATAGGCTTAGATACAGAAATAGTTACCATTGTGTTACAGTTGCCTGCAGTACTCGGTACAGTAGCCCGTTGTGCAGGCTGGTACCCAGGAGCACAGCTCTCCCCGGGCACAGCCTACAGCCTAGGGCGTAGTCGAGCGGATTCTGGGATGTTAGCACAATGGTGGAATCACCTAATAATGCGTTTCTCAGAATGTACCCCTGTAGGTAAACCACTCGTGACTGTACGTGGAAAATTCCAGAAATAAACTATCCCTAAGTTTTAAATTGTGCACCATTCTCAGTGGCGTGATGAAACCTCACCCTGCCCCGCTTCGCCCTGCCTGGGAGGTGAATCATGCCCCACGTTGGTCACCTGGTAGCTGTCTCAGTTACCAGATCGGCTGTCTCAGGGCTTGCGTTCACGCCACCTATGCTTTATGGACACAAATCGCAGGAGTTGTGATGCTGGCAACTTGGAGGGGCCCAAGCGAAGTCCTAAAGCTTACTTAAAGCATGACTTCACCCTTAGTTTTTGCATAAGTCAAACAAGGGTAACCAGGTTCCTACCTCTTAGAATCATCATGAAGGTTAAATAGGATTATTGTCAAGATGTCAGAATGGGCCCTGGCCAGTGTGGCTCAGTTGGTTGGAGCATCATCCTGGAACCCAAAGGTTGCAGGTTCAATTCCTGTTCAGGGCACATACCTAGGTTATGGGTTCAATCCCCAGACCAGGCATTACGATCCTCAGCAGTCCGGGTATGTACAGGGGGCAACCAGTTGATGCTTCTCTCTCGAGCTGATGCTTCTCTCTCCATTCCTCTCTCTCTAAAATGCAATGAAAAAATGTCCTCAGGTGAGGATTTAAAAAAAAAAAAAAAAGATGCCAGAATGGGTACCAGGGCCACTTACCAGCTAGATGAACCTGGGCAGGGAATTTCCTTTCTGTGCCTCAGTTTCCTCATCTGCAACATGGGTATAACGATAGTATCTACCTTGCAGAGTTACTGAGAGGATAAAACAAGTTACTACATGTAAAGTGTTACAAAGTAAACACCACTTGTGTTACTCGTATTGTTTGATTAGTACAACTAGATGATTTGTTACTTTGCCATGGTGAATGACTGTGCTACTGAGATGGCCCCATTTGCCCCCCGCCCCGCCCCTATCCTGCAAGTCTCCACGCTGGTGGTGATGGGAAATAAGGATTCGGGTTTGTATTTTTTTAATCGGCAGATGATGGGCGTACTGTTTCACACACCGGCTGTTTAAGCATGTACCTAGTTACAGCTGACTGCCTTGGATGATTGGTTGAGGGGGCTGAGTTCCCGTTTGTCCCCAATCAATCTGGGAACTGAAAAGCAGCCAGAATACTCATTTTGCACCATCAGGCCTGCATTCTGCTGTAATTCTCAGTGGGGGAGCCCCTGGGCCCAAGTGCCTGGGGAGGAAGCAGAGGAGGGTGGTGGGTTCTTCCTGAGGGCCAAGCAAGAAGCTTGAGCAACCCAGCTCCCTATAGTCAGTTAGGGTGGCAGGACACCCTTCAGAGGGGCAGGAGGGCTGAGGTGGCTGAAGGGTGGCTCTGGGCCCCGTGCTGTGGATGTCAAGGTTGTACCCTTGGCACCATTCAACCCGAAATGGCATGCAGACACAGGGGCTTGTATTTCATCAGCACCTACGACCAGCTCCATCGGGCAGAGAGGAGGCCTGGAGGGAATGTCAGAACTAAAATAAACGAGTTCTGTCCAGAAGAAGCAGAAAGTTGGGGAGCCGTGTTTATAGAGATAGCCCCAGGACAAGATCGCACTCCGTCAGCCAGGCTTCTCGTGAGGTATTTTGTTTAATTCTCACAGTCCCGCAAGGAGGCTGGTCCTGTTTTTCCCCTTGGTTTGCAGAAGGTCAACCGGAAGCTCTGAGAGGGGTTAGTCACCCGGGAGAGGCCCGTGCAGTTAGGAGAGAATCAAGTCACACCGGTCCCGTCTGACCCAAACGCCAGTGCTCACCATGAGAATACCCTGCCTCTCCGAAGCCAGACCACACTGTTTTAACAACGATCAACAGACTAGAAAGGGGAGTGCCCACTAGCTGGGGGCCGGTGGGTGAGTGGGCCCTTGGCAGTGACATCAGGGTCCCCATCCCCAGGATGCACCTTAACCTCTTGCACGTAGTAGGTAGTCAGGAAGCAATTGCTGGTTCACCAAATTCACATGAAGCCTTTCTGAGCACAGTCAGGCAGGCTTCTGCCCCTTGTGTCTTTAATGTCACTCACAAAGCATTTTTCTCCCCACAACCCATAAAGGATGGCTTTGGTAATTATCATCATGTAGAGAGAAAAATTGAGGCTAGTGGGAAGTGGATCCAGACGTGGGCCCCTTGCGCTGCTTCCTCCTCAGACCCAAGGGGAAGTGGACCCACTCAAGTGCAAAACATTCCCTCTCATCACTTTTCACCCTGGGAAAATGTACCCCAAGGCTCCGGCGTGACCTGGCGCTGCTGCATGCAGGCCCATGCAGGAAGCCATCTATTTCACTGTCTTCATCTCCCCTCCCCAACCTCCCACAGGGCTTAATCAGGGAGGTGGGGACCCCTCAACCAGCCTGGGACTTGGGTCTCTTGAGCTAAAAATATCATTAGGTTGTGAAATTTATTCTACTCCTTCCTTTATCATGTGTTGGTGTCTCCGGTGCTACTTCTCTTCCCTCCAGTGGTGGGTGGGTCTCCTTTCTGACCTCCAACGTACCTCTTCCTAAGCGGGCCAGTCGCACCTCTGGTTGACCCCCACCCCTTTGCTCATCCTGTCCTCTCGGTCTTGCGTGCCCTTACCAGGAATCAAACCCACCACCTTGGTGTGTTAGGATGACGCTCTAACCAACCGAGTTACCCAGCCAGCACCTCACCACCTTCTTTGAGATGCAGGCCCCTGTCCCCCAGTCTTCCCAAATAAACTCCTTGGGAAATGATAGCAAAAACAAAATGTAAGGCTTTTTCATGATCCAGGATTTGGTGCCTTGTCTGATCAATAAGGGGGACACTCTTGCAGCCCTCTCCTTGCTGCCCCACCTGGTTTGAAGGTGACCTATGGGCTCTGTCTCCAAAAGTCTGGCACTCGCTGTGCTGCCCACACGTGGCTTTGCTTTATGTCCTCCAAGGGAAACCGGCGCTGGGTGGAAGAGGGAGAAAGGGACACGTCACCTTCTCATTCTAGGCTTGACTCCTCCGATTTGAAAAGCGAGTCTCAGAACATCTGCTCAAATGAGCCCCAGCATATTAAACAGCCGCCGAAAATGCATTGTTGTCTCCTTCGCTCCATAGCAATTACATGGCGTGTTTTTGCTCATTAGCAAGAAATTGACACAGAGGCAATCCTGCTTTTTAAATTACCACTAATCTCACTGCACCTGTTTGAGAAAAAGGCAGGAGGGGAAAAAAAAAAAAAAAAAAAAGTTGGTAATAACCATTTCATGATATTTTTAAAACACTTTCAGCACTCTCCCTTAAAAATAGCTTCTGGGGCTCTCGGGCTCCCGTCTTATTTTCAGAGGCGCCCCTGCGCCTCCTGCCACCCGCTGCCAGCACTCTCGGCGTCACAGGCCCGGATGCCACACGTGTCTGGGCACAAGGAACAAGGGAGGCCCAGGGGACGAGGCTGGCTTGCTCAAGCTCCTAAAAGGCAGATGTCAGGGTTCATCGAGCGTTAAGGGACGTGGAGCACATCAGTGACAACCACCATACCTGAGAGGGTCGAGGAACTCTGGCTTCCCTGGAAGAAGGGGGCGATAAGGGGTGCATATGCCTCCCCCGGGCTCAGAGAGGGGGAGTCACTAGAAGAAATCACACAGCTCTCCCTGACGATGCTGTTCAGACGTGCAACCCAAGCCGGTTGTTGGGATCATGGTGGCTCATCCTCCCACTTCTGTCTGTGTACATGGCCCTGTGTCACGCTCAGCAGCACCGATGCCTGTAGTAGGAACTCGTAAACATGCCCTTAGGCTGCGGCTACTCTGCTTCCTGACACTCTTTCACTGAGTGCTGGGTGGGTCTCATTCTGGGGTCAAGACCCTCTGTGGCTGAAGGTCTCAGGCAAACATCTCCACCTCCCTGAGCCTTTGCTGTCTTGTTTATCGAGTCCGTAGGTACATCCCAGGCTCGCTGGTGGGTTGGCAAGGGCCATGTTCGATCGCCCTGGGGCAGAAGGTGCTCACGGAAGTGGGAGGCGGTTTCGGAATGAAAATGATTACTCTGCGGTTGGTCCTTCCTTGGAGGACACGCCGGGCACAGCGTGGAGTTAATGAGAACTTCGGCACTTAGCACCATGCTAAGTTCTGTAGGTTTTTGATGAAGCATTCATTTATTCAACTAAAAATAAAATACTGACAGAATGCCTAGTCTTGGCAGGCACTGGTCTAGGTGCAGAGGGTATAGCAGGAAACAAACCTAGGGTCTGGTGCAAAGGGAGCTGGTATTCTAATGGCAGGCCGCTGTGACAAAGGGGGCTTTAGGCAAGAGAAATGCATCCTCTCATGGTACAGACATCCGCAGGCAAGGCGTGGGCAAGGCGTTGGTTCCCTCTGCAAGCTCTGAAGGAGATTCTGTTCCACACCCTTCTAGCTTCCGGTGGCTGGGACACCCCTTGATGTTCCTGGCTTATAGATGCATCACTGCAGTCTCTGCCTTTGTTGTCACATGGTGCACTCCTCTCTGTGTGGGTGCCCAAATGTCTCTCTTCTTAGAAAAGCCAGTCATTGAATTAGGATCCTCTCTAATCTAGAATGGCCTCACCCTAATATGATTACATCTGCAAAGACTCCGTTTCCAAATAAGGTCACATTCACAGGTACCAGGGGTGACAGCTTGAACCCATCTTTCTGGTGGAGACAGTTTACCTGACTACAAGGAGATAAAAGGTAGATCAACATACACAGAATGTGTCAGAGAGTGAGGGACCATGAAGACAATGAAGCAGGGTAAGGAGGGTTTCAGGTGATGAAGGGTCAGAGAAGACCCCCTTGAAGAGGTGACATTGAGTCAAGAGAACAAAACAACTGAGACCACGTGCCATGCCAATATCTTTGGGAACAGCATTCAGATTAAGAGAAGAGCAAGTGCAAAGGCCCTGAGGTGGGACCGTACTACAGCGGTGCAAGGGACAGCAAGAAGCCCCGGATGCAGGAGGGGAAGGAAAAGATGAGAGTGGCTCTATGGGGCTGCTGATCATTCTAGAGATCCAGGGCTTTGGCTGTTGCTCAGAATAGAGGGGGGAAGGCAACAGGGAGATGGGAACCTTGAAGTGACCTTCTGTGCTTTAGGTTTCATAATAATCACAGTAGTTGATTAGTAAATGGGGCAACGACAGAAAAAGTAGGGCAACAAAAAGAAGAGGAGAGAACCCTTAAGTTCAAAGGACTTGGTCTGGTGAGTCAGTTGACCCCGCTAACCTCCCCACCATCACCACGAGAGAAGGAGGACCAGCACACTGGCCCACCACCCAACTGCGTGTGTATTGCCGCCCTGGAATGGTGAGGAATCACAATGGCCTATGAGGCAAATAAATTTGAAATGGAGCTGCTTATTGAGCACCTTGTGGTGTTAAGTTCCAATCATCAAGAAATCCAGGGATGAAGCATACAGGCTCTGTAACCTCCGAGGACTGACAGAGGAGAGGACGGGGTATTCTGCATACACACAGCCCGCTGCAGTGAGCTCTGGATCAGAGAAGCATGAAGAGGGGCATCAGGGAAGCCTTACTGGAGGAGGCGGCGTCTGAGCCAAGCCTGCCAAGGAGGGGTAGGATTTGGGCAGAGAGCATTGTGGTGCGGATCTGCCCGGTCTTGGAAGAGGAACTTTGAGGAAGATGTTGACTTTTTAAAACTTATTTTTCCATTACAGTTGACACGCAGTATAATTTTGTATTAGTTTCAGTGTGCTGCAGAGTGGTTTGACAGTTCTATACTTTACCAAGTGTTCCCCCGATACTGTATTTCTGTTGGTCTCCTGGATGACTGAAGCAGAGACTATGCTGAGGAAAGAACGAGCGGACACTGTTTCCTTTTCATTCTTCCCTCTTCTTTTTCTCCTTCCTGGGTGCCTACTATAAGCCAGAGATTGTGCTGGGCACCTGGAGAGCAGCAATCAACAGACAGTGCTGGTCCCTCTGGGAGCCCATGGGCTGGTGGGGTATAATCCCCCTATATTGTGGAGTTGGAGGAGGAGGTTAAATACCGCAACAGAGAGTTTGGCCTTGCTCCCTCCAGCACGGGGGAGCCATGGCAGATCTTAAGCAGGGGATTGACATGGTTTGAACTGGACAAGAGAGAATCATCTGGGCAGCATGTACAGGATGGGTTGGAAGGAGGCCAGGGGTAGGGAAGTGAGTGAGCATTAGCAGGAAGGCCGGCAGTTGCACCCTGCTTTTTATCTGCACTCTCTGGCCCACCCTCTTCCTGTGTGGGGGTGGGGTGGGGGAGGGAGAACAGGCGGCAGGTCTGGAAAAGGATGGAGGGTTTCCATGGCAACCTTGGCTTGCCCGTCACCAAGGTAGCTCTGCAAATTCCCCAGGCATCATTCCCATGGACCTTGAAGGCGGCAGCTGAAAGCCTGACTAGAAAGACCAGAACGTGGTACATTTGGGAAAGGATGGCAAGTCAAGGTCAAGCTGTTCTGCTGGAACCGGGGTGTAGCCCCCAAAATGCCCCTGAGCCCATTTTGCATGTCTCTCCTCCCAAGCCCGTCTTTCCGCCTTGCGTTGCATTCTACACAACAGAGCCTCCTATGGCCTCCCTTGGGGATCCCTGAGGTGACCTGCAGCCCTGTTGGCCAACCACACAAGGCCTGCTCCAGGGAAGGCCAGTCAGAAGACCAGTGCTTACTGTTTTCTTTGGGTGTCAGGACACCAGGTTCTCCTCTCAGGCTGGCCACTGCCTGGCATGTGACCTTAATGTCACTTCCCTTCTTTTCATTCTCCCACTCCTTGTGTGCCATATGGGGATGCCAAACCCATTTCCTATGCACTGCCAGTTCTTGAGCCCAGTTATTATTATTGCAATTGTTGCTGCTGCTGTTACCATAATTATTCCTGGTAATGCTATCACTAGTGCTATTATTATAACTCCTGTACTGGTGGTCCCCGATGCAAAGGTAAAAATAGTGAGTCCCATTAATGCTCCACTTCGTTGAGAATATGAAATTATTATACCAAAGCAGACAAATACCATAACCTTTTCTCTCCCTTTACATATAGTTATATGAAGAGTTCGTGGCAATTAAACACTATATTACCCCATATATTAAGGCAGGATTTCTTGAGGATGTTGAAACTCCTTAAGCAAGTTCATCCTTAAATAATATTCATTTGTCTTCATCTTAATAATTGACCCAGATCTGCGCTCCCTGAGTTCCCACACCAGGCTTGGGTTGTATGTCCATTTCCACCCTAGGATTGAGAACCTAATAACCTAATTACTCCCCATAGTAAAGCACATGCCTGGCTGGATCAGGAGTAGCTCATGACTGTATCCTCACCTATCCCCACCCTATAACCCCTCTATTGGGCACACAGTTGACGCATCTGTTGGAAGGAAGAAGAGAGAGACGGGAGGGAGGGTGGGAGGCAGGAGTGGGGTTGATGCTTCTGAGTCTAATACACTCCCTGGAGAAGGTGGAAGCAGACCCTCCAGTACGTCTCTCAGCGGAAAAGCCTGTCTTTCCTTCTGACCCCAGTTTTCTTCTCTTCTGTTTTGCTCACTAACACCCGGAGGAAGGGAAAAATCTATCTCTAAGATGCAAGAGCATCCAAGATGGAAACTTGCTAGTGCCTCTCCTCACAACACCGTCTGTGAATCCCACGATAGTTGTCCTAGGTTGTTGCCATTAATCGAATTAAATTAGATAATATTTGTTGATTACCTAGCACTGCGCCTGGGAATGTTTATTGTACAGGATTGAATCCATAATTTGTAGCGGCTAAAAGCATTGTTGTGGCTGCTCTTAATTAGGGTATTAATAACCCCCTTCATTAGCCAGCACTTTGGAGCTTCCGATCCGTTTTCCAATGCGTTTCCTCATGATGCCGTCTGGGTGTCAGTGTTTCCATGAGATAAATGGGGCGGGAGGGGGTTGGAGTGGCGACCCCGCAAACCACGTGACATTGTTGGAAGGTCGTGCGCACAGTGCTGTGGGTTAATGTGCTTTGCACACTCTGGAGGGCTTTGCAAGCATCAGGACTGTGTTGTTTTATGTTGTCTGACTGGAGAGGTGCAGTTAACTCTGTCACATCGGTGGGAAGACCCCAGATTCTCATCCCAAGGTACCAAGTGACTGCCTGACTATGCCCTTTTGGGCCTGGACCAGATGGACCTGCAATAGCTGGACAGAGGCCCTGACCACCACCCAGCAACAGGGCCTACTGTGCTCCAGACACTAGTCACTCCTCTCTTCTGGGTAAATGAGTCTCCCTCCTCCTCCAAAAAAGTAATTCATGTTTACTCGGAACCTCGCAACGGGACCTTATTTGGAAATTGGTTAAGGTGAGATCATGGGGTATTAGAGGAGGCAGAGATAGGATTGATGGGACATGGTGACACCAAGAGCTGAGAAAGCCCTCTGGGCTCCATGTCACTGCACTACCTCCCTAAGCCACAATGTCCTCATCTGTGAGATGGGAATGGTAACATTCATACCTCAGGGACATGAAGCCTTAAGTACTCAACAAGTGCAAACCACTATTGGTATTTAGATTGTTATAATCACCTCTTTTTCACGGTTGAGACAGTGAGGCCCAGGGAGGTAAAGTATCTCACCCAAGGTTGCACAGCACATCAAGCGCTTGACCCAGGTCCTAGATGGGGGATTCTGACTCTCACCTTGTGTGTCTCAGGCCCTCCCTGGAGAAGCAACTTGCCTGCTGCTTCTAGAAGGAGGTGGGATGATTGGCAATGGGGGTGGGGCTTTCAGAGCGGAAAACCAAAGGTTCGATTGATAGTGCATAAAACCTCTACTTGGTGTCCGTGAGCAAATGGAAAGGGATCTGGTTTCAAGGCCAAGAACCCCATACGGTAGATCCAACTGCAGACTTGGCCAAACAGCCCAGGGGCAGAAGCTGCTCTGCCGGGCTGCCCTGCTAGTGGCCCTGTGCCCTGCTGACGCCTATGCACTTCTTGCTCAGCGCCGTCCCCAGAGGCTGCCCCAGGGCCTGTGGTGCATGGAGGGGAGGCAGGCCTCAAGAACTGGGAGCCCAGAGGGCAGGAGGCGGGGAAGACTTGGAGCCAGCTCTGCATTCCAATCCCATCTCTGTCTCCCCTCATTTCAGATCCACACGCTTTGCCTTCTCAAGGCTCAGTTCTCCACTATAAAAGTGGGGATGTGACAGTTGCTGGCTTATCCTATGGTTAAGGATAGATTCTCACTAAGACAGCAAAGTGCCTGAACAGACCCCGTGTCCCCTACAGAGGGGCTGTCACTTCAGGGACAGCTCAGAGGCCTCTGCGGAGTTGGAAGCCTAACCGCAATCCCAGGAGACTCCAAACACACATTCAGTCCTTGCGTGACGGAGCCGCAGGGCAGCCGTGTGCAGTCACTCATACCCAGTGCAAGTGGGGGTCTGCTCTCCAGCCCCCCACCATTTATCTCCTGGATGCAGACCAGCAGCAGTGACCCACAGGGACACGTTGGAAGTGCCACATCTTGGGCCCCATCCCAGACCTACTGAGTCAGAATCTGCATTTTAGCAGAATCCCAGGTGACTCCCGTGCACGTTGAGATTTTAAGAAGCACAAAGCCAGAAAATGAGAAAAGGGAGAGGTTGGGGAGAAAAGTATAAAGAACGGGGGTAATTTAGGCTCTTAGTGGGTTTTGTACTTAGTTTTGGTTTTGCATCTGAAGGTCACACTCTTCCTGAGACCCCTGAAAAACCTTTGGGGAGAACCATTCCTCATCCCCCAATGTCTGACCCCTTTCAGACTGGCCCTCCTGCCTCCCCTTTTCAACCTCCTCATCTTTTTGCATTAAAAATGGCAGCAGCTTTGACTTCTTTGTGTTTGACTTCACACTGACCAGCTCATGGTTCTTGAAATTGGAGTGATATTGGCAATGATGGGAGGCTAATACTAAGAGTCTAGGGAGCACTGTCTCATTGAGTTGTCACACCTGCCTGGAGGGGTGGATCTGTTTGTTGTTGTTGTTTTTTAAAAAGATGTTATTTATTTTTAGAGAAAGGGGAAGGGAGGGAGAGAAACATCAGTGTGTGGCTGCTTCTCACATGACCCCACCTGGGGACCTGGCCCAACACCCAGGCATGTGCCCTGACTGGGAATCGAACTGGCAACCCTTTGATTAGTAGGCTGGAGCTCAGTCCACTAAGCCACACCAGCCAGGGCTGGACCTTGTTTTATTATTCACCCTTATTTTACAGGTTTGGAACCTGAGGTCGCATGCCTGGCCCAGACCACATGGCTGGCTGTAGTTTATGGCAAATAAATTACATGCTAGGCTTTGTCTCCTAGGTGTGCCCCTCTTTGATCACTAGGTTGCCTGGCTTTATAACCCTAGGCCTCACCTTCTGCTCCTGTGCATATACATCTGCTCGCAAACCTCTCACCTGCACTATTGCTCTTGGTACTGCTGTTGCCCGTCTGTTTTCGCTGTCCCCAGACCTCACCTCAGGCTGGCCCTCTGACCTCCCACTTCCAATGCCCTTTCTCAACCTTCTCATCTCTTTGCTTCAGAAACGGCAGGAAAAAAGATACCAGAGGCCTCAACTTCTTTGTGTTTGAATCCACACTGACTAGCGTGTTGTTCATTGTATATAACAGATACCCAGCAAATGTTGGTTGAGTTTACGTAGTTCGTTGAATGATTATTTAGTTCATGATTATGAGCTCAGTATCACTTAGTGGAACTACATAGTTGAATTTAATTGATCACATCCATTCTCAAGGAGGTCAGAATTGCCCCCAAGGGGACAAAAATTGGTTCTTGAGTTCCGGTGTATGTGTAAAGCACACAGACAGATATACAATACTTGTTCACAGGCAGATATATCTGCAGGATTAAGTTTTCATGAAATAATTGACCAACATGAACCACCCATGGACAGTCCAGGGAAAAATGTGCATCCTTCAGAGAGGCCACATAAAAGGCACCTGAAAGTGCCTTTGAGGGACCACAGTGCACTGACTGAATTAGCTTGAGACATTTAAACCAATAACCCCGGGGGCTGGCATGGTAACTGCAACGTTGGTGAGCTCGAATGTTCTGTAACTTGAAAGACCCCTGCAGGAAAGCAATATGGCAATTCTACCTGGCCAGGGCCATAAAAGTCTTCATGCCGTCTGACTAACAGGGAATTTGAGCTTAACTGCAAAAGTTGTGTGCAGAAGACGCTCATTAGCTACAGTTAGCATTGATGGGGGGGAGGGGAGTGCAACAAAAATAACACATGTCATGAACCTCCTAACGGGGAGTACTGAGCGTATGGTCAACACTTCAAAGGCACGGCACCCCCGTTCATTTCCACCCCCAACTAGCACTAAGGAAGGCAGCAGCGAGCATCTGTCTTATCTGGGGGGTATGGGAAGGAGAGGTCCTGTTTTGGAAGGTGGGGAACACAGCTCCAGCAAGCTGACAGTGGACAGCAGCCAAGCCAGTGAGCCTGCAATCCGTTATGGGCCTTCGCTGGTGGAGCGGTGTCTGCGGGCGAGAACGTGAGAGCTGTTTTCCGTGCTCAGTCTGCTACCTGATCCTCCCAGCTCGTGGCTGCTGAGAAGGCCTCTGCTTCCGGTTTCTGGAGTTCACCTGCTGTGGGTCAGAAGCCCCTGTGCAGACCAGCTCCTGGGTGCACTTGACCAAGGGTCTCAGGGACACTAACTAGCACAGGCTTCTCTCCCGCTGCCATAGCTGTGGCCCAGGGGTGTGAAGGCATCATGCAGCATTATTGACCCAAGGCCTGGTCATCTGCATTTGCATGTTTGCCCTCTGCTCCTCCCCGGTGAGTGCTTTAGGAAGTCTGCCAATTCCTACCAGCCACCCCGGCCCCCGCCCACCCACCATCCCCAGGAGGCCTGGAGAGAGACCTACAAAATCCCCTGTGATGTATAAATAGCAGAAGGCTTGGGATTTCAAAATGTGAGAGGCGCCCCTTAACAAAAAAGATGGGCCACACGAACCTCCCGCTTCTTGTACATGGATGAGCAGGACTTCCTGTGGGTTTTGTAAACCTAGGTCAAAATGCAGCACTTGAGGCCAGCTTGAGGAATGACTACTGACCACCGAGGGTAACTTTTGCCATGACAGCGGGGACTAGGCTTGCCTCAGTCTCTCTAGATGATCTTGCTGTCTGTCTGGACCCCTGCTGCTGCTGGAAAGAGAGTCCTGGGGCCATCACTTCCATGTCCAGCAATCTCCGGCACCAAAGACCTTGCTAGAGATGGACAGCGGAAGGGTGACCTGTGGCAGGTGTCCAAGCTCACAGTATTCATTCAACACAGGGCAGGCACCGTGCTGGACACTGGAATCCAAAGAAGGCAAACTAGGCAGAGCCCCTGCCCTCGTGGAGCCCAGTGAGACAGATGAACAGCCATCATATAATTTAAAAATTGTTGTAAAGTGACACCTGTGAGACCTGTGGGGAGGGGGTGCAGGCGGTGAGATCAGGGAAGTGATGGTAAAGCATCCAGGAGGATCAGGAAGGGAGGGGAGGGGGAAGTAGAGGGAGGCAAAGGCCTGTTGTCTTAGGCTTCTCCCGCCCACCCTCCCTTGCCACAGAGCAAGACAGGAAAATAAATTAGCAGAGACAAAAATGGGGAGGAGAGGGAGTAGAAACATGGGGAACAGTGGGGAAAGAATATCAGACTAGGTGAAGAGGAAGAAGCAGGTGAGCGGTGTTAGGGACTGAGATGGAAGAATAAGGAAGGCCAAGGGGACAAGGAAATACACTGACAAGCGAATAAAGGAAGTGGGGTAACCAGGCTGAGTGAGGCTGAGTGAGGAGGAGACTCCCAGGGTGAGGAGTGGAAAGCAGGCTTCCTGCATTCCAGCGTCCCCTGGCCAACATGACCCAAGGGCTCTTTTTGAACAAAGGAAGGTAGCAGCCTTGGAAGAGGGCCCCGTGGCTCACTCTGCACAGACTCAGCCTCGTCTGCAGTATTGGCATTAACTGGAGGCTTAAAAACACACGGGTGCCTTGGTGCCCCCCAGAGATGCTTGCATCCCAGAGATGCTGGTGCAGTCAGTGGGTCTGGACATGGCCTGGGTTGGGGACTCCGCAGGGCACAGGTCCTGGTTCTGAGTCTGGTCCCTGGGCCAGCAGCAGCAGCAGCCCCTGGGGCCCCAGGAGAAATGCAGGAGTGGGAGCCCTTCCCCAGACTTGCTGAATCAGGACCTCAGGGGTCAGAGCCCAGCACTGTGTCTTAACAAGGCCTCCCAGGACAGCCTGATGCTGCATCAGGCCCGTGGTCCACGCTGTGGAGGGAGCTTGTCACCTGCTGAGTCCTTCAAGGAGAAACATGCTCCTGCTCCAGCAGGAAAAGTTCAGGTTAGATGCTAAGAGGGACAGGGTCCAAATTCCTCAGTGTGATGATCAGGGCCATCATGGCCTAGGTCAGGGGTTCCCAGTGAGAGTGGGGAGCATCTTTGCTCCTCAAGGGACATGTGGCAATGTCCATGGATATTGATGGTCACAACTGGGGTCGGGGTGGCTACTGGTCTCTAGCGGGGAGAAGCCAGGGATACTCCTAAACATTCTGCAATGTGCTGGCCAGCCCCCACCACAAAGAATTATCCTGCCCTCATTGTCAATAGTGTCAAGGCTGAGAAACCCTGACCCAGATGAATGCACCTAGCAAGGCTCTAGTTTTCCAAGAGGCACCCCATGTGAAATGCTTTCTTCCTAATATCACTTCTGCAAGTTAATAATTTTTTAAATGTAATACCTGAGGATATGTTGATTGATCTTAGAGAGCAAGGCGGAAGACAGGGTGAGACACCAGGAGAGGCATCGACGTGAGAGAGGTCAGCTGCCTCCTTTTGCACCCTGACTGGGGATCGAACCTGCAACCCGGGTACGTGCACTCTGACTTGGATGGTGTAAGGGATGGTGCTCCAACCAACTGAGCCCAACTGGCCAGGACATCTCTGTGGGTTTACAGATAATAGACCTGAAAGGAAGCTGACCAAATCCGATTCAAGTCTCTTACTTCACAGCAATGGACACAAGCCAGGAATGGAGGTGATCGCCGGGGTCTCACACACTCCATTAATCCGTCCCATCAATATTTAGTGAGAATTTACTCCATGCAAGGTACTGTGCTGGCACAAAGGAGATAATGGTGGGCGAGGCAAGGATGACTCCTGCCCACATGGAACTCACAGTAAAAAGCATGCAGTAAAAGGATAAGGGCTACTTAATTTAAATGGCTGGAGAAGGCCCCTCAGAGGACGTGATGTTTATTTTATGTTGAGATCGGAAAGCTGAGGAGGGGCAGCCACAGGGAGGGGGACCAGGGGGCGCAGAGGGTCCTGTCTCAGTTGCAAGGGCATCCTGGCTTCTTCCTGCAGCCAGCTGCCTGCAGCTCACCGATCTGGAGGGAGTTGCCGGCACTCGGAGAGGAACAGGCATTTAACCTCCAAGCAGCATTTGGAGTCTTAGAAAAACCCAGGGGAGTTTATCACATCTAAGACCCTGATAACATCTGTATTAGAAACAAGAATCCAACCAGACTGCTCGTGAAAGATTAGCTTTAGTTCTTTCAGGAGAATAAATGGCTTAGACCAACTCTGCCCCACTTTATCATCAGGCACCTGCCAGTCAGCCACCCTCTGTCCCCATCCAGATGGCCACTTGAGGGCTGTCATTCCCAATTCAGTCCGGCTAAGAAGTCTTTCATGAGCACCCACTCTGCCCGGGCCTGGGTGGGTCGCTGTAGGAGAAGAGAAGGTATAGTCTCGACTTTTGAAACAAAGTCAGCTCTCTGCATCCACAGGTGCAACCTCAACGAAAAAGGTTACATCGTTGCTGACACGGGCTGTAGAGTCAGACCGAGGATGGTTGCATCTGTGCTGAGTATGCGCAGACTTTTTTTCTCATCATGATCCCTCAACAATGCAGTATAGCAACTGTTTACTCAATGTTTACATTGCAGCGGGCATGAAAAGTAATCTAGAGCTAATGGAACGTGTACAGAGGATGTGTGTAGGTTACATGCAAATACTACAACATTTTCCATAAGAAACTTGAGTATCTGCAGCATTGAGTATCGGAGGGGGATCCTGAAGCCAATTCCCCATGAAGTAGACATTACTATATATTCTTTCTATTTTAAGTGAGGAGGTTTGGGTATAAGGATGTGACATACATCCCCAAGACTGAAGAAGTGGATTCAAACCCAGGCAGTCTGGCTATTGGACCAATGTAACTAACCACTATGCTTGTGCTAAACATACCTAGAAATTTATGTGTGATTCTGTATATTTATATTAGTGAATTATACAGGGTCTAGGGTAGGGACTCAGGGGAAGTCAAGGCTGTAAGTGCCGAACTGAAGGGGCTTATACACAATGTGTAAAAGAGTCAAACCACAATTTGGAAGCAAAGTCAGAAGGACTTTAAGCAGAGAAGTACTATGGTTATATTTGAATTCTAGAAAAATCACCATGGAAGGAAAATCTGTTGGTGGGAGAGGCTTAGATGAGGGCAACAGTGAGAAGTTTATTGTAATTATCCAGACACCAGATGACAGTGGCCTGAGCCCATGGGCATGGCTGGGCAGGGGTGGGGGAGTGGTCAAGTTGAAAGAATGCATAATCAGAATGCTTTGTGATTGGCTGGACATTCAGGGGGCAGACATGGAAGACCGGCTGATTTCTAGCTTGCAATAGGACTCCCACAAGCGCTGAAGTGAGGAGAAATTATATTTTTGTGAGGCTGAAATGGGTTGGCACCAGGAGGAGCAGAAGAGTCATTGTTGATGTCTCCCTATATCCTTGATAGTCTTGGGGAAAAACTGGAGGGCAAATCTCCTAAGTCTACAGTAATGATGATCAAAATAGAGTCCTGCTTTGAGGTACAGGTGAAGGTGAGGAACCCATGGGATCACAGTGGCGAGTCTACTCTGTTCTAACTCTGAAAGGCCTACTAAGGAGGCAAAAAGCTTACTGACAAAGGCCAAGAGCACAGATCCACAGGGGTTAGGAAAAGGCAGAACTGGAGTACAGCAGACGAGAGCATGGCAAAAAGGAAATTAAAAGGAGTCGAGAGGGTAGGAAGAAGACTGGACTTAGATACGTTGAAGTGTCTTACACAGATAGAGGAGCTCTCTCAAGGAACGATAAATATCCCTGTGTTTTAAAAGGGGCCAGAGGAGCTGCTGGCCATGGTCCTGAAATATCAATCTGCCGCGGGAGCAGCATACTACTCAGCCTTCCTCTAATCCTGGAAGGCTGATCCTAGCGCTCCGTGTGCTCATAGTTTCTCTTAACTTTTCAATGAAAAGTTGATCATTTCCGTGCCACTGAAGGAAAAACAATGAGCCACAAGTTATGCCTGGCTGATTAAGCATCTAACTTTATGAATGTTTGACTATGTTTCAGTTACAAAACAATCCCCTCCCCAACCCCCACCCTGGGAACTTGGATGGGGAACTCAGCCCCTCCCCATATTATGATTTATCATCCTTAGAGATCGAAATGAGGAATTAAATATAGTACAAAGGTAAACATCAGTTGGAGGCATATGTTTTGTGTATTCATCTAAAAAAAAACACTGAGCACTCTGTCTACTGCAAGGGGCAGGGGGCATGGAAATGAATTGGGCTCCTGCCACCATGAAGTTTACAAGCTAATTCAGAAGACAGACATGAGATGATTAGTTACAGGTGACAGGGGCTAAGTAGTGTGGACAAAAGGGGGGTTCTATGGAAGGTAACCTCACATAAATTCCTAAATGAGCAGGTCATGGTGGTAGTCATGCCCCAGACATAATAGCTTCTTAGTAAAAGGTTATCTTTGCCTTAAGCAAGGCCTATCCATTGCTTCTGTGCATCTAGGTTAACACACCTCTGAGGTTAGATTTAACCACCCTCCAGAGAGCACATAATCTTGTTAACTATCCTGTAATCCAAACCCCAAGTTGCTTCCTCCCACCTCCACTTAATTTTCCTTCCATTCCCTCCTTAATTTCAAACGTGTAAAAGAAGCTTCAAAACGATTATTCTCCGGAGTATTGGAGATCTTGCTCGCTGACGTATGTCATCAGTTTGGCTCAAAAAAAAAATCATAAAAATTCTCTACAGGTTTGGACATTTCTTACATTGACTGTAGCATGTGCTTACGCAGCATATAGCGCTAGGTGCTGTAAGAAGACACAGTTGGCCAGCCCTGGGCAGGTGGCTTGGTTGGTTGGAGCATCATCCTTGTACACCAAAAGGTTGTGGGTTAGATTCCTGATCAGGGAAAATACCCAGGTTGTGGGTTTGCTCCCCAGTTGGGCACATGCGGAAGGCAACACATCGAAGTTCTTTTCTCACATCAATGTTACTCTTTCTCCCTTCCACTCTCTAAAATCAATTTAAAAAACATATCCTCAGTGAATATATTTTCTTAATTTTTCAAAAAGAATACAAAGTTGGCCTAAGTAAGGCCTCTCCTTGTAAAAAAGTATAGGTGGGTGCTGGGGTGGACACAGATAGAAACAGGCTACCATGATACATAGATACAGATGTTTCGGAGAAGTCAGGGGAAACTGGGGGAATTGGGGGTGGCTTTGAGGAAAAGGTGCGCTTGATCAAAGAGAAACAGCAGAGGTTACCAAGGGACTTGGATTCTCTGAGTGTCCCAAGGCAGGGAGGGGTGGGCCTACCTTGTAAGTCAGAGGGAGACAAAATCGGGGAACTTTGTTTGGCTCAGCCCTAGCGGGTCTTGAATGTCTAGTGAACCCATTTGTATTTTCTCTTGTCTCCAGGGGGAGGGAGCTGGGTTGTCCTCAGGTGAAAGAGAAATTCCAGGAACAGTAAACTGGTGACCAAAGATAGAATGGGGGACAGGAAAAGAGAAGGACTCCAGTTACCTGGGGGAGGGGAAGAAAGTGTGGCAGGTACGAGACCCAGCTACACAGATCCACGTGGCAATCTATAGAAATTTCAGGAATGGGGGAAAATATGTTCATCTAGATGTGCCACAGGAACCAGTATACAAAGTCACTTATTTGTTTTTCAAATACTTATTTAGCCTGCCGTGTGTGCCCGCCTTGGAGCTGCTGGTATTTTGGAAAAGCAGACACCATTCCCACTATCAACTTCTTTCCTAGGGGGATGGACAAAAGTTGAAGAAGTAATTAGAGGCACAGGGAGCTCGGGGAGCATGTAATGGGGACTGACCTAGTCTAGAAGTCTGCAGGGGCAACATTTAAGTAGACAGCCTGAACTCCGAATGAGAAAGGATAGGACGGAGACAGGAGGACCCACATGCACACAGCTTGATGGGAGGCCGCTGAAAGCCCAAGATGTGAAGCCACCATTATTTCCCATGAGGAAGTGCAATCTCTAAAGAGATACCAGCTTGAGGTCACTAGATTCCAAAAGCAACAAAAAAAGATGAAGCATGATTTGAGCATAAAACAGAGGACTTGGGTTTCTTTACAACCCACAAAATGACTAATGTTATATTTTAAAGCCTCCATGCCTGTCTTTCCTTCTTCCCTTCTTTCCACAGTGCTCTCCTGCTAGCCTGACCTCCACTCAGTCTAAGATCTAATCCCACCTCCTCCAGGAAGCCTTCCAGAACATCCAACCCTGGTTCCCCTAAAGTTTCATGGGAAGGACTCAATACCAATCAGCACTTTCCTGCTGCCTGCAGTCTACTGGATGCCAGACACCATATTAGTCCTCCTCTTGGTCTCATTCTCACAACCACCCAGGCAGTACACATTGGTACCCGGATACCATAATCACTGCAAAGCCCATGGGCCTGGTTTCCAAGGCCCACTCCATTGATGAGTGTAACCAAGAACAGGTACATCCTCCCCATTGAGCCTCCTTGTCCTCACCTCAAACCCAAAGCTGAGAGCCGCAGCCCCACTTACAAGTGCATGTACAAGGCTGAAGGGAGATGGGCACATCTGTCACTTAGCACCGCACCTCCATCCATGTCTCCACACTGCCCGGTGAGGAACCAGGACTCGGGCAGTGAAATACACCATCCAAGGTCACTTGGTGAGTGAGGGGCAGACGCTGTACGTAAACCTAGATCTCCCTGACTCCAGAAGCCACCTTCTCTCCATCCTGCTCCATGCCCGGATTGACAACCTTTCACCATCTTAAACCACACACTTAAGAAACACAGACTATATGCTTAGCTCTGCACAAACGTGAGCTCCTTTATTCTTCCTAACAACCCACTGAGCTGGCCAGTTTTCCCTTTCTGCGGTGACCTGCATGATAAATCTGACCTCCACCCCCAAAACTAGTCTTTGCTCAGCATTTCCCTACTTAGGGAAGTCTATCTTCCACCTGGTTACTCTAGCAGAAACCTGGGCAGCATCCTGACACATCCTGACACCTCTTCCTCTTTCAGCCCACCCCCTCTCTAAATCCACTCAACCCCAAGACCTCTGGACTCTGAGCACATCTATCCCAAACCTTCTTCCCCTTTCAGCCTCCCCTGTGAGCTAAGCCTCATCATCTCTCACTTGGACTGGGGTTTGTGCTTTCATTCCTTTGCCTTCCTTGAGCCTCAGCCAGAAAAATAGAATGACCTTGGCAAATTTTGCAATGTCACCTGCACCTCGTTGAGATAACTGTAAACCCTTCCACAGGGACAGCTTTGATGATGACCTTGGGCCATCTCTCCGAGTGGGAATTTCCATCGCAACGTTTACGGCTAGCAGCACAGAGAACAAGTTCAGGGTCGTTCCAGTTCTGGATGGGTGTCAGATTCTAGCTGCCTTTGCTAGGGCATCCCTGCGAGGGAGGATGCTCATCTCCGGTGACTGCGAGGGCGCAAAGGTTGACAGCAGAGCTCAGCATTTGTCAGGGCTCCCTGGGAGGAGCCACAGGGGCAGCACGCGCAGCTATTTAGAATCAATCAGCCTCCTGAGGTTGTGTTCTGATCTTGTCCCTTGTCCAGCTGTGCAACTTGGGGCAAGTCACTCAACCTTTCTGGGCTTTAGTTCTGGTTACTACACAAATGCAAATGAGGAAGATGGAAGAAACAAGCTATACAATCTTTGGAGTTTAACCCCAAACAGGGCCTTAGTTTGAGCCATGTAAAGTTGCCAAAACTTGACCTTCTCCTACTTTTTCTATTTGTCTCTACTTTTTTGACTCTTCGATACTAAAATAATAATGTCATGTATTCATACCTCAAACCAGAAGCTGGCGAACTTTACCCGCCAAGGGCCAGGTAGTAAATAGTTTAGCTTTTTGCTGGCCGTTCCATCTCCAAGACAATGAATCAACTCTGTCTTTGCAGCCGTAGACAATACAGAAAGGAGAAAACATGCTGTGTTCCAATAAAACTTTATTTACAATAACAGACGGTAGGCCAGATTTGGCTCACGGGCTGTAGTTTGCGGACCCCTGCTTTCCACCCATGGATTTTCTTTTCTCAATCATCATTTCGGATGTGGAATTTTCAGGGGATAGCTGTGGGTGCCTCACAGAATTCCTGGTGGGCAGCAAATGTAGGTTCATTTCCTTGTTTGTATCTTCTCCCGAGAAAGGGACCTTGGAGAGAACCAGCATGTGGCTCTCCTACAGGACACAGTGCATACATATTGCACGGGATGTGTAGGACTGTAGGAATCACACTTACCAACCCCTCCTCCATCCAGTCCCACTCTTAATGACCTCATGGACATGGCTAAAGGGCACAGCCTTCCCTACGAAGGTGTCCTGGGGGCCACTGGAGATGGTGTCATGGTGGCAAGTTTTCTTAAAGTGGTAGCCGATGCACCTCTCTAGCTGAAGCTCCTTCCCCTTCACGGTGCCCGGAAAACTCCTCTGACCGAACCTGACATGAATTCAGATCTGAACTGGGAAGGAAATGATTGCTTCCACCAAATTAGGCCAAGTAATACCCGTTTTCTCTAGGGGAAATTATTTAAATAGCATCAAAATCAATTTCCGTGCCATTAAATATTCTGGTCTGTGTTTTAATTGAGACGATTACATATTCCCCACAAAGAGAAGCGCTATTTGGAGAATGGTGCCTTTTCTCTCTCCCTCTCTCTGGAACTGACAAGGATAGCACCTCAGAGAGCTGCAGACCGCCAGCGAGCCTGGCCGTGGTTCCTATTCATCTTCTTTAGCGCTAACCTGGTTTATTATTTTTCTTTAAGAAATAAAAATGGGGCTCCGAGAAGCACCCAGGGCGCTGGGAACTCTGAGTTCTTCAAATAGAATAAACCAGGTCATTCTCTCTCCTCCTCAAGGGATTGGGTTTATGGTTGGTTCCAAGTGGTAGATGTCCCAGTAGCTGGCAGGTACATTTGATTGAAGGGGACAGAGGGATGCAGGTCACCCCCAAACTCGGCTGCACCAGCCACTCTCTCTCCAACTCCGAAAGGAGTCTCTGTCTGGTGGGGAGGAGGTGTCTGAAAATGAGTCATTAAGATGCAGCATACTAAAAGCAAGGGTAGAAACCAGGGCCTAGCAAGTGTCCCCGTCGCTTTCACCCTGATGGCAGTTCATTCTTATGTCATGTTTTATTTTATGTCTGTCTTTTCTTCTGGATTTGCAGCTTCCCGGGCATCAGAGACCAAACCAGTCTCTGGTTTCCACTCCATCTCCGATGCCTTTGACAGTGGCAGGCACAGAGCAGGGGTTCAGTTAAATCAGAATAAAGAAGAGAAGAAAGGCAAGGAGGATGGGCGAAGGAGGGCGGAAGACTCTACAGAGAGTTGACATTTAGGATGAGTAGAGGTTCACAATGGCTGAGAAGAGAGAGGGTATTTTCAACAGAGGGAATTGTGAGCACAAAGTGACAGCAATGTAATTAAATGAAGAGCTAACCCCTAGAGTGTCTACTATGTTCTAGGCTCTTTGCATACATTTGTTCATTTAATTCCCACAACTACCCTGTGAGGTTGTGCTCTTATACCCATTTCACAGGTAGGGAGACTGAGGTTCTGGTGGTTCACTCTCAGCTCCAAGGAAATGGCAGAAATATGATTCTGTGGATGTGGTGACTCCACTGTATTTTGTTACCTACCCTTCCAAAGCATGGGGTTTGGAAAACATCAGGAATTTGAGATGGCTGTAGGCCAAGTGCTGGAAAATAAAACCCAAGGCTGGCCATGTACTCAAGAAGCTTTCCGTGGTTGAACTAGGGATTGTGGACTTCCATGTCTAGGCCAGCATTTCCCAGACAGAATTCCAAGGAAGCCTGTTGTGCACAAGATGTGGACAGTGAGATGTGGATAAAGGGTAGAGTGGAGGGAGAATTCATGTGCAAACAATTTGAGAAGCATGGTTTAAGTCGAGCTGGACGTGTTTCCTTTCCGCAGCAGTACTTGTTGGCAATACCACGAAGGCGGGCATTGCCATTGTGCACGAGAAGGAAGCATCTCCAAAGGTACCTCAGTGGCACCCTCTTGATAGCTCCCACATAGTGCGTCTGGAATTGCTGACCTGGACCATGTAGAGTCACGGAGGGGTTTAAGGCTGGAGATGAATCAGAAGGGGATCGCAAGGCCTGACGGGAAGGTGTGTGGAGAGAAGAGAGACGGGAGTCAGATTTGAAGGACCTGCTGAATGTAAGGCCCTCCTGGGCAGGCCGTGTGTGAAGCCGATCAGGGGCTGGCCTGCCTCTGGCCCACTGGCATCAGAGAGGCTTTTATGCACAGCAGGGTCAGTGGGGAAGAAACTGCATTCACACACACGGTATTAGCCAAACAAAGCCTCATCGCTTCTGTGTAGAACAATGGACTGGCTTTTCAGGGGAATTTAATGGCAGTGGCATATTGCCCAGGCCATCAATTAAATTCCAATCCCATTTCCTTCCAAAGCGTGATCTGCCTTGGGAGTTCCTTTTCAACGTGGGGCAGATCTGGCTGATGAGGCAGGAAGATGGATCAGCCAAATTGCACAATGACTCTGCCTTTCACAAGGGCCCGCATCTCCGATCCTGTCTCCCTTTCCAAAGGAGGTCACCCAGCATCAACAGAAAATCAGGCAGAATTAGCTCGTAGAACAGCAGTAAAGTAATAGGCGAAGTCTCAATTAGCCTAATTGCTCTACCCCTATCCTACTTAAGAGGAAACCGAGGCTCAGAGAGGAGGGATGGTACACATACAGTGAGTAAGTTAGCTTCCTGAACTGGGCTCCCAGCATTAACTTCTGTTCATTACAGTCCACACGCCCTGCAGCAAGTAGAGGAATTCAGCAGGAGCTCCGGAACCTCCATGGATGATTAACTCGGAGTGTGGGGCGGTGTCCCCAGCACCGTCTCGGGGTCAGCGTTGGAACCCTGGCTTCGTCACTTGGAGGTCTGAGCGAGCATTGCATCTCCCGTGTCCTTAGGAAAACAGGTTCACCGCCATCTCCAACCCACCCGCCCCCACCACTGACTTGACTTTCTTCCATTTGCTACTTAAACGGCGTGACCGCTTCCCGAGCATATTCTGATGCTAACATCACCCAGTCTCTGATCAAAAATTACGGCAAAACATTGTGTTGTCATGAGGCTAATAAAGCATGTTATCCTGCCTGTCACAGAAGCTGCCCTACAGATGCTGTCTGCCCTCCGCCAGGGCCCGGCATTAATCTCCCTTCCACTTGGCTACGGGAATGGTAATACCTGGGAAGATCAATAATGCATTACATCGCCCACCAGGGCAATCCAGCTGTGGCCAAGGAGTTGCGGTCCCGAAGTTGCAAGCCCGGTGCACAATGGGAGAGGACGGGGAAGGAGGGAGAAGAAGCCTTGCAATCAATACGGAGAAGCCTGCCACCAGAATGAAGAGCACCAGGAGGGGTCAGAGAGGCAGGAGCACAGAGCAGTTATACTTGCCCTGACGCTGGACAGACCTGGAGAGGGTGCTGAGCCTGCCTTCAGAGGCTTCGGGATAATACTGCCGTTTTCCTGAACCTGTTTCTTATCTATAAAATGGGATTTGAAAATGGGATTTGGCACGGCGGGATTAAATAAGTTGATGCGTGATGAGATGCTAAGCCCAGTGCGTGGCTCATAGTCAAGGCTAGTGATTATTATTGAGATATTGTTCTCACCATAGTTGTCACCTTCCTTACTTCCTGGGTAAGAACGAACAAGTCGCTTTTCCTTCCTGGGGCTCCATGTCTCCAATGATAAAATAAGAATTTCTTTGCATGTCTAAAACACACACACACAGAGAAAGCAGCACCATCAGAAGCAGGAGGTTTGTAAGTCCTCGTAGCAGAATGAGCAAGGATTTGGGGAACTGAGATGTGGGTGCCGGCGGTGGTGATGTGTGTGCGTGCATGACACACTTGCGTGTGCCTCTGTGTATCGAAGAGGTCGGCATACCCGGTGGAGGAAACAGCGCCACTAAAGACATGGTGGCAAAAGAAAGTAAAAGGCAAATTTGCAGAATAGAAACTACAGTGTCCCCAGGGCCTGGAAGAGCAAGGGTGTGGATTCAGACCTCTTGGAGATTTAAGTTCTGGACCATGGCAGAATTGCCCAATTTTATCTCTACAACCCTCTCTTCATCGTGTCTTCATTTAAGAGCGGGCAAGATGGCGCAGTGGGGAGGCATTGCCTCTGGCTTAATGGAAGGTGTTCGCTGGGGTCTCCTGGACACTTGTAGCTCCACCCTCTGGCCAGACTCCTCCCTCCCCTCCTTTACCCTCACCCCCTCTTTCCTGCCCCTCTAAGTGAGCAATCGTCTTGAAACCTTACTGCCAGGGAGCCCTGCCCCCTGGATTTATTTCATGCCTTGTCCAAGAGGGAGCTAAGAAGCAATTTCCATTCAAGGATGTACTGAGGGGTCCACTAACGATCCAGGTGCCAGAATGAGGAGGAAGCGTGGCCGGCCAACCCTTGGGAAGTGGAAATTTGTGTTGGAATAACGTCTGATTGGCTTCTTTGGATGTTCACCTGGCTCAGGTGTTTACCCAAGCCATTCATGTGGTGCTTGCCATGTGCCTTTATTCCCAAGTCCTTGAAGGATAGGAACAACAAGATGGACAATAGAAATAGTAATTATTATTAGGTTGTTGTCAGTCTTCTAGTTATGGTGTGGTAAGAAAGCAACTGGATAGATTTTTTATCAAAATTGAAAGATCCGTACTAAATTTTTGACAGCATCTACTGAAGACAAACATACCATATTGTGCAACCAGTATTCTGTCGGAAATATACCCAATGGTAACGAGTAGTCACGTGCACCAAAAAATGCATAGTACAATATTCACAGTTCTGTTATGCCTAGTAGCCCAAACCTGGAAGCTCAAATGCCCATCAGCTGTAGAATGGATAATTTGCGGTATAGACATAAAACGGAATACCATGCCGCAATAAGAAACAGAATGAATTACCGCTACACACAACAACGTTGATACATTTCACAAACATAAAGAGTGAAAGAAGCCAGATACAAAGAAAGTGCTGCATAATTATCCAATGAATTCATAAGCAGCCAAAAGTAATCCTCAACCATAGGAGGCAAAATACGGGCTATGGAGGGGGTGTGACCAGGAAACAGCATGTGCTGGCGATTTTTGCTTTTTCATGCAGTTGCTAGTTGCACAGGTGTGTCCAGCTTGAGAAAGCTCATGGAGTGGGCTTTTCTATGCATATGTTACACTTCCATCAAATGTTATGGGAAGCATTAAAAAGGATGCTTAGGAATAAGCATGAAAATATGCTCTAACTGTGGCCTGCATAATGATCCTCACTTTGGGTGTTAGACACAAGAGACCTGAGTTTTCCCCCCAATGCTCTTAGCATTGGCCAGGCTTTGTCTGGGTATCTTAGTACCAAGCAGAAGATGCAGACAGTCCAGGCAGAGGTCAAGGACAAAGCTCAGGACTCCCACTGCTCCTGGATAGGGGTAGGTTCCTGGAGGGTGTGGAAGCACAGGCTCCAGAGTTAGTTCTAGAACAAAGGCCATTTCCGACCTATTTTCTGCCTCTTTCCACATGGCTGAGCACAGTGCCTGGCACCCGGTGGGTTTTCAGGGAGTTGGCGGAATGATTGAGTAACGGTATGGATGAATGCATGAACTGCTATTGTAAAAGTAAATAAGATCATGTATTTCGAGTGCTTTAAACAATACCTAAAATGCAGCAGGGCTCATGGGTCACACAGACCTGGGTTTGAATCCCAGCTCCTTCACCCTCCCACAGTGTCCTCTTGGGTGAGTGAATCACCCTCTCTGAGTCTCAGTTTTCTCATCCGCAAAATGGGAAAGCAAACAGGCCTTACGTCACAGAGTAGTCCTGAGAATTCCGTGAGATGGTGCGTGTAAAACACTTAGCACGTTATAAGGTTCAAAAAGTGGTGGTTGCTATTGCCTTTCTAGTAGAAGTAGCACTGTGAATGACACTACAGTCATTGTTCAGAAGGAGACTGTCACCTTCCTTCTTCAGCTCCCTGCGCTGACCCCTCTCTCCCATGTCACAAGCCCCATGTGAGCTGAGCCAGCCTTGGCAGAGTTGGCGCTCTGTGAATAAAGGACATCCTTCCTCCGCCCCAGGGAGGTGGCCCGGTGCCAGTGTGTGCGGGCACAGTGCCTATGAAGGGGCCAGGTGGGCACCAGGACACTGGGGCTCTCTGTGTCGTGTCTGCGGGTCAGGGGGCTGGTGATAGCCACTCTGAGGTCCCTTCAATATGCCCCCTCCGGTACTTCCCCCAAGCTTCACACCCACCACCTGTCCCCGGGCAGGCCTGGGAGTGAACGGAGGCTCTGTGCACCACCCCAGGCCCACGACCCGAGGCATTTGTCCTTGTCGGCTGGGAGAGCTCACTTGGCTCTGGCCAGAGGCTGGCTGGGCTCCAAGAGGAAGACATGGAGGCCCTGGAGTCAGAGAAAAGAGGAGCCTGGGCCTTGGCATTAGGTGGCGCAGCCTGCTTCCCAGCACGTACTGAACACGTTGGCTTGGTGACCTCCTGGTCCTGGGGAGGCTTGGGAGAGAGATGACGTGGTGTGTATCCTGCATCTCCCCAACACACTGCATGTGCTCAGCACATGGTTGTAACGTGGGATGGGACAGGGAGAGTGAGGATAGGATGGGACAGGATGGGTGCTGTGGGATGAGATTAGAGGAAAGGAGTGGGCTGGAGGAGAGTAGAATAGAATGAAATGGGTCTCCTCTTTCTGGCCCAAGCTCCCCTTGAAGTGGACCTAGAAGGTGACAGATGTGGGTCTGGCAAGGACAAAGTCAGCTAGAGGGCAGGGGAGAAGTGACGGCCAGCAGCCAGCATTTCCTCCTCCAAGCCCCAGAATGCTCCACTGTGGACCCAAAGACAAACTGTCCCTTAAAACCACCTGTCTGGATGACATCAGGTCAGGAAGGGTTGTGAGAGACCACTCTGCCCAGCACTTTACAAAGTATGTTCAAGCCCTTATCCCAGCAGTTTGTTGTGTTGCTTTGGGTAAGTGGCCAGACTTCTTTGAGTCTCAGTTCCCTCGTCTGTAAAATGTGGGTAATATTTTACAATATTATAGCAAATAAATATCATCTACCTCCCAGAGGTGTTGAGAGGAGGTAATGAAATGATCCACGTAGAAGTATGTATAACAGAACGTGGCATGTAACAGGCACTGCCACCATTAACCGCCATCATCATCATCACCATCATCATCATCATCATCATCATCATCATCATTGAAGGTGCCTTGGGCTTTTTTTTTTGTTCTCGATTCCCACTTCAACTCCTGATTCAATCCTGTGGTCCATTTTTGGCTGATTATGGTCCCCAGTGTCAGGTTCAATGACCCTCCAGAAGGACTCACAGATCTTGGAAAAGCCATTCTGCCCAGAGTCCGGGTTGGCTGCAGGGAGAGGATACGGACTAAGATCAGCGAAGGGAAGAGGCACAGAGAGCTCTGTGTGGAGGCATAAGCTCCTAGATGTCCCCTCCTGGTGGGTGTGGGACAGCGCTCAGAGGTGCCTTGGGATTCTGCCTTTGCATAAGTTGTCCTTTCACTTTTCTCCACGGTCCCACCCCTGGGAGAAGCACCTGGTTCCCTGCCACCCATGGGGCACAGTTAATGTCCTCCTTTGTCCCCGGAGACCTCTTAGCTGGAGCAGGTCCTCTGCTAATTTGGTGTAGGAGGAAGCACTTGGCATCTACCCTGGAAGGCAGCCCAGCCAGGGCCCCAGGACCAGCTGGAGGAGAGAGACACTGACAAATACCAGCCGGGGGTGGGACCACGCAGCCCTGGTTCAGATCCTCCCGACACTTCCTCATCCTTAAAAGAAAGACAGCAAGAGCTACCTCTCAGGAAAAGAAGAAAGTAAAAACAGCACCTCAACGCCCCACATGAAGTCAGGAGAAGGTCTTATTTGTCCCTCGCAAATAAAGCCACTGTAGTCTGTTATGTCGGAGGAAAGGCCTGCCCTCTTCTCTGAACGAAAACAAATTAAGCCTCCAAGTTGTAAAACTGCTATGAAGATCTTAAAACTCCATCATACACACAACTGCCCCCATCGCCCGAGCTTGTGTTTCTTTCAGATAGATCAGGCACAGGCCAGACTCCTGACCTGAAGCCAGAATCCTAGGCTGAGAGATGGACTGAGCCGTGAACATGACCCCTAAGCTTCCTGCTCTTTATTCTTGTCTGGGAAGCTGCGCAAACAGGTGACGAGAACTAAACTTGGGATGTCTTTTCAACTCACTTGCCAGCAGTCTGGATTCATTCCCAAGTATTATATTTATCTGCGTGAGTAGAGAGGTAATTGAATCTGCAATCGATAGATTTCCCACCGCGGGGTTCTCCGCAAGCTGCCTTGACTGTCGGTCTCCCAGCCCTCCCTCCACGCGCGCTGATTTTCGTGGACACAAATAAATCACGCTGTGTTCCTCTCCCCCTCGCTACCGGCAAGACATCACCAAGCCAACCCTGAGACATGAATGGAGGGGTGGGGGGCGGAGGTGGGAAGGAGAGGAGCGTTTAAATGTTAATCAGTTGGCAATGGTGTCGACCACAGTTAACCAGATCGTTAAAGATACAAAGGCCGGATCGCACCCCTGTGCCAACAACCATCAGGGCTCATTCATGGGGAAGATGGATGCCCTCCCCCGGCCTCTGCGCGGAGGAGATGGAACTGGACATAAAAGAACGTTCAAGGCGCTCTGAACCCTACGTGAATTGCAGAGGCGGCCCCTCGGTGGGGAGAAGCCAGCTCACGGAGGACAGTTACCGGATCGTCACTCCTGTAGCCCAAACACTGAAAGGGTCCTTTCTTCCCGGCACAGGCTCGTCCTTCGCACACCTGCTGCAAGTCCCCCTGGGATGCCGCGGATTCTGGGGGGGTTCGGGCTGTCAGCTCACACGTGCAGTTTGGGGCGCTGTTGGGGGGGATGCGCACCTCCCCCCCAAAGCTCCCCTCCACCCGTCGGACCACAGCACGTAGGCCAGTGCCAGAAAAATGAAGACGCCAAAGTCACCAGCCAGTCTCCTCTTTGCTCCCCCCCGTAGCTGAAGCAAACCAAGTGATTAATGGGGATGGGAGACCTTTGTTCCATGATAAAATTGTGTTTGTGATCAGGATAGGTCACCTAGAACAGCCCTCCCCCCCGTGATACGGCCAAGCAAAGCCTCAAGTTTACCAAGATTCGCCTCTCTGACAGCTGGTAGCGTAGCTTACCTACCTGTCTGCCACCCCGCCCTTCGGGCGTGGACTTGATCTGGCTGGCATACCAAATCTTGCCCTCCGCCAGTGCTGCAGAGATATCCTTGATTCGTCCAGTGGATGCTCAGGGGGGCCCACTGTGTGGCCGGCCCCTGGCCGTGGCGCAGGTTAGGGAGACCAAGGAGTGAAGCCGTGGGATCGCTGCGCCGGGAAACTTACTCCCAGTAGGAAAGACAAGAAAAAATAGTCATGCATGGTAGTGTGATCGATGATGCTGTGGTGGGGCTCTTTGGTGGTATCAGGAGTAAAGGGAAGGTGGGTAAATGCAGGGAGAGTTTAACCACATCCTGTGCGAAGTGATGGAGCTATTAGAAGGGAGGGAAAGGGGGAGGCGCTGATGGAACCAGGGAGAAGTGGAATGATTTCGTTGGGCTGCGGAAGGCGGAGAGAAATAGGATGGGGAGATCCCCGGGACAGATCACCAGGAAGCTTCCAGGAAAAGGCAAGTTTACGGGAGAGGACTGAGGGCCCAGGCAGGGGTTGTCGAGAAAGCTCCCTCTGGCACCTGCGGATGGAACAGGCTAGGGTTACGGAGCCAAGTCCTAGGGAGAAGCAGCGTTTCGCAGCAATGGCTATGGTTATCTAAGAAGGTCTTTTGGAGCTACAGTTTGCTCTCTTTGCTTCTCTGGTGGTGGGACTCCGGTCTTTGGTGCATCATGAAAGTGAAAAGCTGAGCCCACCCACTATCCCACTCAGCGGTGCTGAGTGCAGTCCTGGAGCTTCGACTGCCCTGGGGGTCTGGCCTGCCTCGGGCACTTCCTATGCTCTCTGTCTGCTCCTACACGATGTCACCGCAGTTCATCACCAGAGATTTTCTCAGAGTGGTGGGTTCTGTGCGTGGGGGACACCATCGCTGGATGATCTCCTGGTTTGGGCTGATCCTGTGTGAGGGAATTTCTTCTCCCATGGGGGTGGGGTGGTGAGCCTGGGAGAATGCACGGGGCTCTGCTTTGGGGTCTCGGCTTCCTCTCCCACCACTGTCCACCATGTGCTCACCATGAAGGCGGTGAGTCAGACAGCTGATCAGGGGTCCCAGCCTCCTCCCTCTTTCCTGGCACTCATTTCCCTGCCAGTTAACTCCTCTCCAGGTAGAAGGATGAGACGGGATAGAAATCTGTTCCTTTTAGTCCTGAGGGCACGTTTGGGTGGAAAGAAAGGAAGTTAGAGCTACTGGTCCTTGCGGAGGCTGAGGACCCAGCAAACCACAGCGGCTCTCACCAATTTCCCATGCCCTGTGGAATTGCGAGAGCAGTTAGACACCCTGAGAAAGGCCAAGGTTTGTTCTCTGTGTCATTGGGGTGGCAAACCTCAGGGGCTCATCATTACTAATCATTATTGCTATAGAAAATAGCCCTGGCTGGTGGCACAGTAGATAAAGCATCAACCTGTGAACCCAAAGGCCACTGGTTCAATTCCCAGCCAGGGCATGTAACCAGGTTGCAAGCCAGGTCTCCAGCCACGTCCGTGGTTGGAGGCAGGTGAAAGACAACCACACATTGATGTCTCTTCCCCTCTCTGCCTCTCTCCCTTCCTCTCTCTCTGAAAATAAATAAAATATTTTTTAAAAATAGCATGCACGTGGCAAATGAATTGAACCATATAAAATGGTGCAGAGGAAAACCTGACTCCCTCCCCCATCTCAGGCTGCAACTTCCAGGTAATTCTCCTGAAGAATTACCTGCATGTGTTTACCAAAAATATATGTTCATTACAGAGTTATTTGAGAGGAAGGGACAGAGAGTGGCAACAACATAAACGCTGATAAGACCTGGGTTCAATAATGTATATGTTTATAGTCTAAGGTGGCCGTTAAAAAATAATGAAGTGATTATTATATGTTGACATGAAAATATTTGTTACTTGTAATGGATTTGAAGTGAAAAATAGGTGCTCTAAGAGTAACGTGTGGAACACTATACAGCAATGAAAAGGGAATCAGACAAAGCGACACTTATCAGCATGGATGAATCTCGCAAAGCATTGAACAAAACAGAAGGGACAAAAGCGGGTTTCAGGAGTATTCATATAGAATGACTACGTTTATATGGTTTTAAAACATGCCACACAATCCTATATATTGTTCAGAGACATTGAAATGTGTGACAAATAAATGCAGACAATAAATAATAGTAGTAGTAAAATAATAATAATCCATGAGAAGGCTGATGGTCAAGATCAGGACTGTCATTGCCCCCAGGGGGTGGGGAAGATGAAGAACATGGAGAGAAGAGCAAACAGGGGCTTCAGCTGTCCCTGCCGCACTCTCTTTCTTCAGCTGAAGTGGTGTACACATGCGAGTAGGTTACCTTGGTCTTTAACTCTTTTTGAATGACTGAAGTGTTTCAAAATGCATTTCTTCACAAGTGGCAGGGCAGTACATGCAATGTAAGAACTCTGTGACTGTTCAGATAAAAAGTGACAACTGCTTATGAGAGTTGACAGGCTGCTCTGTGAGCACTGGAAATTTCATTTTTCTCTCTAACAACCCTAAGAGATAAGGTTGGTGGTACAAGTTCACCTTGCAGATGAGAGCAGTGAGGGCCGGGGAAGGGAAGAGGTTGTCCAGGGACTCATGGGCAGTGAGCAGCTAGGCTGACCCTGGCACACAGGCAACTCTTACTCCAACACCACACACCTTTGCAGGTAAAATTTAAAAAATAGTCTACTACTTTTATATGAGTGCATTTTATTTGGAGATTCAACAAGATCCTATCTACACTGATTCCCTTTAGAAGGCAGGATTGGTGCACGGGGAGGGAGTGGAGCGGTGCTTGTGTTTTTTATTTTAATATGTTCCAGGTGTTCTTGCGTTTCTCAGATCAACTATTTTACAGGAAAAAAAAAATAATGTGAGGGTGTGGGAAAGGGGAAAGACTTACAGGAAACAAAGTCAAAAAATGTTTAACTCTACCCCAACTGGCTCTATGATCTTGAGCAAGTCACTGCCTTTCTTTGAGGCCTGAGATGTTGTTGTTCATCCATAGAAAAGAAATCTGACGAAATTCTTGGCAGTCGGAATGAGATCTCAACTGGGGAGGCACCTTGTGGAGTGTAAGCCACCATTTCGGGGTCACTGTTGTTCGCATGGGCACAGGGATAGTGGGCAGTAACCGGGGCAGGAGATGGAAGCTCACTGCCCCCCAAGCCACCTCCCACCCCTCCCCCTGTCCCAGGAGGTCTTCTCAAAGTCCAGAGGGGATGGTCACTGTTAATCTGGCTAAGGATCCTCCCGTTCGCAGGCCTGAGTGAGCCAGGCGTGCCGGGCCCTCTCCAGCTGAACGAGAGGAACGGGTTGTGCTCATCAGCTCCAGCCTTCACCCAAGGGGCCCTCTGGGTGCCTGCAGCTGTTGCCTGACCCGGTGGCTGGCACGTAAGGTGCCCATCGGGCGGACAGATGGATGGGTGAATAAATATGAATGAATAAATTGATGATCAAATGTGAGTGGGAGAAGACAACGCAGTCCTCACGCAAGCTAACTTTTTATGTCCAAAATGGGGATGATGCTAAGACCTTCCCCAACCTTACAATTCACTGATACAACCGAAGGGAAGCTGACTAGCTCTGAGAACGGGAGGGAAGTTCTACTCTGCTCTGAGGTCAGTGCCAAGTGGCCTGTTTGTTCACTCTGCTTAACCCGGCGGTCACCAACCAGGGGCAATTTTGACCTCCACCCCCACCCCACCCCGGGGACGTTTGGTAATGTCTGGAATCATTTTTGGTTGTTACCACCAGGAATAGGAGGGATGTTGCTACTGACATCTAGTGGATGGAGGCCAGAGATGCTTCAGGACAGGCTCTTGCTCCCCACCCGGCAAAGAATGAGATCAGAGAATTAGCCGTTATTCATCGGGGCAGCCCAGACGGTCCTTCTTTGGGTTTTGGTTTGGTTTGGTGCGCTTTGGTGTGGTTTGCCAGGCCCAGCATAGCCCTGCTCTGCTGCTAAAATGCTGTGCGATCCTGGGCAGCCCGTTTTCCCTCCCTGAATCTCAAGTCTTTCCTCTGTAGTTTGAAATCATGACCTCGAGGAGCCTTCGGGTCTCTAAGATGTGAGATTTAATTTTTGGTTTGTCCATGTGGGGCCCCCGCAAACCAACCTGGGCAGGCTGGGGAGGCCTTGACTGTGGAGGGCGAAGGTACAAGAAGCCATTAGCGGGTAGTCATCCTGCTGCTAAAATGTTCTTAACATTTTTGTGGGATCCTTCGTCAAAAGTGTAATAGCCGGTGCCCCCGCCAGTCCTGTCTCCACCAGGTACAGACAATGAGGAAATAGTCTAATTTGAGAGGCATCTCCGCCTCACCACCAGCAAGCTGAGCTCCCCGGGCTCGATGACTCAGGGAATGAAATATGCCACGATTTCAAGGGTGTCCTCTGCCTCCCCTCAGCCTCCCCATCGCGAGGTGCTAATGGCAGCCTTTAACCCCTGCTCTTTTCATACATTTTTTCACTTCAGAAAGAATTAACTATTTATTATATAGGTTTTGGAAAAACACCAAAAAGGAGAAGGAAGAAAGCCTATCCCCAGCAGCCCCACCACCCACAGGCAGCCGGGACCATCTTGTTGTTCCTATTCCTTCAAGTCCAAACAGTTCTCTGCATTGCAATTTGTTTTAGTTGACTGCTTCCGGTCATTTTCCTACACATCGTAGGATTTTACATCCTGCTCATGTCGCTGAACACGATAGCAGAAGCACCTACCCCCAGCGTCTGTTTCTTCCATGTTGCATTCCATCACTTTGCGCCTGCTGGATGCTAAGCTCCCGCTGGGAATCCATGTCAGTTCTAACCATTCATTCCACAGGCCCCCAGAATGTAAGGCAGTGACCTTCAGCCCGTCTTGCCAGTGTGGCTCACCAGGCCAGAGTATCATCCCATGGACCAAAAGATCATGGGTTCGATTCCCAGTCAGGACACATGCATAGGTTGCGGGTCCAGTTCCTAGTAAGGTACATACAAGAGGCAGCTGATCAATGTTTCTCTCTCACATCAATTTTTCTCTCCCCCCTTTTCCCTCTCTTTAAAATTAAGCATGTCCTCAAGTGAGGATTTTTTTTTTAAAGACACCAAACTGCAGTTTCAGTACCGTTGCTTTTTTTTTTTTTTTACTTTAACGGGATGCTTTCCAGGCTCCTTTCCCATCTCTCCATCCAAGTTAGGAAACAGAGAGAGAGGTGCCTCCCCCTCTGCTTGGCTGGCAGAACGAATGTTCAGCCACCTTCAGTGTTGCTCCATTCTTCTCAAGAGAGGAGAGCAGCTTCAATATGGACTCCATTGGATGAGCTCTATCTCTCCTGGTTGATGCCTGTATTAGGTTTGCCATCGTGCAGCGTCTGTTTGCCTGTGCCCTCCGTGGGCGCAGGGACCCTACCCTGGTGCATTGACACTTCCCTGCGGGGTACCAACCAGCAGAGAGAGTGGGTACCCGATGCTTTCACTGACTGACTGACAGCATTTGCGAGAGGCCCTAAACGCACGTGATAAAGGATCAGCCAAATGTGACTGCAGTGATTGAAATGTCAAGGGCTCTGAGAAAGAGAAGTTAATTGAACTCAGTGGTCAGTGGGGTTCCAGGAAAAAAACAGCCTATTCAAGCAAGTTGCAAAGTTGTTGGATCTCTGAGGCCCTAAAATCTAATTTTGACTGATTCCCAGTAGGACTTGGTGTTGCATGGTGCCCCCCTGACCAGCGTCCCAGCAGAGCTGGACTCCAGGCCTCGCGGGCTACACGGACTTGAACATGGCCCTGCATTTGGAGCTGGCCAGAGGAAAAGGGCTGAGTGGTCCAAGGGACCTACTGCCCAGAAGGCTTCCTAGCCACCGTGCTTAGCACCAGTTTCACCCTGGGCACCCTGGCAGTGGGTTGCAAGCGATGGCCGGGGGAGGAAGTGATTATGGAATCTCTCTCCTGCATTCCTTCCGCTCTTATTGGCTGTGTTGGATCTCAAAGGGCTGAGATGACCAGGGGAGGTCACAGGCCTTAGAAAGAGTCACCACCTGCTGCACGTACTTGCCACCTACAACTTCAGGCACATAGAAGGCACGTTTAATGAGGAATGCCTGGGAGGTTCGGTGAGATCACACAGTCTGGAAAGGGACTTTCCAGATAACGGTGATAATAAGAGTCTCTGGAGACGCTTTTGAACCTTCAGCTTTCAAGATCCATCCCTGGAGATTCAGACCTGATGGGTCTGGCAGAAGAAACACTAGTAATTTGTATTGTAACCAGGAGCGGGGCACGGGGAACAGGGAGCCTCATCTGGGAAGTTTGATGAATAGCTCACCCAGCAAAGAGGCCAGCAGAGTGAGGGTTTCCAGAGAGATGGGGCTGCCTCAAGTTGAGGAGGACGTCAGTGATCACAATACCCATGATTGCTTTTTAATTTGTATTTATTGATTTTAGAGAGAGGAAAAGAGAGAGCGAGATTAATTGAGAGAGATACATACAGATTTGTTGTTCCCCTTATGTATGCATTCACTGGTTGGTTCTTGTATGTTCCCTGCCTGGGGATTGAACCTGCAAGCCTGGCCTATCAGGATAGGACTCTAACCAACTGAGCTACCTGGCCAGGGCAGTACCCCATAATTCTTAAGAGAACTAGTAGCATGGTCTTTGACATCAAGAAAATGAGGTTGGAAACTAAGCTTTGCTCTGTGACCTTAGAGCATTACTTAATGTCCCAAAGCCTCAATTTGCTCATCCATAAAATAGGAATAATTTCTACCTCATAAGGCTGAGAAAGAATTAAATGAGGTAAAAGAATGAGGCATAAAGAATTAAGTGAGGAAACAAAGCATTTAACACATGCCTGGCACATTTCCAGCACTCAATAAAATAATCAAAAATAAAACGTTGTAAGTATTACTATCCTTATGGGCAAGGCCCATGGACGTGCTTTATATGATTTACAATTCTTTTATCAGCTTCTTTGGCATAACTCATTTTCCTAATCTCTTTTTCTCTTTCTCCCTTCTCTTCCTCCTTTGTCTCCCTCTTCCTCTCTCTCTCAACTCCCCCACTTGTGATCAAGGGGACATTTTTGGGAATGGACTAGCTGAAACTCATGCAGCCACAGGACACAACAAAACTCACAAGCCAGTTTCAGGATCAAAGCTGTCACTGTGCCCCTTTGTAAGCAAAATTAGCAAAGGCTCTAAGGATAATTGCCAATTCCGCAGTCTATTCGGAAACTGACACCGTCAGAGCTGGAAGGACCCTCAGCCCTTATCTAGTCCTGGTGGCCCATTTGACAGAGAGGGAAGGTGGAGAGAAGAGGAAACCCCCACAAGGCTAGGCCAGGGAGTAGCGTGCAGAACGGGACCACCCGGCAACCCCCCTGTCCCTGGCTGCATCCAGGCTCTTTGCATTGAGGCTCAGCTGGGCTTCCTGGCCCCTTACCCTCCACTGCTTTCGTCCCATCACCCTGTCCTCACTTCACAGTCTACTAAGATAGCGGACATCAATCATTTGATAAAAGTGATCCTGAGCCTACAGGCCACAGCTTTGGGGCTGACTCACAGCTGACCTACTTCTCTGAGGCAGACAGAATATCTCTATTGCGCAAAAGGGACTTAATGCACTTGCCCAGGCTTTTTGGGCTTGTAACTGTCTTAGGTAGGATTTGAACCCAGGTTCAACTATGAAGCCTCAACATTTCCCACCTTCAACCAGGAAGCCTGTTTGGCCCCTGGATACCCCTGATCTGCCTTCAGGTTCTCCACACGTCCTCTCCTCCCCATGCCACACCCAGCCAGGCCCCACCGCCAGCCTGCAGTGCCCACTGGCAGGGGTCAATGTTACCCAACAGAAACATTTGTTGGTGCCAGTTGTGAACTGTTGTATTCTGTATAGATTAAGCCACGGCTGCCCACTCCATGGAAGTCAGTGAGCCTTTCCAAGGGCTGCGGACATAAATTTATTTTATTTATTTATTTTTAAAAAATATTTTATTTCATTATTTTTAGAAAGAGGGGAAGGGAGAGAGGCAGAGAGGGAGAGAGACATCAATGTATGGTTGTGTTTCACCTGCCTCCAGCCACAGACCTGACTGGAGACCTGGTTTGCAACCTGGTTATGTGCCCTGGCTGGGGAATCGAACCTGCAACCTTTGGGTTCGCAGGCCGGCGCCTTAACCACTGTGCTACCAGCCAGGGCCGGACATAAATTTAAATGGCTGTACCGAAGGGCCCGAGATGGTGGCTGAGTGAGTGTCCGGCAGAAAACCCACAAGGACAGCCGTCAGGCCTCTTTAACTCGGGATTGTATTGGGCCTGTTCTGACCACTGCAGCTTCACACCGAGGGTCGTGTCCCAATGTTGACAGAAAAAACCACTACACGTACTAGGCACTCTGAGTGATGCACCCCTGTGTGTGTGCATTTATGTACATTTTACATACGTTAACCTGTTGAACCAGGACAATCCTAGGAAAGAGGGAATTAAAACCCCATTTTACAGCTGAAGAAACTGAGGCTCAGGGAACGCCATTTGTCACCGTACCGTTGGTAGAATGGGTCTCAAGTAAGTTTGTGAAGCTGATTTTAGGCATGATTCTGGCCAATGGCCTCCAGGGCCAGCCCTTATTTAAGATTGCTAAGTGGTTTCACTTTCAAGATGAAAATAATTCAGAAGGCGTCAGCAGGGTATACGAGGCCACCAGGGCCTGGCCCCACCTGATCCCCCACCCCGCCTCCGTCACCAGCTTTCTTTGGAATTAGCTTCCGCCTCTGCTCCCTGTCCCCTTGCATTCCTGCTGACCTCAGCCAAGCCTCATGATTCTGAATCCTCAGATCTTTCTGTGTCTCTCACAAGGTCACTTATATATTATTTAGTGAAAAGAAAAAAAAAATGCTCTCTCGGTCCCCGCGATCTGGGCCTGAGTCAGGACACAGAGCTTGAAGAGGTGAGAGTCGGCTGTAGCCGCACTTGACCTCTTGGTGGGATGTCCTTGTGCAGTGCAGCAGCTGCCCCTGTACACGGTGGCCCTGCTCTGCACACTGGGTTAGGGGCCTGGCCCCTCTGTCCTGATAGCATGCAACACTCACCTCTCCTAAGCATTTATCACATCAACTATGATTTTTAAAAGAAGGGCAGGGAAGGAGAAAAAGTGGGAGAGAAACATCAATTTATGGTTGCCTTTCACCTGCCTCCAGCTGGGGACCTGGCTGGAGACCTGGCTTGCAACCTGGGTATGTGCCCTGCTGAGGATCAAATCAGTGACCCTTGGGTTTGCAGGCCGGTGCTCAATCCACTGAGCCACAACAGTCAGGGCTCAAATATGATTCTTTCTACTTTTCTATTCCCTTTCCCTGTTCATATACTATGCTGTGAAACTCATGTCCTCTCAGTTTTTATAGCCCTGATGCCATGATCAACCCTACATCTTCATGGCTAGCAAGAGGTGAAAGGGAGAGAGGAATGAAGGAGAAAAGGGGAGAAAGAAGGAAAAGATGGTGGGAGGGAGGGAGGGAAAAAGGCAGCCCCCTGTATCTGTCCATCGGCTGTGTCAGCGTCTGGAAAAGTGTGGGAGCCACCGTAGGAGGAGCCCCTTCTGAACCTGAGAGAAAAGGGGGGACCAACCCATCCGAGCCCCAAGCTAACGGGCACCTTTTCTCCTCTTCCCCAGATGCACCGCTGGAGGGAGAGGCAGGTCCTTCGGGTACCTATTTTCTACCCTCAGGAACACTAGGGAGCACCAGCCTGAGCAAAGACAGCCTGGAAAGGAAAGTGACAACCGCCCCTCCGAGTCCAGCGCAGTCTGGGGACGAGATCCAGGATCCGGAGCTGGAAGGGACAGTACCCGCCGTGCATCCGGACCCTGTGGGCCTATCCACGCTGCTTCTGGAGGAGCCCAGCACCAAGCTCCCCTTCTCCCCTGGGAAGAGGCTGCCTTTGTTCAAGCAGGTGAACTCGTCCAGGAAACAGCTGAGGCCCAAGGCCACCTCTGCGGCCGTCCTCCTGGGGTTGGGGTCCCAGCCTGCCTCCCCAGGCCTGGGTCTCCTCTCCTCCGCCACGGAGAAGCCTGGCCCGCTGGGAGACCCCGATCCTGTGGCCTCCTCAGGTGGGGAGACCCCCTGGCTGGAGCGGAAGGAAGGTTCGGTCCCCACGGCACCCGCACCCTTGCAGATCTCTCCTTTCACTTCGCAGCCCTATGTGGCCCACACACTCCCCCAGAGGCCGAACCCCGGGGAGCCCGGGGAGCCTGTGGTGCCTGATGAGGCCCATGAGGCTCCTGCTGAGGATGCCAGTCCCATGACCTTGATGGACAAAGGTGAAAATGAGCTGACCGGCTCAGCCTCAGAGGAGAGCCAGGAAACCACTACCTCGACCATCATCACCACTACGGTCATCACGACGGAGCAGGCCCCAGGTAGGCAGCCCCAGCTCTGCCCCATCCACAAGGCGCCCAAGGTGGGTGAGGCCCACTATTATTTACCATTAATGACCTTAACCCTGTGGCTCAGAATCAATACCCCCATTTTAAAGATGGGACAACTGAGACCCCAAGACATTAAGCACCCTGCCCAAGGCCACCCAGCTAAAGAGCAGGATGCAAAACCTTTCCATCTTGGAACAGAATTTTTTAGCCTGCCTAAAAGAGTATGGCCTCTTCCCAAGTGCTTTCACTTTTACTGTGACATGTACTTCTCTAGACTTGATAAAATGCACTTCCTTGTTCTGGTCTTTCTTTTTCTATCTTCTTTTCCATCTTCAAACAGAGAACCATCAACTGTCATTCACATGTGTGGTTTTGGACAAATGCAATGTAGTCGCTTGTTAAACAATGTGGGCTCTGGGTTTGAGTTCTGATTGCTGTGTGACCTTGACCCAGATGCTGTCCCTCTCTGGTCTTTGGTTTCTTTCTTTCTAAAATGGCGACAAAATATGGGTCCGTGCAAGGATAAACAGGGTCACCCTGGTCCACTTACAGCAGCATGTAGTAAGTGATCATCTCGTGTCAACTACTGACCTTTGGGTTATCATGTTGGTTCTGGAGCTGAAGGAGAATTAACTGCAGTGGGAGGGAGGGGTGGGGACAGGAGAGCACAGGTTTCCCCAGAGATCCCCATAGCCCGTCTGAGATGTTACATCTGAGCTTCTCTCACTGTCCTAATTAAAGTGCTTTCCTCCAGCTCTCTGCAGCGTGAGCCTCTCAGATCCTGAAGGCTACATTGACTCCAGTGACTACCCACCGCTGCCCCTCAACAGCTTCCTTGAATGCACCTACAACGTGACCGTCTACACTGGCTACGGGGTGGAGCTCCAGGTAACCACAGAAACGTGCTCTGCATGGCCACCTCTTCCAGCAGGCTTAGCATCCTTACTAGTTCGGGTCTCTCTCTGCACCAGCTAATCAAACCCCTGCCCCACCCACGGGCTCCAGGGAGACTTCAGCCCAGCGGTCAGCATCCTGAGGCCTCTCTCAGCTGCATGCGCCTACAGATCCTCGCCAGGCCTCCGCCCCGCAGCCTTTGGGGTCTCTCCATTCCATGGACTAGGGGCTGGTGGAAGGGTGCCACGTTGGCAGCCTCCTAGCCCAAGACTCAGTTTCTCTGTACCCCCGACCATCCCCAGGTGAAGAGCGTCAACCTGTCTGAGGGGGAGCTGCTGTCCATCCGCGGGGTGGACGGCCCCACCCTGACCGTCCTGGCCAACCAGACACTCCTGGTGGAGGGGCAGGTCATCCGAAGCCCCACCAACACCATCTCTGTCTACTTCCGGACCTTCCAGGACGATGGCCTGGGGACTTTCCAGTTGCACTACCAGGGTAGGAGTAGCCCAAGGCTGGTGGGATGGGGCTGTCTGCCTCAGTTTCCCCCTGGAGCCAGAGATTCTCAAACACACTGTCCCAGGGGTCCTCCTGGCAATTTGGTAAAACCTGTATCCCTCTTCAAATAATGTTTTTAAGAGCATAAAAAACAATATTAAAAAGGACACCAGTCATACTGAATTACCGTTGTCAAAATGTTTTCACCTCTGGTACGGTAATCTACGTACTTCTTTAACACATTAAATAATAAAATCTCCTGGCAGTTCTGATAATCACTGTAATATCCAAGAACTGAGGAGTATAAGAAATTTGTCGAGATGTCCATTATGACAGGAAAACACCTGTGGTTTCTCTCAGGGACAGAATCGCAGATTCTATGAATATGTGACAGTTTGTCTACATTCATGACTGAGGGAAGTAAACAGTTCAGCTAAATGTTCATGAAAGTAAGAAGCCACTTTTCCCTTCAAGTGTATGGCTTCTGCATTTGATACACAGAGGTCTATGGACTTTGGGTAGAGGTTGGCCACCAGGGTCCCTGCCCTTTTTCTTCTACAATTTGTCTTTCTTTCCATTGTTTCTAAATCTACTTTCTTTTTGCTTTCTGTTTATCTCTCTCTCTCTCTCTTCCTTCCTTTCAACTTTCTTCTCTCTACTTCCATATTTCCTTCCTTAATTTCTTCCTGTCCTCTTCTCTGTCTCTTCATTCCCACCCTTCATTCCCTCTTCTCCCTCTCTCCGTCTCTCTCCCTCATTGTACCCATTGTCCCACTTCCTGGGCAGTTCCCAAGGCCTCAGTGCATTTCCCTTACCCGGGACCTCCCCCTGCTTAACTCACCAAGTTAATGGAAAGGGGAGTCGTTAGCCACCCATCTAGATGTTGGGAACCATCCACATTCACATCAAAGTGACCAAACACCAGGAAAAACCATTTATTATTCACTCCTCTGAAACAAATGGATGACTGTGTATGGAGGCGTTCGTTTCATCACAGCTTTTCAACATTGTTGTCTTTGTTAATTAAAAAATGGGAAAAATGGCTTTCTGAGCCATGAACTTGGGTACTAAGAATACAGGCGTCCTATGCTGCAGGAGAGGTCAGGCCACAGCAGGGGGCGGAGCTAAGGTGGAGTTCACATCTTACGAAACTTGAGGGGCCCAGCAGAGCCACTCACCCCCTCCTACCACCTCCGTGTAGTGGGTGCCACCTGTGCCCCAGACATTGGGCTGCATTTCCCATGTCAGCCTTACCACCATTGCGGAGGTGGGACAATTGTCCACTCCACCGGAAAGAGAATAGAAAGTGATGTTTAGGGCACTAGATCACTTTCTCAAGGTCACACATTTTCTAAGTGATGGGGTCAGAATGTAATTCAGCTTGGTCTCCTTCCAAAGCCCAATCCTTTCCCTCCCAAGACAATTATTTGCAAGTTTTCACGTCCTCTGATCTTTCCACCTGAGCTGGCTATTCTCATTCCGGTCCAAGAGTGAGCATTTTTAACAAGTACCTGGAGGCAGGGCTACCCCTCCCTGGATAATGCTGTCCCTTCTAAGCCTGAGGAGGGGCCGGTCTAGGTCCCTGTGGAGAGAGGCTCAAATGAGGTTTGGGAGCTCATTTTTCACCCCAAAGCTGCTGTCCCTGGTTAGGCCGGGTAGGGAGCTTGGACCATATGATCACTGTACCACCAATGAGAGGCACAGACATGCTGTCCTCCAGCTCTCCTGGTCACCAGGGGCCTCAGCTTTCCTCCTCAGCACAACCTGGCTCCCAGGATGCGAGTTAAGTTCTTTATCTGTGTCCGGGGAGGGGTGACTGTCTGTCTGCTTCTGCGTTCCTCCCCAGCCTTCATGCTGAGCTGCAACTTCCCGCGCCGGCCGGATTATGGGGATGTCACCGTGATGGACCTGCACTCGGGCGGCGTGGCGCACTTCCACTGCCACCCGGGCTATGAGCTCCAGGGTGCTAAGACGCTGACCTGCATCAACGCCTCCAAGCCCCACTGGAGCAGCCACGAGCCCATCTGCTCAGGTACAGCCCAGCCTCCACCGCACAGGGACGGTTCAGTGCAAGGGGAGAGACCAACCCCCGAGCATTGAGACCGACCTTCCGCATAGGCTTTTACCCCAGGGAAGGGGCTGCTCCAAAACCAGAGAACTGCCATGAAAGACAGATCCCATAAGATGCACCATTAGTGACATTTCGTACATTCATGGTAGAGTGTGACCATCACCGCCATGTAGTTCCAGAACATCTTTGTCCCCCAAAAGGAAATTCTGTCCCCGCTAGCAGCCACTGCCCATTCCCTCTCCGCCCCACACTCAGTCCGGGCAACCACCAATATGCTTTGTGTCTCTGTGAATTTGCCTGTTCTGGACATTTCCTATAAATGGAATTATGCAACATGCGATCTTTTCTGACTTGCTTCTTTCACTTGGCATTTGTTCCCCAGGTTTGTCCGCGTTGTGTTGTGTGTCAGAACTTTCTTTCTCTCTATGGCCAAATAATATTTCATTGTTAGACCACATTTTATCTGTCCATTCGTTAGCATACATTTGAATTGTTTCCACTTTGGGCTGTTGTGAATAATGCTGCTGTGAACATGTGTGTAAGAGTGTTTGCATGGACATATGTTTTCATTTCGCTTGGGTATATGCCAGCAGTAGAGTTACTAGTTCATATGGTAATGCTATGCTTAACATTTTAAGACTAACTAGTTTCCATAGTGGCTGCACTATTTGACATTCCCAGCGGCCATGCTCAGGAGGACTAGTTTTCCACATCCTCGCTAACACTTGTGGTTTTCCATCTTTTCTTTTTTATTATTAGCCATCCTAGTGTGCCGTGGTAGCTAATTGTGGTTTTGATTTGCCTTTTCCAAGCGGCTAATAATATTGAACATCTCTGCCTGTGCTTGTTGGCCATTTGTATACCTATGAGGAGAAATGTCTATTCATGTCCTTTGCCCATTTTTAAAAAATTTGGTTGTTTGTCTTATTATTGTTGAATCAAAAGAGTTTGTTATATATACTAGCTACTAGACCCTTATTAGATACATGCTTTGAAATTATTTTCTGCTACTCTGTGGGTTGTTCTTGTACTTTTTGATAGTGTCCTTTGATACAAAAAAGAAAAGTTTAATTTTGATGGTCTAATCTATCTGTTTTTTCTGTTGTTGCTTATCCTTTTGGTGTGACTGCTGCTATATATTGAGCCTGTTACTATGTACTGAGCCCAATGTCAGGGCTGCAATAAATCCTCACAGCAATTCTGCATGGAGGAACCATTATCCCCATTATACAGATCAGGAAACTGAGGTTCGTGGAGGTGAAGACACTTGCCCAAAGTCACCAGACAGAAATTGTACTGAGTCCAGAACCCTTCTCTCTTGAGCTCTTTTCTTTACTATACCTTCAATACTCGGACCAGTGATATTATTAGAGATGCACAATCCTGGGTCTTATGTAAGACCGACTGAACCAAAATCTACATCTTAACATGCCCATTGTATAATTCACATGCACTTTATAGACTAAGAAACATTGGGCTATTCTACACTGTTCCTGAATCAGTGGGCAAAGCCTTGACCATTCTCAGCTACCAAGACGGCAAGGCCCTATTACAGTCTCAAAACTCCTGATGGTGACCAGGAGAATATAGGCCGCCATGTTAATTGAGCACCTACTATGTGCCAGGCCATGAGCCATGTACAAGGAGAACAGTTGGAACAATAAACATAATTCCTGCCCTCCAGGCATTCATTATCAGTGAAATCCAAAAAGCAGATGAGAGCTAATAATAAATTCTGAGATTTAATTGTTGCAGTATTGTTCCCCCAAGGCCTTTCAGAACTTTTCTACTTTTCTTTTTAACAAAGAAAAGAAGACCATAGGGCAGTTGGTCTCTGCACCGCTCTTCCATTAATTTTTATCTATGTGTGAAATCAAGGAGAAATTAAGCCTCAATTTGTGCTAAGAAAGATAGATGGAGAGCCCAGGCTAGCAAATTGAAACCAAACAGAGCTATCAGTCGGCTTAATAAAGCAAGAAAGGAGAACAGAGAGGCAGCAAACGAGGAGCAGCTCGGGGAGGACAGATGGCCGGGGACCCCATCAGGGACAGTGGCCTCCACCACCTCAGCTCCTGAGCCATAGGACAGTAATGCTGGCTCTGTTGGAGCACCTACTCTGTGCTAGGGACTGCACCAAGCTCTCTATGTGCAACATGGTGCAGGCCAGGTTTGAACCTCTGATTTAGGACATCCTGGGATAGAGGGGGAGGAAGGTAGGGGGACCAGGGAGAGACACACACACACACAGTGCTCTGTCCATGGGCAGAAAGAGCAGCGTTCCTAGATAATTCTGTCACAGCAAAGAGAGTTATCTACCTTTCTCTCCTACTGCAAATCCTTAGCAGTTGTATAGTCACCCAAAAACAAAATTAATAAATGAGAACCAACAATCACCTAAAAATAAGAATAGGACTACCTCTTTACATCTGTGTAACTCTTCCAAGTTCATAAATCATTTTTTAAATATTTATTAATTTTTTATGATAAAAGTATTATATGGTTATGGCTTTAAAAAAGTTTTCAAGAAATACAAGTGTATAGAATATAGGAGCAAATTATTTTATATTCATGGTCTCAAAGGACCCTTGCATATAGCTCATTGAAATTGATATAGCAGACCACTTTCTAGCTAATTTTTTTTTTCCACTTAAAATATAATGAAGCATTTTCCTATATCCTCAAGTATTCTTTGAGAACATGGTTCTTCAAAAATTGCATGAATAAAATGTATTTACAATCTCCTGTAAGTCGACATTCAGGTTGTTTCCCATTTCTGTCTCTTAGAAAAAAACCTAGCAGTGAACATCCTCATTCATTAACTCCTGTGAAAGCTTATAAATCTTTTCTTAGAATAAATTCCCAGAACCTTAATTATTAGGTCAAAGTGTTTGAAAATACTTTCCAGACTTTCACCAAAACTCTGTCCTGAAAGTTCTTACAGTTTGTACTCTAACCAGCCCGGAAGGAGAGTGGCCATTTCCCACCACCCCTCATCACTGGATTATTGTTACTTTTTACCTGGACCAGTTTGGTGGATGAAAGTAGAACATAGTTTGGACTTCCAGTTCTTTTACTATTAGTGGGACTGAATTTTTGAGTGCTTACTATGTGCCGAGAGTATATCCTTTGTAAACAGCCTATTTATGCCTTTCTTGATGACCATTTTATGATTAAGAAGCAGGGCACAGCCAGCGCCAGAGAAGCCTTAAGTCACAATTATTTCCCACCATGGAACACGCGTGGCGAAGGCTCTAACCGTGGCTTGAGATCTCCTGTCAGACAGGATGAACCCCACCCAGTGACAGGGTTTCCCTTGGCCTCTCTCCTCCCATCCTGTTTCTCAAACAAAAGGGTAGGAGTGAGGATCCGTGAGGGATGAAACAATCCATCTCAACCTCTCTGTCTCTCTCTCTTTCCCTCCCTCCCCTCTCATCACCCACTCACCCTTGCCTTCTGGCCCAGCCCCTTGTGGGGGTGCTGTGCACAACGCCACCATTGGCCACGTTCTCTCCCCGAGTTACCCTGGAAACACCAACGGGAGTCAGTTCTGCGTGTGGACCATCGAAGCGCCAGATGGCCAGAAGCTACATCTTCACTTTGAGAGGCTGTCGCTGCATGAGAAGGACAGGTAAACCTCTGAGGGCCCACGCCAGCCTTGTTCCCGCCCAAAGTGTTAGGATATTGCTAGGAATTTGGAGTCTTGAAATAGACTGGCTCATGGAAGCCAAGAAAGAGCTGGGAGAATGGGGAAAATCTTAGAGATCGTCAGCTTTGATCTCTTCTTTTTTGTGTGTGTGAGGAAATGAGGCCATCCAGAAGGAAAGGGACTTGCCCTAGGTCACACAGAAGGATAAAGAAAGAGGCAAAAAAGGGAATCTGGACCATTCCCCACACATGGCCCTGCCTCCCCATTCTTTCTCCTAAAAATCACTTTTTGTAATTGGGCAAGGTGAGAGTGCTCATTCAGCAGCTGCCTTGTGCCCAGCCATGTACTAGGCTTCAGGGAGAACAGGAGAAAGGTAGAGGATACTGGTTCCATTTGCGTGGAAAAACTAGACTTATGCCTGTCAAAGAACTAGGGAGAAGTCACAATGCACTACCTAAAGGAGAGCAGGTCTGTAGGCTCTAAGTAACATACACGGAAACCATCATCTTCAAACTCTAACATTCCATGACCCTACGCCAGAATATCCTTGAACATTCCTGAAAACGAGGACCTTGGCTGCTTGGACTTGCTGTCTTGGGTTCCGTTCCCTTGGAAACAGAGATGTGACAAGGATGTGAGGAACAGCGGTTTGTGTAGAAGCCAATTCTAGAAAATACGGAGAAAGCGAGAAGGAAGAAGAGAGCCAACGCCGTGTGAATTAACAAGCAGGTGGCTGGGGGCAGCTGGGGCTCTGTCCACAGGGAGCTCTGGGAAACTGCGCTGAGCATACCTGAGTGGTCCTTTTGGGGGGCAAGGGAGCTGAGCTACTTACCTCCCCCCTTCCATCCATTGTTGCATGAAGGATGCTCTTGGGCACTTAAACTCGTCTTCCACCCATGGAGCTGGCTGTGCTGGTTCAGTCTCTGAGACTTCGGGTAGAGAGCACGCAGAAGATAGGTGAGCAGGGACTGGGGGCCAGATGTGGGCGTGGTGCTGACAGTATTTACCGCACTTCCAGAACGCCGGCACCTTAGATTTCTGGAGTCAATCAGATATTTTTGCTTTTTAAAAATTCTTGTTTGTGCCTTTAGGGTTGGCCTGATTTTTCCCCTTTGCCCTCACCCGCCCAGCGCACCCTGCCCTTGCTGGCACTGTCACTCCCCACACACCAGTGTCCAGGCTTCCTTTGGAGTTTCGAGCCTAGATCATTAACCTCATTAGGTAGGATGGGATTCTAATAGAAAACATCAGGCAACGGAATAACTTGCCCGACTCCGAAGTCCACTTCCCTCCAAGCGGTCCAACTCTGCCCTGAGTGACTCCACGCGGTGGTGCATCACAGCCTGAGAGAGGAAGGCGTCCAGCAGGTGTTTCAAAGCATGGCTTCCTGGGAGCATCTGAATTGGGGAGATTCCCAGTCTTTCCTTCTAGAGACTCATTGAGAAGCTAACCCTTGAACCCTTGGGGAAGGACGCATTCTAAAACTTGACCTTGGGGCACGGCCCCCACAGTACAGCAGACTCAGCAGGAACCAGAAGACGGTAGGTAGAGAGACCCTCCTCGCCCTGGAAGGGCTCCCGGCCTCTACCTCAACCCCTCCTCCGAGCCACAGTGGGAACATGGCAAAATGAGCACACTGCAGCTCCAACACGGAACGCATTTTGGTGACATTGGAAGTTTATCTGGGCAACGTTATATAGAGCCTTTCATAGGTCACAGTAAAACAAGATAAAACGCAAAGGATTTTAAATGCCTGTTTACAACTCCGTAGATATAATGGATTGATTGTGTGTACTCTTTTCTTCCCTACTTTTGGGTAGTTTCTTTAAAAAAAATTCTAAATCTGGCAAAGAGCCAAGTAGCAAATGGTTTTAGTAACGGGAAAAGTGAATGGCAACATTTTGCGGAACACGTTTCATTTTTCAGAGCACTTTATCCCATCCGACTTTCAAAGCCCACCTGTAAGATAGGCAGGAAAGCCATTATAATCCCTCCTCTTGCAGCTGAGGCCTGAGATGTGTTGAGATTTATGTAAACTCAGTCAGTGCAGCATTGGAAACTGGAAACCAGGACTCCTGACTCCCCATGCAGTGCTCTTAGGAAACAATAATCCAAAAGCCTGTTAGGGGTCAAATGCTTAATAAATCTGACTTTACATACCTAGTCTATCCTGGACACTTTATTATTTTTTTTAAGATTTTATTTCATTATTTTTAGAAAGAGGGGAAGGGAGAGAGGCAGAGAGGGAGAGGGACATCAATGTATGGTTGCGTTTCACCTGCCTCCAGCCACAGACCTGACTGGAGACCTGGTTTGCAACCTGGTTATGTGCCCTGGCTGGGGAATCGAACCAGTGACCTTTGGGTTCGCAGGCTGGCGCCTTATCCACTGTGCTACCAGCCAGGGCTCCTGTACACTTTATATCCCCAGTATAATCCTCACACTCTAATGTAGGTGGGATTGTACCCATTTTATAGATGAAGAAACGGAGGCTCAGTGAGGTGCAGTGTCCTTGTCCAAAGGCACATAGCTCAACAAGTTACAGAGCTGGGATTCTGACTGTCTGACTATATATACAGCTATTTCAGGAATGATATGAGCTCATTAATCCCAATTTTTCAATTGGTAGTAATAATCAATATCAATTCATTAGCCTGGTTTATTCCATGTCCACATCACTTTTCCTGCAACCTCAGAATCAATCCATGAGTCTAGGAGAAACACCCTGCAGACAAAGAATGGCTTCCATAAGGTAAAGCAACCTCTCCAGGCATGGAAGGAACAATGTTGGGGTTCAAGTCAGAATGAGAGGGGCTCCCTGCACACCCCTCCTGCTGCTGTGTGTTGTGACTAAAGAAGACCCCTCAGCGGCCCTCCTCTCCTTTCCCATCCCCAGGATGAAGGTCTACAGCGGGCTGACCAACAAGTCTGCTCTTCTCTATGACTCCTTTCTAACTGAGAGCGTCCCCTTCGAGGGCCTACTGAGTGAGGGCGACAGCATCCGAATCGAGTTCATGTCTGACCAGGCGCGGGCGGTCTCATCCTTCAACATCCGGTTTGAGGGTGAGGGTCCATGGGGCCTCCCCACTCCTGGGAGGTGGGGTAGGATCAGGGGAAGCATGGCCGGGCTGGGCCTGGGTTCTGGGAGGAAGAAACCTGGCTGTTCAGGGATGGGGGAGACCAGCAGCCAGGTTGACTCTCGGACTTGCAAAAGTAGAGTTAGCTTTACTAATAACCGTCTCGGCCACCTACTGGGCACTTACTATGTGCCCAGTGTCTTATGTCCAATGTGCCTTGGATGCTTACCACACCTAACCCTTACTCTCTGCTATACTCAGTGAGACCTCTTAGAAGCCAGCCACCTCTTCCTCCAAGAATCACGAGCAAGGGCCTGTCCTGCTCAGTCCGGACCCTTTAAGAAAAGGTGCCCTTTGGTAGTGTGCATGGACCTTGGGGAGCTTTCTTTTCTGTCTTCCCTAAGAAATATGGGTCTTCTTCTTAGACAATTTTGTGGTTTCAAGTGGCAAAAATCAAGACTCTCGGTTACGGGGCATGGAAAGAACCCATATGGGATATTAAAAAGAATTTAAACATAAAAACTCTGCAGGGTTGGGAGGGCAGAGATTCTTAGCTCATTTTAAATATGAGAAAGAATGGGACCCTAGGAAACTAAGTGAATGGCCGCAGGGCCCTCAGCAAGTCAGCTGGAACCAGACCCCAGGGTCTGGTACCCACATCCCACAGATCATCCCTAAGCGTCAGGAAGGGACCCATCTTCTGAGACACAGCACTGTGTGTGGGATCCCCAACTCATGGGAGCTGCTGCCCCTTTCCTGCCCCTCCCCAGCCTTTGAGAAAGGTCACTGCTACGAGCCCTACATTCAGAACGGGAACTTCACCACGACCGACCTGACCTATAACATCGGGACCATAGTGGAGTTCACCTGCGATCCTGGCCACTCTCTGGAGCAGGGCCCGGCCGTCATCGAGTGCATCAACCTGCGGGACCCATACTGGAATGACACGGAGCCCCTGTGCAGAGGTGAGCAGTCCGGCTGCCCTCCTCCTGGGAGTCCCCCACCTTGGCAGGGACCTCCAGCCCCTCAGATGCAAAAGCCCAGGCCTCTGTTTACAGGTCGCCCCCACTTTACCTACCAATTTTATTTTATTTTATTTTTTTAAAGATTTTATTTCATTATTTTTAGAAAGAGGGGAAGGGAGAGAGGCAGAGAGGGAGAGAGACATCAATGTATGGTTGCTTTTCACCTTCTTCCAGCCACAGACCTGACTGGAGACCTGGAGACCTGGTTTGCAACCTTGTTATGTGCCCTGGCTGGGGAATCGAACCTGCGACCTTTGGGTTTGCAGGCCAGCACCTTGTCCACTGTGCTACCAGCCAGGGCTTACCTACCAATTTTAGTATGGGAGCCCTTTCTAGAACTCACTGTCCTTTAGGTCAGGTTGGCTGCTTGTCCTTGAGAAAAGTACTAAATACGTAAATTTGAAAAGGTGTTTCTGTCTCCAGGCACAATGCACAGCTTAGTGACAAAATCTCTGCATAGGTTTCCACTGCTGCGTACCCCTCTGTTACGCGTTTGTGTGCAATGCTAATCCACTCAACAACACAGGGTCCTGAGCCCAATTAATAATAAAAATTATAACAATAGTTGTTAAAATGAATGCAAATCCTGTGTTTTGGGCACTCTGCCAAGGGCTACATGGGCATCATCTGATTTAGTTTTTCACTGCAACCCTTCCTATTGACCCCATTTATAGATGAGTAAACTGAGGCTGTGAATGGCATGCCTAACAACACAATGAGGGTGATTGGCAGAGGTGCGAATGGAATACAGGTCTCTCCATTCTCAGGGACCTGTGATCTGAGCCCCATGGACAGCGCTGGGTAGAACCCTCATCCCCCTGGGCCCCAGGGCCCACCCCGGCTCCCCATATCCAGGGCTGCTGAGCCACCCGAGCCCAGATGCCTACGGAGCATGGAAGTAATGAGGAGAAGTCTTGCCCTGGCAGCCGCCACCCAGATGGCGGTTGGCGTGAAATAACAGCCCCGCCGGGGTGAGAAATTGATCTCTGTATTAAATGCGGTGGTTTAACAGAGCGGAATTTATTGGTGCTTTGGCCTCTGTCACGTTGAGAACTTTCCAAAGCGGTAAACACAGAGTGGAATTTAAAGGGCCAGGTGCCAGGGACTATCCTCTCTCTGCTTCCAGTTCAGAGCTGGGGTCTTTCCCGGTTATATTAACTACGAATTACTGAGCACTTGCCTTGTACCGGGCACTGTTCTGTGTTTGACATCATGAGTGCAATTAAGCTTCTGACTAACCCAATGACATCAGCAGTGGCATTTCTCCAGCTTCACAGAGGAAGGAAACACAGGCTCCAAGAGGTTGCCTTGCCACAGAGGCAAGAACCCAGGTCCCCCTGATCTGGGCAGTTGAAGCTTCATTCAGGACATTGGGCTCTGTCCTTGGCCTCAAAAGAACTGTAGCCCCATCTTCACCAACCCTCAGCTAAAGAAGGCCGGCGACCAGCCCTAATGTGAGCATCCACGGGACATTCATGGACTTCCTGGGGCGAAGGCCCCCGTCCACCGTCCGTGGCGAGCCGTGGCTGTGGAACTGCACAGCCCACACTGTTAGCCACTGCGCCATAGGGGCTTCCTCATAAACAAACTGTGTCTGTCTGCGTCTTTTACAGCCATGTGTGGCGGGGAGCTCTCTGCTGTGGCCGGAGTGGTGCTGTCCCCAAACTGGCCTGCACCATATGTGGAAGGTGAAGATTGTGTCTGGAAGATCCATGTAGGGGAAGAGAAGCGGATCTTCTTAGATATCCAATTGTGAGTGTTAATTTGGTGGACCCTCCCCCACCTAGGCTGGGGGAGAAATTGCTCCTGCTTTATTCTTTCAACCAGCATTAAATAAGCATCTACTATGTGTCAGGGGCTGTGCGAAGAATGGGAGTCCCTGTGGTGAAGTAAACAGCATCATGCACATGGGGAACAAGTCCTTATGCTCGGGAAATTCTTGTCTACTAAGGAAGTAGGCATTAAATGCAACAATAATTGCATCTCTCTGATAATTGATGTAAGAACAGGTGCAAGGTGCTAGGAGATTCTATAATTGGGATTTAATATAAAGGGGAAGGTCAGAAAAGCCTTTCTAGAGGATCTGACACTAAAACTCAGAACTCAGGGCTGAGTTGGAGTGAATGCACCCAAAAGGAACAGACTATGCAAAGGCCCTGTCGCAAGAGCATGCATAGCATTTTCAAAAGACTGAATGTATAGTATTAGCATTATTGCAGTGGTTTATGTCCTATCTGTGTCTCTCAACTATACCAGAAGGTCCTTGCAGTCAGGGCCTGGTCTGATTTAACTGTGTTCCAGAGCCTAACACAGAGCCTGACACATAGTAGGTGCTCTAGTGAAGAAACACTGTCATGAATGGACTTCCTGGCTGTTTTCTGTACTCAGTGGTAGTACTTATTAAATGTTCCCATTAGAGTTCCCTCCACCAACTCCCAGGAATCAGGGCACTCAGAGAGAACAGAGTAGTGCCGACTCTGAGCCAGATACACTAATGATAGCTCTACATATGTATATCTCGGTGATTCTCACCAAGAAAAAGACCCTGCCACGTCTTCTGTCTCTTCCAAGTTAGGACCACCCAGCTAGCAAGTAGCAGAGCAGAAATTCGAGTCCAGGCTTTTGTGGCTGCTCATTCCTGCTCTTTCCACTGCCCCTATGTGAGACGGAGCTGCGAAGGGGGCAGAGACAGATGGTGGTGTCTGGAGAAGCAGCAGAAAGGGCTTCCAGGCAGACACAGACACTGGCTGGGGACAGAGAGAATGCCAAGTTCCAAAGAGCCTCTCTCTGGGTGCAGCCGTGACCTCCGAGGGTCAGCTCTCCACTCAAGGCTGTGGTGCAGACCCTGCTGGCTGGGAGGTAGGACTTGTGGCTGCCTGGCTCTGCAGGGGAGCTTTGCAAGGAAAGAGGGACATTATTTGCAAAATGATCAGTGACTCTTCTGAAGCTGTCCCTTCGAGATCGTGGAAGTGTCCTTTGAGGCTGTTCCAGGACCTTCCGCTCCAACTGAGTCAAAGGTTTGCAGGCCCTGCAGGGTTGTCTCTTTTGGACCTGGGGCCAGGCCAAGCTGGATCAGAATGCCACCTCCTCCCCCCACAGCCATGTGACTTTGGGCTTTCCTCAGGGTGCCAGTTTCTTTCAAGGACCAAGAGGGTCTTGGAACATTGGTGTTTCTGTGGCCTAGACCCATGAGATTCCTGTGGGTCTATGTAGGTAGGGCACCAATGAGGAAGTACCGCCAGGTGGCAGTGGAGTAAGACAGGGCCTCAAGGGTGGCAGTGGGGGTCCAAATTTGCCCCAACTGGGTAGCAGAAGCAGGGGGTAAGCCGTGGACAGGAGGAGCCTGGCTCTCTACTCACCAGCAAGGCTTTCACCGAAAAACTCCGGCACACTCTTGGCAGAGTGGCATCTGGGCTTGGCACCACTTTCCTCCCCCAGAGGAAGTGAAAATAGCATCTCACCAGTGAGGGTTACGTGAGGCCCAAGAGCTGCTGGGTTTAATTTATCTCGCTTGGTTTCTGCTGACAGTTTTAGTAAACCAATTTGGGTTTGATAGTAAAAATAATTTTGTCCTCAGGGCCCCTCAGCCCTGCCTAAGTGCTGGCAATTGTTACTTATTGGCATGGCAGGGAAGAAAACATCTGTACTGCAGACCCAAGTGGGTGGGTGGCACGTAGTAGGTGCTCAGCGGTGTTTGCTGGGTCCTGAGGGGACAGCCACCACTGCCTGGCAAGTGGGGCTCTTTTTCTCCCTCACCTACTGCGTGGGTCTGTTGATGCTGTGTGCGTTTAAGGTAATATTTGTGAAGGACCTACTAGGTGCTGGGCCTTGAGCCACACAATTTATACCCACGAGCAATAATGAATGCGAACATTTTTACATAAAGATAAAAATTGCAGAATTTAGAGCTGATGTGGCTAGAGATCATTACAGAGGGGTGATTGCCCAAATTAGGGGTAAGATATGCAAAGCATGTTGCATGGGGTCTGGTGCATAGTTGGTGCTTCATAAATGGAGATTACAATGACCACGAGTCCTTATCAGGTGGGTATTATGTGGCTGTGGACTTGGAAATGGCAGCACAGAGACATTTAAGTGGCTTCCCTGGGTCACACAGCTAGTAACGGACAGAGACAGGGTTTGCACCCACCCTTCACCAGCCTGAACAGCCCCTGGGGGGGCCAGCTAACTGCCGGTGAAGAAGCAGGGGTCTCCCAGGCCTCCAGGAGCTCGGAGTTCAGGAAGGGAAAAGAGCCATAAATAGGCCTGGCCGAAGCAGGCCAAGTGCTGTGGGTGGCCGGGTGAGGATGGAGACCTCCTGGGGCCCCGGGTTGTGGAAATGTCACAGCGAGGGTGACATCCGAGCAGAATCCCGAAAAGTATCAGTTGGTCAAGCTGTCATGGGAGGAGGGCTGTTCGCAGGGAGGCAGCCCATGTGAGCAGAGGATTCTAGCAAGTGACGACAGTAACTGCGGGCACCAAATGTGTGCCTGAAACTGCAGCATTCATTATACCAGTCGCCTTGCGTGGTTGGTGCTGGAGGTGGGAAGGGGGTTGCGTAATCTTAGGATGAGTCGCGAGCCCCCAAACTAAACCCCCTTGGCACCCCACATGCCTAGGCTCTAGCCCGTCATGAATCTCCCAGCTCCATCAGGAATCTGCCACTTAACTCGAAAACACAACTGAGTATGGACCTTTTCAATCCTCAAGGATGTGTTAAATCTGTATCTCCTTCCATCCGTCCATCTACCTAGTTCTATCCCCATCTCTCTCTCAGAATAAAGCACAGAAAGGTGAATAAAACAACTAAGGAATTATTAGTGAAGGCATCAAAGAATGAAATAACTAAGAGGATCCCAGAGAGGGGAGGTAACTTACCTAGCATCACACAGCAAGTCAGGGTTAGGACCAGAAAAACAACCTCAGTGTAGCTGCAAGACCTGAGCAGAAGCCACAACATTGAAAATGCCACATGACAGAGGCGATGGAAGAGCTTCTAGAGTCAAAAATAGCTACAATTCAATCCCGACTCTGCCTGCCACTAGTTCTGAGGCCTCAGGGGGTGACGCCTGCCTCATGGCTGGGTAGTTTGTTTACCTTCTCTCCAGAGCCTGGCCGGCACCCAGTAAGTGCACAATAAATATCTGTTACATATTTTAAAGAGTAAGATGATGAGGGTGGAAGTTAATCAAATAGCATGTAAATGTCTTAGTAAGGCATCTAACATAAAATAGACAAATAACCACAGCTATTTTCACCCCCATCATATGCCGGGTTTTATGCTAAACACTGAGCATGTTCATGGGTGATGCTGGCCATCATTATCGCTATCATCGTCAAAGTCAATGCCTAAGTATTGAGCACTTACTAGTTGCCAATTACTAAGTGCTTTACTCATTTTAAGTCATTTAACTCTTACAAAGTAAGCTATGTGGTATCACTATGACTGTCCCCTTTTCACAGATAAGCAAACTGAGGCTCAAAGAGATGAAGTCACACAGCTAGGGAGAGGCAAGTCAAGACTTGAACCTGGGTCTCTGGGGCCAAAGCCGGTGTTCTAACCACACATGAAATGGTAGTGAGGAGCTGCACAAGGGAGAAAGCCCTAGCCCCCGCCTTCCAGAAGAAGAAACCGAGGCTCGGAGAGGTGCCCCCCATTTCCTGGGCACCTATTGCAAATATACATATCCCTCTAAAAGAAAAAAATTCAACCATGTTCTAGCTTGCTTTCCTGGCTCCACAGCAAAGCCCAGCCCTAAATCTCTCTCTGTTTATGGGTCCCTGCACAGTTCTTTAACTGGGAAATAAAAGGCACTAATAACAAACCTCGATAACCATATGACTGATAGCTGCGGAATATGTCTCTTCAGCTGCTGCCAATCTGCTCTGCGCTAAGTTAATTCCAACCCCTAAAAATTAAGTGCCTTGTCCAGAGGCACTTCAGGCCTCCAGTAATATAGCTATCGCAGGCTGCAGGAATTCAGCTGGCAAGCCCAGCCACAGGGAAGAGTCAGGGGTCAAAGGCAGCCTTGGCTCCATAAGTGCAGGTTTTCAGACACTCGCAGAGATCGTGGGAGAAACCACCACCACAGAGATAGAAATCTTCCAGTGCCTTAGCACAGGGAGATGGGATTTCCCCAGAACCAAGGTTCCAAGGAGTCGGAGAAGGGACAACAAAGTTCACAGAGCCCACATTCCACCAGGTTGCTGGTGAAGTAGCTGAGGCCCAGAAGTGGGAAGAGATTGACCCAGACCACAGCTACTGCTGTGTAACAACTTACCCCACACTCCGTGGCATAAAACAGCAAGCCTGCAGCATTGCTCACAAGTCTACAAGGCAGGGAGGTGACTTTTCTGGTCTCGGCTGTTTTGCTAGTGCCTGTGGGCAGCTACAGGTTGGGTGGCGACCCTGTGGGTTGTAGCTGACCTCGCGTACTGGGGAGGATGCGGCTGTCAGATGGTCTAGGCAGGTGGAAATGGTTCATCTCTGCTGCACGTGTCTCTCCTCCTCCAACCACTAGTGCCAGCTTCTTCCCATGGTCATTAGCCAGGGTTCCAAGACAAAGAGCAGGAGCATCGGAGCCACGTCCTACAGTGAGTCAGAAAGTGAGGGCCAGCCCAGAGTCAAGGGGTGGAGAAACAGGCTCCTTTTCTTGATGGCAGATGCTTCAAAGCCTCATTGCTAAGGGTGTGGATACAGAGAGGGGCAGAGCTTTGAAACCATTTTGGCACTCAAGCTACCAGCCAAAGAAGAGTGGAGGTCAGAACCCAGCTCTCCTGGCTGTACTGCAAAGCTCCACATAACATTACTGCATACAGTGACCCTATGAGTAGCCAGCCATCACTCTCCCCATTTTACAGATGCAGAAACCAAGGCCGAGAGGTGAAGTAAGCTGCCTACCATCCCCAGCTAGGAAATGAAAGTGTTGAGATGTGCACCTTAGGTTTCTGAAAGCTCAGAAAACATTCCCTTCTCTGCATGATGCTTCTATCATGTAGGAGGACACTCTGGAAGGATCCTGAATTTTCTCAGAAAGAGGAAAAGGTCTTGGTTTGCAGGAGGAACCCTTGGGTTCAGATCCCACTCTTCCACTTACTGACTCTGGGGAGTTTGGATAAGTTATTTCACTTCTCTGAACCTCAGTATTTCCTATCTTCTTTTTTTTTTTTTTTTTTTTTTTTTTTTAATTTTTAGAGAGAAGGGCAGGGAGGGAGGAAGAAAGGGAGAGAAACATCAATGTAAGGTTGCCTTTCACCTGCCTCCAGCCACAGACCTGGCAGGAGACCTGGCTTGCAGCCTGGTTATGTTGCCCTGACTGGGAATCGAACCAGCGACCTTTGGGTTCGCAGGCCGGTGCCTTATCCACTGAGCCACCAGCCAGGAGTATTTCCTATCTTTAAAGTGAGGATGATAATGGTACCCCCTCTTAGAGTTTGTGGGAGGACAAGCCACACTTGGCAAGGCCCTGGCATGTGACATACACTCAGTGATTTAATTGGCAGCTATGGTGGTGGTGACAATGAATCCCTTCCATGGTGTGTGCTGCATTATGTGACACCACACGCACACACACGCGCACACACACACACACACACACACACACACAAAGGTTGAGCATGGCGTCTGGGTGTGACAGTGAGTAATGAAGTGAGTTCATCTGAAGCTACTACCCAGGGACACCACCTGATTGCCTACAGTCCCCCACTGCACAAGGGACTGTCGGGTCCGCGGCGACTGGGCACTGACTCTAGGACAGGTTGTCCCCAAGGCGTGCTTGTTTTCTGCTCTCCCCGGGCCTGGTGATTCCAAGAGCGTCTCCGGGAGAGTTCCCGCTCCCTGTCTCGGGCTGGGACGTCACCTTGCTGGGGCACACCTGGGTCCGTCGCAATTAGATATGACATCCCAGGCAGCCACGATACTTGCTTTATGAATCCCTGCCAGGCGGTGGCCTCAGGCACTTACTCTTCCCCAAGTGTGTAGGGAGGGCGAGCGCTGCGGCTGGTGCTGCGTTAGATTTTCCGAGGCCCTGAGATAACAAGTATTCAAGGCTGGAGCCCTGCCTGTGTGCCGGACTCGATTCTGGGCAGATTCCTCTGTTCACTTAATTCACTCCCGAAGCACCAATGAGTTCACACGTCGGTGTGTTCCCCACGTCACGGACGAGGGCACGGATGCCCGGGGGGTTCGGGGCTCGCTAGCTGGACGCAGGGGTGCCAGGGTCTGGCCCAGGCTGGCGGACGCTGAGCCACGCCCCACATCACCCCTCAGCCCTGCCTCACGGGGTGAAGCCCACGCCCTCCTGCCGGCAGCCAGCCCCCCGTGAGGGTTCCAAGCAGGCCTTCGCTTTAGACCACACACCCCATGAGGGCCGGGCAGAGCCATGACCAGGTCCCATGATGGCCGTGGCCCCGGGGCCCCTGCACATCTGTCTGGTGCCTCCCAGGGACAGCTTGGGATGAGTCCTCCAGTCTCCAGACAATACGTCCCCACCTAGAGCCCCCACCCCCGCCCCGGGCTTTGGGGAGTCATTTGACAGCTCAGCTGAGCCACACCAAGGCTCCAAGAGGTGATGCCGCCTGAGGACACTCCGCATTAGGGGTTCGGAATGACAGGAGACGCAGGCAGTAGCTGTCAGCTCCGGCTGCAGAGGGCGCTGTGATCCTCCAGCAACGCGGAGCCCCGGTCTGTTCTCTGCACCGCAGGTGCGCCCCTCACACCACACACCATGCACACACCACACAGACACACAGGCAACACACCAACATCAACGCACACAACACAAACACGTGCTGTGTTACATACACCACACACAGCATACCATATACAACAACAATGCACACATAACATATACATACATTATACCACATACCAAGAACACACACAATACACATCACACATACTAACCACAGATGCCAACAAACCACACACAACATATATACGTGTCATATACCATATGCACCTACCTGACATGTAAATGCCACACATATACCACACACACACACACACACACACACCGAACCCTTATTCTTGCTAGAGTTTGGTTATGCTGTAAGTCAGCTCTCCAACCTCAGTTCCTGAACCCTAACTTAGAGGTCCTACCATGTAGAAGGTCTCGGGCCCACCCACCAATGTTCTAAACTTGGGGGAACACCTTCTAAAAGAGGAAGGGGCCTGGGCATCGCCACAAAGGAGAGTCATGGGAAACCCATGAGTCTGCCTGTGGTCACGGCTGGCTCAGGGCAAATCCCTGAACTGCTATCGAATTACAAGGTACAGGAATTTGGGGTCCCACTCACCTAATAGAAGGAAAGCAGGAAGTGTTTTAGGCTCATGGCCATTGTGAAGAAATTTTTTTCCCAATTCATAAATTCTGAGGTTTTCACCTGGGGTCACTGAAGCCCAGGCTGGTCAAGCGACCTGCCTATCATCACTGAGCAAGGACACGGCCAAGGGGGTGCCCCTCACCGTGGTCCTCGACACCAGGTTTTGTGCCACACCTCTTAGCAGACCATGCAGTTCATTTTAAATGTTTTAAAGATGAAAAAGTCCCCTTCAATTGAATTCCTGGCACTAATTGTGTTATTTACAGCTCTCAACAATATTGTGCCCATTTTACACGGGGGCTACTGAGGCTCAGAGAGGTTAGGACATTCCCTCCAGGTCACCCAGCCAGAAACCAGTACATTCTGGATGTGAATGCAGAGCCCACTCTTAGCACGTTTCTCATTTCTCAAGACGAGCAAAACAAAACCCAAGGTGGTTAAGGACTGATTTCTTAGCAGGCAAAGCAGCCAGCAGCTGTTGGGTTCCCAGGTCCAAGGGGCTGGGGGTGAAATGTTACGTCTTCCGTCCTGACAAAGTTTTGCCAGCCAGGGCCCCAGGGGGCTCAGTCCAGGGACATGGAAATGAGAAGCAGTTCAGCCCCTGGTGGTGTTGGGGGCTGGGTCCCAGAGAAAAGGCACGTCTGGCACAGAGGTCTCTTCTTTTCACTCTCCTTTTGGGGCTAAGAGGAAAATTGGTGGAGAAGGGGGGAAAAGTGGAAGGAAAGGAGAAATGAGAAAAAAGAAGACTCTGGGAAACGGAGGCAGAGTCTCATCCTCTGCTGTGGGGAAAGGCTGTCAGTCCTGGCCGCCTCCTGGGTCTTTGAGCACCACCTACGCCAGGGTCCCACTCTAGGAGGTGCTGAGGGTCTCATTCGTCTGGGGGATGCGGTGGGGCATCCTTGGAGTTTTGAAGTCTCATGCGCAGCCAGGACTGAGAACCCCTGGGAGGGGGTTGGATTCCGAGTCTGACACAGACAAGCACTCTCTGAATATTGGGGGAGAGAGGAAGGGCAGGAGGAAGAAGAGAAAAATGAGCAGAACACAGAAGGAAATAAGGAAACTGTTCTTTTTTTATGCTTTCAAGTGTCCTTTCAGGGAGCCCGAGAGGTTGGTTTTCTGTGTCCTCCCTGGAGTTGACATGCTTTCTTGTGCTGTCTGCCATTTTATCAAATTCGATTGAAACCAAATTAGCACTGGGCCCAAGGGCCCCGCAGCAATTCTGTGGTGCTGAGAAGAGGCGTCTGGTGCTGGCTGTGAGGTTTCATGAAGGGGCCTGGCCTCTGCATCTGGGCCTTGCTGGCTCAGTTTACTCCTCTGTCAAATGGGGTTACTGACCTTTCCTCTCACCACCCAGCTCCATGGTTTGGGGAAAAAGACACTCTGAACAGATCTGTTTTATTGTTTGTTTTCTTCTGTTTTAATGGCCTTCCAGAAAAGTGTCTTTTATGAGTTTTATTGCACCTATAACTGCATTTATAGACATTGGTTCTCCTTTTTCCCTTATTTAAATCCTATGATATATTTAATCATCATCTTTACTGTTCCATGGAGATCATGCCTTAATTGCAAGATGGTATTTTCTTAGGAAGGTCATTTAATAATCCCTCCAAGCTCCAATTTGCTCACCTGGAACACGGAGAGATTCACCATAATTTGCTTCTGGAAATGACATTATTTTCACTTATGCCAAGCCCTGGGCAGGGCTCTGGGGACATGTGAGCAAAGGGCATGTGACTTCAGGGAGCTCTCAGCCCTGTGGGAAAGCTGACACAGGTCTTGAGATGGGTGCTGAGGTTCCACTGTGTGGGTTTGGGTTCTGGCTCTCCTGGATGACCAGCTCTTTGAGCTTCAGAGAGTCTCTTGGCCTCTGGGTGCCTCAGTTTGCTTGCCTATGAAATGGGTGGTAACAGTGGTACTTACTGTCACATTACTTGATGATAAAGTGACATGCTGCATGTGAAGTGCTTGGAACAGCTCCTGGCCTGTGGGAAACCTTCTGGAGACCCTGGCTAGTTCTTCTGTAGCTGTAAATGCCAGGTGGAGCAGGGAGCACAGAGGGACCCTAAGGAAATAGGAAAACCCAAAGCAGAGAGGTGAGGAGAGGTATTCCAGGCAGAGGGACCAGCACAGGCAAAGCAGGTCTAAGGGCTACAAAGGGTCTGGGGTGCAAAGATGCTTGAAACAGCAAAGAGAAGTGGGGGCCCAACTGTGGCCGCCGGCAGTCCTGAAACACTGAGAAACCGCACTAGATTCTGTGAGCCAACACTGCCATTTCCACAGTTCAATTTCTATTACCAGCTGCTTCTCCTTTTTCTCCTTAAACTGGTTATAAATTGGCTTGCCTTTTTCACTCTGCTTACTCGAAGCAAAATAATGTCCATGAAATGAGAAGCTTGATGGGCAAACCATATATGCATATATTTTTCTAATTCACATTTAAATAAATACATAAAACCACGGGGCGTTTTCAAACGTGTTTTGTCTACCTAAAATCATCTTGTGAGCGCCCGTGGGGAAAGCTTTTTAAAGGTGAGGCTTCTAGGCAAAGGTCAGGCCTTGGTTAGAAAGAAATAAAGAAAAGCAAGGTGGGTTGGTTATCCTTTCTTTCTACGCCCTTCTGTGGAATATTAACTCCTGCCCCCCAGTTCCAAAGCCCACCTACCACCTGCCCCCGCACATCCGGGCTCCTGGTTGGTTGGGGTAGGTCTGCGCCCCCACCCCGGGGAGCTGTCAGTCTAGGCCGTGCTTAGGCGTATACTTCCCTCTACTGGCCAGGCGAGGAATTGCTTCACCTAAGTGTTTACTTCGTCCGTCAGTTCCAATTTGCATTCCATCCTCTCACCTCTTTGGCTGTCTAGACCAAAGCAATAAGGAGGGTCCCTCAGGCTGTTTTTATGTTTTTGAAGAAGTAATATATTCACATGATGCAAAATCCAAAGGGACAGAGGGTGTGGTGTGAAAATTGCTTCCCTCCTTTCCCCAGCAAACAGTCCCCTCTCTGGTTCCCCTCCCGAGGCAACCGCTTGAACTGCTTTCTTAGTATCTTTCCCAAACTCTTTAAATAGTTCAAAAACCATAAGAGGAACCTCACATCTGCCTAAATAAAGCCATCCAATCTAAGTCACCAGTAAAACAATGATTTCATTGCATACTCGGTTGTACACAATCCATGATGGCAACAAAACAAAACAAATTTGCTACCAAGAGATGTATAATATTTAGGAGACAAGATCTTTTTAATACATGGCGTCTGTAGAGAGAATTACCATGGTACCAAAAAAAAAAAAAAATGTTGCAAATCATGGGTTTAATCAAATTAACTGTAACAATGTCTTAAGAGCACTGGGGATACAGTGACAAGAGGGACAGGCCTGTCCCCTGGCACCAGGGAGCTTCTGCTCTAATGCAGACGTGGCCCAGACCACTGGAGCACGGAGTACTAAGCTCCGTATGAGGGGTGAGCCCAAGAAGAGGCTTCCAGGAGCAAATCACAGAAGCCTGAAACTAAGTCTTGGCACCTCCTGGGATTGTACCTGGCTGACATCTCACTTGGGTCTGACATCTCACTTGGGTCGTTAGCAGAAGGCCTCACCCGGCCTCTGCCTGCATTCTAAGTCTCTGCATTTTCACCTCAGCTGGAGGCACTTTGTGTACCCAAGACTGCTGGATGGGCAAGTGAAAACACAAGCTTGTCTTCAGATTGGGGGTGGGGGATGTGAATTACCGGCATTTGCCTTCTATCATCGGGATCAGTCTTTCCAAAGGTGCCCCAGAATAATGTAATAAATGTATTCCTTCTTCCCCTGCCCCTTCATGCTCGTTCTCAATTATTTTTCTACCTTGGGTGAAATCTGAAGTTTTCATTGGCCTCCTGGTCGAGACCAGCGCAGTTCCGGCTAATAATCAAATAGCTCTAAGCGTTATTCATTTTAAAACCTCCCCCCTCCCCCAGCAGGGCCTGGAGCGCTGCTTCTTTCTCACAGGAAAGCCTAACTTGTCCACACTGTTATGTTTGAGAAGATGCAGCATGCTGATTTCTCTCTTTTCTTTCTGAAGGGGGACTTGACGTGGGCAAAGTGGGCTGAGCCTGGCTGCCCTTAACTCTCCCCTCTGCTGGTTCCCATCACCCTTCCGGGAGGGGAACACTTTAAAGGACACACAGAGGCTGCCTTCTGCGGCAGTGAGCTGGTATCTCACCGCCAATGCCCCCTGTCCTCTCTCCGATCTGCCCCCAAACAGGCAGGCAGTTCCAGGCTGATTTTTATCATTATGTGTCCCGGAGGACTTCCTACTCAAAGTCTACCTGCAGGCTTCTCGGATGCCTTGTGGGCAGGCCCAAAGTGCTGGAGATTCCGCGCTCCTCGGAGTGGCCCTCAGCCAATGAGAGGTGGCAGTTGGAGGATAAATGCCCCAGGTCCCTCTCCCCCAAGGCGTGTTCTGCTCTGTCTCCCAGCTGCTGTAGGACTGAGCCCAATACCCACAGTGGAACTCACCCACTGATGCACCGATGCACAGATGCACTGGCTCCTGCCCTTCCTCCTTCTGCCTGGGGCTTTGCTGTCTTCCCATCCCCTGCTTATCTGCCTCATGGTCCCCTACTCTTTCTTAAGGATCAGAAGAAAGAATCACCTCCTCCAGGGAGGCCTCTGTGAAGTCTCCAATCTGAGTTAACACCCTCCACTGCACTTAGTTTAATCCTACCATAATCCTATCATAATCCCTGGTTTACTAGTTTAAATATATCACTACTCTATGGCTCTCGTGTCTTCTGAGCACAGCATAGCACCTGGCGCATAGTAGATGCTCAGAAATATTAGGGAGAGGGACACAGGAAAGGAAGAAAGATATAAGAGAGAGAGGGGAATAAGGAGGAAGGAAGAGAGGCAAGTGTTAATACCTACCAATAATTGACGCAAGCCAGCACTCTTTCCATCAGAGATCAGCTTTACCCAGGACACGAACAGGGCACGCAACGTTTGTGGCATATTTCTGGATTATTATCTGTCCATTGCAGTCCAAAGTGCTCACCTAGTGTCAGCATGCACTCCAGTCTTTGCAAATGTGTCATCCTTGAATGCTCTGAAGAGGGATAGCAGACTTGAGCAGCCCATCATCTGCCCCACCCCCTAAACGTAGCAGATAACCAGGATGATGTTGAGGAATTATCCACATAATAAATGGAAGCGTCATGTTACCTGACACGAAAATGCAAATGATAATTAGCAAGCAGTTAGCTTATTCAGCGTCAAAGAAGAATGAGGGTCCCCCCGCCCTGTCCCCACCTCCAGTAGAAGACCATGTCATGAATAATGAGTCTTCAGAAGCCCAATCCACCCACCAATCTGTGTGCCAGGTTGTAGGAAGGCTGGCATGTCCTGATTACATTTGGAGGCCATGCCTACCTCAACCCCAGACACATAGCATGTCTCAAAACAAAAGTGGGTGTTGTCTGAAAAACACAAAAGCTGGTTGAACACCCCTAACATTGCTTCCCGATATCCCCTTCTCTCTGCCCTGAAGCCTGAACCTGAGCAACAGCGACATCCTGACCATCTACGACGGTGATGAGGTCATGCCCCACATCCTGGGCCAGTACCTCGGGAACAGTGGCCCCCAGAAGCTGTACTCGTCCACACCAGACCTAACCATCCAGTTCCACTCCGACCCTGCCGGCCTCATCTTTGGGAAGGGCCAGGGATTTATCATGAACTACATAGGTAGGTGTCTCAATCGGTCAGCTTTTTTTCCTGTATATTTAGATACAGGCGAAGAAGAGTTCCTCCAGATACATCTTTTTCGGTGGTAGAGGGTATTTCCTGCTACATTAGTCTTAATATATTGGCATAGTAGATATATGTCGTTTTAAAGACCTACTCAGAAGGGCCAGGGTTTGAGTCTTAGTACTGCTGTCAGCGGCTGGGTGACCTTGAGCAACTCACATAACCTCTCTGAGCCTCCTTTGTGTTGTCTGCAAAATGGAAAGAGTGCCACGCACTTCCCACGGTTGAGGTCGGGACGTGGTAGATAAAGCTTCGTTACTTGTTTCATCTGGTATCATCTGGGACTTGACTTCGTCGACTCTGTCCTGTATCTGCGGCTTCTCGAAGCAGGATTTTCACCATCTTGCCAGGGCTGAAGCTCAGTTCTCCCCCAAAGATCTTCTTCCCCTGCAGTTCCACCAGGGGCTGGAGGCAGCCCTTTCTCCCCTGCCTCCCAGGAGATGCAGGTGGTGCTTTCTTGATCCCCAGTGTGGCTTCCAAACCCCTCACCAGCCCCCATCTCACAAAGGCCTGCTAGGTTCAAGCTAACTTCCCGCTTGACCGTCTGATACCCCCTAATTGTTGTGTCCACACTCCCCCTTCTCTCCTCTCGCCCCACCCTGATGGAGCGCCTCATGGCCCTGTCACCCTCCTCTGCTCGGCACCTGAACACTGCAGGGCCCCAAGCGACACCCTGCAGCCTGCAGCCTGCCCTCTTCTCTACCTAAACTCGCTCCCTCTGTGATCCTAGGTGTTTTAAACAACCCCTCGTCATGCTTCATGGGCCCCTAATTTGTACCTGCAACCTTGGTCTCTCTCATCAACTCCAGATTTACCCAGCTCCTTACTGAGTATCCTCTTGTGTGTCTAGTTGGCATCTCAGACTTGCCGAGGCCAAAACAGAACTAGCTCTTTCCCTGCGCCACCACCTCCCCCAACACCGCCACCCAACTGCGTCCCCTGCTCTGTGCCCCTCCGGTGTCTCAGGCTGCTTCCTCTTTCCTTGTCCATATGCTGTCAGCCTCTCAATGCGACCTCCACCCTGGTCTAGATCCAAGGACTTCTCTCCGTGTCTCCATGGCCACCACCCTGGTCGGAGCTGCCATCATCCTCAGCAGCTAGGGGACCAAACCAACATGGTGCCTCACTGTTCCCAGACCTGGAAGGGACCTTAACTGACCAGAGTGTCTGGTTCAGCCCTGTCCTGTCACAACAGAAAAAGCCATGAAGGATAGGGACTTGCTCATCAGTTTCATACTTGAGGGTCACAGCCAGGCTCCCAGCTCTTGGGGTTTCTCTCACACGCAAACACCTCCCCCCGCCCCCAAATATTCTTGCTGACAGCAGAGAACCTGAGAGACATCCTGGCATCCAGGACCGTGGGTGGCGCGCTTGGAGTATTTCAAAGGGCAAGCTTCCGCAAACAATTAGGGGACATGCTGACACCTCCCAGGAATCAGATTGGCATCTTGATTACCTGAATGGAGGAGGGGAAAGGAGGATTCCTTCTGCCCAGACTCCCTCTTCTACCCTCAGCATCCAAGACCCTCTGGCTGGAGCCTTTGGTTCTTTTCACCCTTGAAGATTTGCTCATCTCACTCTAAGATAACATGTTCTCTCTGTGCCTTCTCCCACCTCCAAAACGCAAGCCACTTCCCTGACCACTGGCTGAGCCGGAGCCTCCTGCAGGCAAAAATGAGCCCCTTTCTTAGTTCCAGCTGGTGGGCCTTTCTCTTCCCCCCCTGCCTTGCAGGCAACTGTCAGAGAGGAAAACACAAGTGTTGATCTCGTTTCTTAGATTTCTCAGAGGCCTTTTTACCCTGGATTGTGCTGCTGAGGGTTTTCCGACTGTTACTGCTGCCACCTTGCCTGCGTTTCCCAGTCTTTACTGGGGGGTGTCCTGGGCACCGGTGGCTCAGGCCAGCTGTCCAGGCGGTGTGCCCTCCAGAGTCAGCTGCCTTCGGAAGGAGAGCTTGTGGCGACGTGGTGTCAGTCTGTCTCCTTGGACTTCTCCCCCTCTCCCTGCCAAAGATGAGGTCGCAGCTTTGCTCTTCTGTCCCCTCTGGTGCCAGAGTCCGTCCCCCAGAACTGCACTCGGCTTGACATCTGACTCTCTCCAAGGCTACCCAGTGTTCACCAGAGAGCCTGGCCACTGTTCGTTGTGGCCTCATTGAAGGGGAAGTGCTCTTACTCATTAAAGCTGGGACTTAGATCTGTGTGACCATTTGAATGAAGGTGGCAAGCACTCTTACATAGGGGCATGTGAAAGGCCACCGATCAATGTTTCTCTCTTCCTCTCTTCCCCTCTCTCTAAAAATAAATAAGTAAGATTTTTGAGAAAGAAAGCAAACGGGAGGAGGAGTCTGGTCACAGGCAGCGGGGTTTCAGAGGCTGCTTCCCAGGGGTACGCAGCCAGGCTAGCGTGGGCAGCACACAAAAGAAAGAACATTTCCCTTTGTTCTTATTTCTGTTAAAGAAATACACAGTTAACTTTCCAGGGAAGGCAAGTAGGCCTCTATTTTTGATGCCAACCCATTGCTTGTGACTACCAGTGTCGAAGACCATGTTGCACAGCATTCGGAATCAATGATGCCTGAAGTCGATGGGAAAGAATGGCATGATTAATCTGTGATGTCTGCCATGACCTGGGAGAGGTCACTGCTATCATAGGTCTAGACTTGACCAGACACCGATACAATTCCCTTTCAGTAGAGGAATCAGGTGGAAGGGTCAGGGATTGCTGTGGTCATCCAGAGAATTCTGAAGCTCCTTGACGGATCTTGAGGCCCAAACCCCAGCTCTGGAAGTTGGTCAAGACTTGCCTGCTCTGGCTGCCGTCAGAACCGTGGGCTTGCGTGGTTCTGACCTCCCACAGTTCTTGGCACAGACAGAAGTCAAGACCCGTTCTCACCACTGCTTCTGGTGCTTTGCTCGCATCTTTGGCCAAGTGCATGGGAAGGAATGGGAATAAAAAAACAGAGAAGAGTAAGCAGTGTTTTTCAAAGAGATGTTTGTCACTGGTGTATTTATCCCTCTAGTCCTGGGATGATAAATAAGCTCTACACTATAGGTCAACTGCGATCAAGCGACAGCAGCTCCCTGGAGTGCTGCATTGAGGATGGGAGGCCTTCAGCTTGATTCAATGAATCAATCACTGATTGATTAGTGATGTCTACCTTGAGCATAAGCCATAAGCATAAGCATAAGAGTGAATTGTGGCATATATTTGGTGTATTTGGGCATTTCTTTGCCCAACAGTTAGACCACAGTGATGATTTTGACCATAAAACTAAAACCATGACTTCAGATCCCTGTTTCCCTAGTACCTGGTATATGATAGGTCTTCCCAAAACTTAATCAAACAAATCAAAGAATCGATATAACTGCACGTTAATTAGCCTTCACATTGCCCTTAGGGATAGACAGGGTCATGACTTGTGTCTCCACTCTGTGGTTGAGAACAGCGAGGCTCAGAGATGTTTATTGACATGATGGGAGTCACACAGCTTCTAAAATAAATTAAAAGGTTGAGAAGGGAAGTCCTCCGACTCCTAGGCCAGTTTTCTCATTCTGAACACGCTTCAGGGCCCCTGGAGAGATCATTCTAGAACCTCCACCTAGGGTGTTGGATATGCGGATTCCTGAATCAGGATCTCTGGGAGTGGAGCCTAGGCACTGAAGGACAGGAAGGAGGCTAACACGTAAGCTGAGTCTCTGCTGCAGAGTGGCAACAACCAAGTCATCACCACAAAACTGATGAAAGCCACAGAGGAGACTGGGGGGTCTCACAGGAAAGCATGGCCTTGTGGGCTCACACTGAAAAGCCAGACAAGCAAAACTTTCTCAGCAAAGCATTTGGCGCTGGGCAGGCCACGTCTCCAGTATTTGGCCCCAGGTCTCCCCTGTCACCCATAATTTGCACGTTTGCAACTGTGTCCTCAGTCCAGGGCTTGGCTGATTCTTCAAAGGCCTAAAAATAGAAGCCCCTGGCCCCCACCCAGCCATGCCAGAAGCCATCTCCCCCCACCCCCCACCCGCTGCTTCTTGCAGACAGCCACGAGAGCTCACTTCCCCTAAATAAAACTGTGGTGAAACCCCAGGAAGAGCGGGGCTTGTTTCTCAGAACGCCTCTCCTGCAGATGAGGGAGGTGCTTGGCTTTCCCCAGAAGCACATAAGAACTGCAAATTAATTACGTGGCATAATTAGCTCTTTCTCAATATCTGTGCAGTGCGCACTTGGAAGCAAGAAGAGTGATAGTGGGCTGTGGATTGCTGCCTTAGTAATGAAGGTTTGCTAAAAAACAACAAAATTATTCCAGAGGAAGACTCTATGATGACAGTAGAATTTTCCGGAGTGTGGTTAATGTTTGCCAATGACAACGCAATGTAACTTGAAGAATGCACCCGTAATTATTTTTATTTTAAGAGCCAAGTATTGGTCTTCATTTGCATTACAAAAATATGTATGTATTACTTAATCCATCAAACCCGTGGATTTACAGACATTCTTAGGATGAGGCTGAGTGTATTAGCTGTATAACAAATCACCCCCCTCAAAATTAGCAATAAACCCTTATTAATGTCACAGTTTCTGTGGGTCAGGAATTGAGAAGTTAATGTTGGGTGGTTCTGGCTCAGGATCTGTCATGAGGTTGTAGTCAGAGTGTCAACTGTGGTTGGTGGTTCCCCTTTCAAACGGGTTCACCCCTGTGGCTGGCACGTTGATGCCAACTGTTGGCAAAAGTCTCAGACTCTCTCCAAATGGATCTCCAGAGGCTGCTTGAGCTTCCTCACAACATGGCGGCTGCTTCTGCCAATAGAAACAGCCATGAGAACAGCTTCAAAGCTTTTTATGATGTTACCTCGGAAGTCACACATCTATCAATCACGTCTGCAATAGTCTACTGGTTATGCACGTCAGCCTGATTTAGTGTTGGCCAGGACTATACACAAGAATGTGAATTACAGGCTAGAACAATGTGGGGACACCCTGGGATATCCTGGAAGCTGGTGACTGCAGAGGGACTGGCATGATTATGACTTTGCTCTCCTGAGCAGTGGGCATCCTGAGACGCAGAGAGAAGTGACAGTGCCTGGTCACACTGCTAGGAAGTAGCAGAGGTAGGATTCTGTCCGACTCCAAATCCTAAAGTAACTTTATTAAACCGAGAGAATGCTTGGTAAGTACAGTGACCCACGGGGGAGAGGTCATTGTGAAAGCTCACTACAGAAGAGTTCTTACTGTTTTAAGGGGTTGTGGAAGTGTGCTTTTTCCTCTGACATTCCTAAAGCAGAAAAGCCACCTCCCCAGTGAAGGACAATGTCTTTGTTTTAAAGAGGTGTCCAGGAATGACTCCTGCTCAGATTTGCCCGAGATCCAGAATGGCTGGAAAACCACTTCACATACGGAGCTTGTGAGGGGAGCCAGAATCACCTACCAGTGTGACCCCGGCTACGACATTGTGGGCAGCGACACCCTCACCTGCCAGTGGGACCTCAGCTGGAGCAGTGACCCCCCATTTTGTGAGAAAAGTGAGCAAAGTCTTTTTTACTTCCTCTGGGGCAGTGGGTGGTGAATCCCTCCCATGTAATTTATTTTTCATGGATGCACTGGACTTACTTAATGTGGGATGTGTCCTCCTTTCTGCTCCATCAGTTCATTGGTGCGACTCCCATATGTCACTTTGTGGCTTTAAGGCAGGAATCTCAGTCCCAGGTGCTTTCAGCTTGGCAGATGATGTAAACGAGTAAAATAGACTCACACCAGGCAATAGGGAGTGGTATGGCCTGTGGTGAAGGGGCTGCACTTAGCCTGTGCAAAAACACCATTTAGGCCCTGGCTGGTAGCTCAGTGGTTAAGGCGCCGGCCTGCGAACCCAAAGGTCGCAGGTTCGATTCCCCAGTCAGGGCACATAACCAGGTTGCAAACCAGGTCTCCAGTCAGGTCTGTGGCTGGAGACAGGTGAAATGCAACCATACATTGATGTGCCTCTCCCTCTCTGCCTCTCTTTCTTCCCCTCTTTCTAAAAATAATTAAATAAAATCTTTAAAAACAAAAAACAAACAAACAAAAAAACATTCAGGTTCGGGTCACGTGACCTATATCATTACATGATCAACATTACATTGTTACCTATGTATATATATATATATATAATAATATGTAGAGTAGTACGATATAGATAACTTTTAAATGTAAATAATTTAATGCTTTAAATAATAACTTAAAATGACTCAAGTAATAAATGCTTACTTATACCAAGCTGTAGTAAAATTATGAAGTTGAACGTAAAATTCCCTTATGATTTTACTCTCTAGAAATGATGCCATTCTTAAAATGCATTGTACTACCCTGGCTGGTGGCACAGTGGATAAGGCGCCCACCTGTGAACCCAAATGTGGCTGGTTCAATTCCCAGCCTGGGCACATAATCAGGTTGCAAGCCAGGTCTCCAGCCAGGTCTGTAGCTGGAGGCAGGTGAAAGGCAGCCATACGTTGATGTCTCTCTCCCTCCCTCTCTGTCTCTCTCTCTCTGCCTCTCTTTCTTCCCCTCTCTCTAAAAATAATAAATAAAATCTTTCAAAACAAAAGTGCATTGTATATGGCTCCAAGTGCCTGTGTGTGCTTCATGCATACATATACATGCATGTGTGAATGTATGCTGTATACACACATATATGGATCTACATATTAAAATAGCTACAGGTATAGACATTTAACCATAACAGGGATCAATTTATACATACAAACTTCCTCACAGCAGCAACACAGAAATATGGGTATCTTTTCATACTGCACATACTGTCTATTTCATTCTTTTTCATTGGTTTATGGTCTATCTTTTTCTATATTGATTTTTTTATTAAAGAGTCATGGATGTTTGTTTTACTATATCCAAGCCATGAGCCCCCTTGCTTGGTTCTCCTTAGCGATTACTCAGGATTTTATGAATGGCTGTTCCTCATTTAACTCCTCCCCTGTTAAACAATGTGCAACGGTTCTTTGCTTTGTTTTTTTGTTTTTGTTTTTTTACCATTACCAATAATGGTGCAATGCACAGCGTTGTACATAGGTCTTAGGGCTCAGATACAAACATTTCTTTGGGAAAATTCCTGCAAGAGGCATGAAATCCAAATCTCTTTTGCCCTGGCCTGTTCTCCCGCCACCGTTGAGATCCTGAGATGCATTACCCTCCAAACCAGAAAAGAGCCAAGTTGGGACCCTTCGAGAGCACCCTGTAGGTTCTCAGGAAACCTGTGAGCATCGCCGGCCCTAACACGCCCTGGTCTGGTCTTGTCTCCTGCAGTCATGTACTGCACCGACCCCGGAGAAGTAGACCACTCCACCCGCCTGATTTCGGATCCTGTGCTGCTGGTGGGCACCACCATCCAGTACACCTGCAGCCCCGGCTTCGTGCTGGAGGGCAGCTCGCTCCTGACCTGCTACAGCCGGGAGACCGGCACGCCCATCTGGACCTCCCGCCTGCCGCACTGCGTTTGTAAGTCCGGCGGACTGATGTGCCGCCCGCGCGCTTTCGCGTCCTTTATTCAGGGCAACCGGAAAAGCGAGGGGTTACTGTTCCTACCAGCGCCGGGTGTCCGAGAGCCAGAGAGCCAGTACCGGTGGTTCAGCCTTGCCTGCACCCGGGAGTCTCCTGGGAAGCCGCAACGCTCCCTGGGGGTTGGGGAGCACTGGTCCGGGGTGCAGCCTGAGCCGTTCTCTTTAACCTCACCAGGGGTTCGGTGGGGTTTACTGTCAGCAGCGCTGACCTTGTGCACCGGGTGTCACAAACATCATTACAGGGGCAGCGCCTGGAGCTGCAGGCGCGGGGGTAGGACAGCATCCGCGCTGAAAGCTCTTTAAACCTTTTGTTCCTTTCTCACGTGCAACCAGGACTCTTAGACCACCTGGCCCTCGGTCTCTACCTGCCCCTGCAGTCCAATTTCTAGAATTTCAGAGCAGAAGGGAGTCTGGGCGGTAGAATACAACTGAGGGGTGACTTTGAGATAAGACATAACTGCCCCATTTTTCGGATAATCGTAGTTGTTGTTCACTGATGGTGTAAGACATCTTCTGAAACAAGTTAGATGGATTTGTGAGTGTATGTGTGTGGTATGTATATATGTATGTGTATACATGTGTGTGCATATATATTAGGGAAACTAAAGTTCAGGGGGAAAACCAGGTAGCCATAGTTATCAGTTATTGAATGCATAAGATATGTTGCTAAATGGATTATATTATATACCACATATATGCGTGCGTGTGTGTGTGTGTATTTGTGAATGTATATGTGTGTATGCACACACTATTTTATATAACTCTGTGTGTGTGTAAAATCCTATTTGAAGGCAAATAGGATTAGGGTCATCGCTCTTGTTTGTGGGCAGAGGTAGGACACCCTGGTCTCCAAGCTCATTTCCACCAGCTTTGCCTCTACCCTCATGTCACCGTGGGTGGCAAGGACATCTCTGTGTTCTCAGCCTACCACCCTAACCCCTTAACCATGACCACACCCCTCCCCAGTCCCCAGACCTTCAGGTCAAGTTCCTGGTATGGGCTGGGTTGTGTGCCTGGAAAATAGATGCTGAAGTCCCCATCCCCAGTTTCTGTAGCTGTGACCTTGTTAACAAAGAGAGGCTTTGTGGATGTCAAATGAAGATGTGGTCATACTGGGTGGGGATGGATGTCCTTATGAGAAGAGGGAGGACCCCACTCGATGACAGGCAGGGAGCCAGGAACTGCCTGCTGCCACCGGAAGCTGGGGAGAGGCGAGGCAGGACGCGCCCCTTCAGGCTTCAGGGGAAGCCTGGCCCTGCCAACAGACACTTGACCCCTTGATTGCAGACGGCTCACCCCAGAGCTGTAAGACGGTGCACCCCCTTTGTCCTACAACCCCAGTTTGTGGCACTTTTACAGAAGCCTGGGAAGCCAATTCAGTTCCCTCTCCTCCTAGTGACTTGTAAAGATGAGGAATTCAAGCTGCAGAAACCCAGGCATGAAAAGCTAACAATAGCAGCTTATTGTAAAATGCTGAAAGGTGGAGATACCGTTTTAACAAGAAAGAAAAGACACTTCACGAATGAGAACAGCCTCCAATGAGCAGCTGCGTTTCTGAGAAGCATGCCTCCCTCCTCTGGGGGCCCCGGTTCCCTGAAATCTGTGTTGGGGCTCAGCCGAGGTGGCTTCCAATGACACCCACTAATGAGTTCACAGGCCAAGGGGGTGTCAGGAGACTCTTGATCCTCCCGGAAGCCTGAAAAACAATCCAACAGGTGGTTCTAGCAGCATTACAGGCAGGTGAGCCTGGCGGGAGATGACACCTGAGACAAGGGTATGGTCAGCCTCTTGCAACAAGGTGCCCGGAGGAGAAGAAGGTTACAGTCTGGGCTCTGAAGGTGTTTCCAAGGACAATGGTGCCAGACACAAAACAGACGGCTTTAAATGTTTCCTCTACTGAATAAAGAAACAGCCCCAATTTGATGGGCACCTTCACTGTGCCACGGCCCTCCCCAACATGAACACGTTTAACAGTCACAAAATGGTACATGCGTCCACTTAAAAGAAGGCCCAGAGAGGGTGAGTCACTTTCCTACGGTCACACAGCAGGGAAGGGAAGCTCCTAGGATTCCCATTGAAGCCTGACAAACTCCAAAAGTGATATAATCCCACCTCATCACTGTAGGCCCAGCTTCTGGGTGAAGTTTTAGTGCTTTATTGTTGACAAAGACCTTCCACCCATAAGCTCATGACACAGACGGAGCAAATGGTAGAAGCTCTGGTCACCCACAGCTTCTGTTCAGAGTCACTTGCTCAAGGCCCTGGTTTGGTCCAGCTGGGCTCAAAGCATGTCTTTCTGGGATTTGCAGGTAGATGCATTCCCAGCTCAGCCGGGTGTCCTTGAGCAAGTACCTTTCCCTCTCTGAGCCTCAGATCTCTCATCTGAAAGCTAAAACAGAAATAATGCTCCCTACCCAGGCAGGGTTGTTGGAAGTTACTTATTTGGTCATTTAGTAGCACTTTCTATGTGCAGGCGCAGGCCCGGACAGAGGTTCCCAGAGTTTTTCAACCCAAGATACTTTTGGTGTCTCAGGAACTTTTTTCATCAATTTCTTAGGCCAAAATACTTAACAATTCTATTTATTAACTTTGATCCAAACACCTTAATAAGTAGCTATATCTGGATAACATAGTAGCTGTTTGAGGAAGTAAGATAATTTGAAAGAAAAGGTAACATTTTTATTTCATTCTTAGATAAGTACAGTTACTACTAGCAGGTCTCATGATGACTATAGATTACCTACTAGCAGAGGCTGCACAGAATTTCTCAAGCATTGGCATCAGGCTGGACGTTGGCTCTTTCCATTCCTGTGTCACCCTGATTTGTCCCAGTTCTGCCTTTGAACACATCAGCCACGCATCACTGAGGTTTGCAAAGATGAGGCATCATTAAAGGGAATGTTGAAACTGGGCCTGGAGCTGGTAGCCCTCATAGTTCTGAGAGGTGTCACTGTGTCTCCTCAAGTGTTTTCAAAGTCCTGCAGCACTGCTGTGAGTCTGTGGGGGCACCCCAGGGTTCCTTGGTGCACAGTTTGGGAGCTGTGGTGTTAGGACTGCGGGGAAGGATTGGAATAATATACGTGAATCATCCAGGACAAAATGAATTTTTGATTATTTTAGAAATTAATTAAATTAGTTGGGGGTGGGTTCTGAGCCCCCAAACCATTCAGCCCTAAAGTTCTAGCCGAAGTTTAGAATCAGCTGGGGAATGTGAAAACGAATGTTCTGGGAGGGGAGACTTGGCAGTGAGTAATCCAGGGGGATTGTCCTGCACCCAGGGAAGGACAAGCGGAGCACCTCCCCTCCTCTTCCTAAAGCTGCTGGTGACACCTTCCTTTATCCTGTGTCATTTCCTGTCTCCCCAGGGCCAGGACAGTCCAGATCGGCATCCAGGAAATATGTGAGGAATATGCTAATGTTAAGTTACATGAAGGCAGGGGCCATGTTTATCTATCTTGTCCATCATTGTATGTCCAGGGCCAAACACAGTGCCTGGCACAGAAAGGTCCTCCATAAACATTCACTGCACTCACTCATCCGTTAGTTTATGAAAGGAGGCTCCTGGAAAGGTAATGGGGAAATTCTTCTGCATTACCATTGCCACCTGCTGGCCACTTTGTCACAAAACCCCTTACTTCCCCTCCTCATTGCTTCCCCCCCTCCGCCACCCCCCCAGCCCAGGTCCTCACTCTCTTCCAGCACAGCCCTGGATTCCCCGGTTTCCTCTGGAAGCCTCCCCTGGCCTCCCCACCGTGACCCGTCAGGTGAGGGGTGTCCCCTACGCTTCACAGCTGTGCCTGCACTGAGTTGCAGTCACGGGCCAACCCTTACCCCCTCCTGCTAGACTGCGTTCTGGGCAAATAGAAACCATACTTTTCTAGTTTCCCACACTATACCCATCTTCCGGCACAAACCTGGCTCAGAGGGGCAGAGTACTGCCTGCTGGATCGAAAATAAATAAATGGATAAATAAATAAGTGAATTCTAGATGCTGAGGGTTCATGAAGTGTGAAGTTCAGGGCATTGGGCTGCTTTTCCAAGACCGTGTTATATTCACCACTGGTGGTGCCAGCGTGGCTGGTTTGGGACAGTGCCCCGATGAAGTTTTTTGATGTTTTGTTTTGTTAAGGAAATGAGCACTGACACTTGAAATCTGTGGTTATAGAAATGTTATTTAGGGTGAGGCTAAATTGTATAGTGCTATGTAAGTGGAAAAGCAAATCAACAGACAGACTATTGAGTAAATAGCAGTGCACTTGGCATGAAAAGAGGACAAAGATCATGAAGGCCACACAAATGGCCAACATTCATCGGGTGCTCCCTCTGTGCTGCCCACCTCCCATGCATGGGCTCATTTAATCCTCATAGCAGCCCTAGGAGGTAACCCATTGTACAGATGAGAAAACTGAGGCTTGGAGTAAGTCAACATTGTGCCCGCAGAGGTTACTTCTGATGCTACTATGTACGTTGGGTCATTTATAATGCTCCTACTCTATACCAGGCACTGTGAGGAGAAATTAATAGTAAATGATTAAATATAATACAATGTATGCAGTGGTGGGGTGAAGAAAGAACTAGAAAGACCAGTGACTGAATTAGGGATGGGGGGGCATCAAGGAAGCCTTCCTGGAGGTGGAGAAATGATGATGGAATATTGAAAGATAAGACTTACCCAGCCTGGGTGGGCAGGTGAGAAGCAGAGGAATATATATCATCATTTATCACCACCACCCGTCATTTATAGAGTATTCAGGGCATGCCAAGAACATTTTACACCACTACTGTTTCATCTTCCAAGTCTGTGAACTGGGTACTATTATTATTTCCTTTTACCGATGAAGACACTGAGACTCAGAGAGTTTGTGGCCCTTGCTGGAGGTCGCGCAGCTAACTAGTACGTAGCAGAGCCAAGATTTTAGCCCATATTCCACAGCTCAGGACATCCTACCGTGCCCAGGTGTAACGCACGCCCAGGGTGGGAGAGAGAAAGGTGGGGTGCGGGGTGGGGATGCCGACGGAGAACACTGCGGTGGCTGCAGTCAGGTCACGCAGGCTCTGAGTGGGCATCCCCGGGGTTCGTGTCGTCTCACCAGAGCGCCCTTCCGGCTTGCATTTCAGCGGAAGAGTCCCTGGCCTGTGACAACCCAGGGTTACCAGAAAACGGGTACCAAATCCTGTACAAGCGACTCTACCTGCCAGGAGAGTCCCTCACCTTCATGTGCTACGAGGGCTTCGAACTCATGGGCGAAGTGACCATTCGGTGCATCCTGGGGCAGCCCTCCCACTGGAACGGGCCCCTGCCCGTCTGTAAAGGTAACGGAACCCACTCGAAACACGGGGATTGGGGGACCCGGAGGTGTCGGGACTAGCTTGCAGAGGTTCTGAGCCTGTTCCAGAACGCTGGGCTACTGCATCTCATGAAACCTAAAATACCACCATTATTTCCTGCACCACTGAAAAAGAAAAAATTACCGACGGTTAAACTAGGACCCCCTGCCTTCCCCTCGCTTAGCATTTTTATTTTGACTTACTGAAAGAGCTCTTCCAAACCAAGATTTTTACGCTAAAGAAGGGCCACTGGGCTTCTGACTCCTGCTTCAGCAATATGACTTAAAAGGTTCCTGCCTCCTGCACCCCTTCTCACAACCACTCGGCTCCCCGGGGGTACAAGGCTCCAAAAAATTAAGCACTTAGATAAATTGAGAAATGCAGGAGAAACAAACCCCAGTGCTGTTTGGTTATCAGGTGATCTGAGAAATGATTTAACATCAAAACGGATTTAAGTTTGGCTTCATTTAAAACAGACATGTCGGTGACGTGATCAGCCGGCCTGGCACCGTCAAACAGGATCTAAAGTGGCCTCACTGTCGTGGGCCTGGGTCCCAAAGGACCAGGTCTGGCCCTGCGGAACCTCTCCTGTGCTCCAGTTCCCGGGGGTACCACCGCCCCACCTGGGAAGCCTCCTAGTTCCAACCTCCCTGCTGTTTTGGTTGCCGTCAAATGCCTTTATTTGAGATTGGAGAGGGTTTTAGGTTAACAGCAGTTAGTGAGTTAGTTAGCTCGGGTGTTTTGGACCAGCTTTGTTTTCATCACATGGTAACGAGGAGCCCTGACCGCTGTAGCTTAGCGGGTTGAGTGGCAGCCTGGGAACTGAAGGCCGGGTCATTCACGTCAGGGGACGTGCTGGGGTTGCGGGCAAGGTCCCCAGCTGGGGATGTGCGAGGGGCAACCCATCACTGAATGTATCTCTCCCACTGATGTCTCTCTCCCTCTCTTTCTCCCTCCCTTCCCCTCGCTCTAAAAATAAATAATTTTTTATTTTAAAGAAAAGAAAACTTCAGAGTAGCTTTGACCAACGCACTAATTAGGAAGTCTTGGTATAATGTAGGACACAATCATAGCTGGGTCATCGGTGGGCCCTCCTTCCACACCCTTATAGTACAATCTTTTTATCAAAGCCTCACCCCGAGGTTTTGGATGCTTGAAATCCATCCATCAAATGGGTATATGTTTGTGCTCAGCCGCCATGATGACTTTGGTGTCAAAGCCAGAGAGGCCAGTCTCCATCACTTTGAACTTCCAGAGGGATTTTACAGGAAAATGAATGAATTCCAGGGAGTTCTAATCTAGGGCAGTGAATAAGTGAAAAGAGTGTTATAAGGAACATAAATCCTTATCGAATAAGTATGGAATAAATGTGAAATCAGGAAGGTTTACATAAATGTGTGTCAAAGCAGGAAAACAGTTTTACCGCTGTCTGGATTTGGGAGTTGAGATTTCTGTCTTGACCCTCACCATTCACCAGCCTTTGTTCTACGTGAAAACACTAGACAGGCTGGCACTGCATACTTAAGAGCAGAGGTGAGAGAAAGCCAAGCAGCCCAGGTTTAAATCCTGCCTCTACCACTCAGAAGCTGTGTGATGTCAGAGGAGACCCTTTAGTTGTCTGGTCCTCTGTTTGCTCATCTGTAAAATGGGGATGATAATAGTATCTGCCTAACAAGATTGCTGTGAGGGTTAAATGAGCAAATATATATGTTTATATTTATATATATAAATCTTCTGGCATGATTGCCTCACATAAAATGAAGGTTCAGTAAAATTATTCACTATGCCCATTGTTGCCCTTGTTCTCTTTCATATCAATGTTATCTTCTCTCAGAAACTCGGGAAGGAAAAGCACCCAGGAGTTTTCACTAACTTCAGTTGACCCCAATAAAGAAAACATAACCCTAAACTCAGTCCAGCATGGCAAGGGGCTTCTGCTCCTGTTTTTTTTGGCTTCCTTACATTCACTTGACATTGAGCAATGCGTTCTATTTCTCTTTCAGTTAATCAAGACAGCTTTGAACATGCTTTAGAAGGTGAGTTCATCATGAGAAATCCAATAAATCAAGCTAATAGCAAAACTCAAGGCAAGTGTCCTAAACTATCCTGGTCCACATGCTTATGAAAAATAAACAAACAAAAATCTTCCTTCACCCTGCTGAAGATCATTCCAAAACAAATGATGTCAGGAGAGATCATTGCATTTACAACGTACAGTCCCAGCTGTGACCTGAAAGGGGTGTGACAGCAGCACCGCTGGGCAGATAAGCATGTGGTACTGTTTGGGGAAACCAAACCCAGCGAGGCCCCCACCTTCTGTCCTGAGCAGAGTCCTGGGCTCAGAAGGAAACATCGGCCCTGGGAGATGATCTGTGGTCTGTGTTTCACTCGGTCTTTTTCTCCTCCAACAAATCTGTCCCTGTACCCCCTTCTCTGTTCTCCTTTGATTAGGAATTTTCCAGTAAGATTATTAGTGTGCAACAGAGGCTGGAAGCTATCCAGGATTTGTTGGGGGTTTCATTCTGTGGTTCCTTCCCTTTCCAACCTCTCTCAGAACTAAAACATGCTGCATTCTCTGTAACCCCATTCAGTGGTACAAAATCACTCACGGGGGTATAGCGCCAGAAAAACATACAAATACATTGTTTTGTTTTTTGTTTTAACTTGTAACCAGTTAAGCAGCTTTAATTATTATTTTTGGAGTCATTTCAGTTTCTGGCAATAAGTGGTTCACTCACAGTCTGGGGCTATGGGACCTACATGGCATTGGTCACCGTGCCTTGTACCAGATGACATTTTGTCCCAGCAGACAGAGCCAGGGCTTCAGTGTAAGTGCAGGGAACATGTCACTAGTCACTTCACTGGGCGTTTCATAACATTGGGGTTTTCAAGCCACCCCTTTTCTGCCTTTTGCCAGCCAACAGACCGTGAGAATGTCTCCAAGGTGTGAGGTGACTCAGAGATTATGGAGCCATTGTGATGTTTTGTACTCATGCATTTACTGTGGACGTTAGGGTCGCTTGCTTTTTTTTGTCATCTCCGTGAGTGGCGGTTAATGAATTATAGATTGGCGTGCAGCTGAGCTTTGTTAGACATGGCGAGGAGGATGTCAGAGGGAACCCTGGAGGCTCAAAGAGAAAACACCACTGGTCCCTACAACAGCTATTGTAGTTCCTGTGATTTCATAAACTTTGGAAGGGAGTGGGAGACTCCAGGCGAGGCGGAAAGAATGTGTGGCCATTGGTTCTGATAATCAAAACTGGGTCTTCACAGTTGGGGTACCATGGGGTGTGCAATGCTGAGACCTGCCCCAGCTGCCCAGCGCCCCCTCCTGGAGGGGCTGATAAAGCAGCTCTGGGAGGGACCTGCCGCGGTCTGGATCCACTAAGCTTCCTCCTCTCCATACCATGAATGCCAATCCAACTTGCCTTCCCGGTTAGCACATGTGGGGTTCTCTAAGTCTTCCCTTGAAAAGGATTTTAACCAAATTTCAACCGTTCCCTGACTCCCCCTCCAAAAAAATACAGATATGGTATGATCAGGGTCCAAAGAGCATAATTCTCAGTAGTCCCAATGACCACCCCATTCCAGGATGGGTCTGGACTCAGTTGCAAAGAACCAGCAGCAGCTCCTCTAGTCCCGCCCCCACCCCCGCCAGGGATGGCTCTCCAGCGGCGAGGGGTCAGTGACGACATCAGTGCTTTGAGCGGGTACAGGGCTGGGAGGGGGCATGCCCACCTGGGAGCCAGGCGCCCTGTGGGCTGAGCGTATGTGATGTGAAGGCCTCACTGGCTTGTGTGTTCAGTAGCAGAAGCGGCAGCTGAGACATCACTGGAAGGGGGAAACATGGCGCTGGCTATCTTCATCCCGGTCCTCATCATCTCCTTGCTGCTGGGCGGAGCCTACATTTACATCACCAGGTAGGAGCCTGAGGTGACCTGCCTGTAGGGCATGGCATGCACTCAATCAGTCAGGTGCCGAGGGGCTGGGCATTTCACCTCTCTGAACCTCAGGGTCCCCACCTTGTGGCTTGAGGACAGTGGCATTTGTGCAATTGAAGGATGATGTGATTTAATTCAATTAGCGATAAATGATATTGGAGACTGAGCATGCCGCTGCCAATAAGACGGACACTATCCCTGACCTCAAGGAGCTGTGGTTTGGCAGGAAAGATAGACATTTCACATCACCTGTCCTACCAGCCCATTCATTCCCATGTGTATTAGACATTGTCCCAGGTCTTTGCAGATACTAGAACTTGACTTTACTGGAGAAGGAAGCTATTTAACCATGGCTAGGATAGTCACTAATTCATTCAAATTCACAATTATTAAGCACCTACTATGTGGCAGGCAGTTTTCTGGACTCTAGAGACATCTTTATGGAAGATAAAAACTGAAGGAAAGCTCCTCCCTCATGGGGTTCTAAGGGGGGAACATAGACACTTGTACATAAGAAACATCTGTCCCTGGCCGGTGTGGCTCAGTGGGCTGAGTGCCAGCTGGTGAACCCAAGGGTCACTGGTTTGATCCCCAGTGCCTTGGTCTTGGACCAGGTCCCCAGTTGAGGGAATACAAGAGGCAACCACACATTGATGTTTCTCTGTCTCTTTCTTCCTCCCTTCCCTTCTCTCTATACATAAAATAATACAATTTAAAAAAAGAAGAAACTCATGTGGTACATTAGAAGGTGATCATGCAGGAAGAAAAAGAAATCCAGGAAGGGAGAAGGGAACTAGGATAAGGTCAGTGGTTCCACCTTAAATGGAGCAGGTAGAGGAGGCCCTATGGAGAAATGACATTTGAGTAAGAATGTGAAAATAATGCCAAGATAAGCTATGCAGATAACTGCACCAAGAGGATTCCAGGCCTCAGAGAAACAGCCTATGCAAAGGCCCTGGGGCAGGTATTTGCCTAAAATACCTGCCTTCATGGAGCTCTCAGGCTATAGGGGGAGAGGAGACATGCACAAATTTTAACACACTGTGGCAAACATAATGAAGGAAAGGGTGTGGTGACAGAGGGACTGCCTTTAAAGAGGTGCTCAGGGAAGGCTGCTCTGAGGCAACACAGTATTAGCAGGTGCTCAATTAATGCTCATTAGTGTTGTTGCTCTTTGCACTGAAGAGGGACTCAAGTCACTTTTCAGGTGAAAACCAGTGACGCCCCGCCCACTCTGTGTCAGGGGAGGTACTGTGGCTTCAGTTACCACTGACTGGGTTGGAAGTTGAGAGCAATTATGATTTCAGCTTTTACCCCACTCGGATTCTCACCTGCAAGAAGCTGTTTCCACAGATCCTCCTTGTCATTCATGGAGGTGTCAGAGCTCAGAAACTGGTGCTAACTGTTGCCCTTAGGCAGCGATTGTCAGCGGGCGTGCAAGAATTTTTAAAACATGCAATACCTGACTGTTTAGTCAGGGGCACTGACCTCTGCCCTTAGACTGTCAAATGAAAAAATGACAACGGCCAACCCAGCAATAGCCACCCAGTGCGAATGCCCTATCTTGAACCATAAATATTATATAGGTTATGTAATAGAGTTGCATCTTATTGGTCACATCGCATAATAAGGTTGCATCTGATTGGTTAATTCTGGGTACCAGAAATCCTTACACACATGTATGTGCACCTAATTTTTAATTTTTAAAAAGATTTATTATTTTTCAGAGAGAGGGGAAGGAAGAGAGGCAGAGAGGGAGAGAGACATCAATGTATGGTTGCCTTTCACCTGCCTCCAGCTACAGACCTGGCTTGCAACCTGGTTATGTGCCCTGGCTGGGAATCAAACCACCAACCTTTGGGTTTGCAGGCTGGTGACTTATCCAATGTGCCACCAGCCAGGGCTGCACCTAATTAAAAAAAAAAAAAAAATCACTTTGAAGCAAAAAGAGTAGATAATGACTATTTTTTTTAATCAATCAAAATTATACCAGTCCTGGCTGGTGGCACAGTGAATAAGGCACTGGCCTGCGAACCCAAAGGTCGCTAGTTCAATTCCCAGCCAGGGCACATAACCAGGTTGCAAGCCAGGTCTCCAGCCAGGTCTGTAGCTGGAGGCAGGTGAAAGGTGACCATACATTGATGTCTCTCTCCCTCTCTGCCTCTCTCCCTTCTCCTCTCTCTGAAAAATAATAAATAAATCTTTAAAAAACAAAACAAAATAAAATTATTCCTATTTTCTGTCAGATTGGCAAAATCACACACTCTTGGTGCACTGCAGAATTTTAGCCGTGAGTCTGCGTGCGCCATCTGCTGGAAAAGGTTGAGCATGGCTGCCCTGGGGGTGGTAAAGCGCCTCCTAGCCCTGAGGTGACTTCTCTCTCCTGTTTCCTCTGCTCCAGATGCCGCTATTACTCCAACCTGCGCCTGCCTCTGATGTACTCCCACCCTTACAGCCAGATCACCGTGGAAACCGAGTTTGACAACCCCATTTATGAGACAGGGGTGAGTTGGTCTCTCCGCTCTCCTGGGGGCCTCCCTCTTTGCTCTGAATTCCCCCACATCGAAACAAGTTTTCATTTCCTTTTGCTCCTGATACCACTGGCAGAAAGGCATGGCCAGTGGTCCTGCCTCATCCCAGCTATGACCCTCAGCGAGCTAACTGCTGAAAGAGCCTTGCTCTCTTTGCGAGCTGATGACAAGCCGGTAAACCTTCACTCTTGGCAGAAGGATCACAGAAAGAAGGGGCCGCCCCAAATACCCATGAAGAGATGGCTGAGATGGGTCAGAACCCACTGGCGGCCTGGTGCCGGCAACATTCCCACACATCATACCGAGCCCCATGTCTTAATGGCAGTGAGCAGCATCTCTACACATTTGTGGCAGGCCTTGTATTGGGTACTAGGGACAGTCGTGAACCAAACAGACATCATCCAACCATGAATGAGCTTATACTCTTGCAAAGGCGACAGATATCAATAATGACAATAATAATATGTGTCATGGGCTGGGCATCTGAAATGCATGCCCTTGAATCCTTGCAACTACCTGTGATAGATTCTGCAGTTATCTTTGCTTGACTCACAAGGACAATGAGGTTCAGGAAAAGAAAGCTGTGACTTGGGCCAATGTTGCTCACCACCAGAATGCCCAGCCTGGAGCCAGAGTGCAAACCCTACCTGCTGCCACTAATCATGATGCTGTCCTCCCTCCCTTCAGCCTCAGTCACACATGCTAGTGAATACCTTGATTGAGGCAAGTCATTGTTTTTAAGGACTATGAAAGAAATCAGACAGGGTGCTACCAGAGTGTATGATGGGGACACTTATTGTAGAAATGACAAGGGAAAGCATCATTGACAGCGATGTCAAGCTACATCTTGTAAGCTACGTCTGTCTATAGCCCCCTTATATGCGGATTAAAGAAACCAGAGAGAAAGGAGAGCCCGTGCAATGGCCCTGAGGCACATGGGAAGAACCACAGGCTTGGTCATGACTCTTCCAAACCACAACCCTTCAAACTCATGGTGTAATCATCTCCCGGCATAAACTTGGCTTGTTCTTTATCCCGACTAATGTCCCTCACCCTCTTTCTTCTGACCCCCTGTGTTAGTTATTGACTGATGTGTAGCCGCTTTACTGCAAATGTAGGAGCTGAAAATAACACACACTTATTGTCTCATAGATTCGATAGGTCAGGAGTCCAGGCTCAGCTTAGCTGGGTCTCCACTTCAGGGCTCACAAGGGCTGAGTCTTGACTGGGGAAGGATCCGCTTCCAAGCTCACATGGTTGTTGACAGCATTTAGCCCCTTGCAGGATGCTGGGCTGAGGACCTCTGTTTCTGGCAGGCCATAATCTAGATGCCACACTTGGGTCCTTCCCATGTGGTCTTCTCCATAAAACAGCTCACATCATGGCAGCTTCCTCAAAGCCAACAGGAAAGAAAGCCATGGTGGAAAGGAGGGGGAGGGATTAGTCAAGGACCACGTGTGACTGCTGCATGGACATGGACAGTGGTGTAAGGATGGACTGTGGGAGTGAGAAGTGGGCTAGACAGGAGAGGAAAGGGAGGAAAACTGGGGCAACTGTAATAGAATAAACAAGAATAAAAAATAAATATAAAAAAAGAAAGAGAGTATTCTTGCAAGATGGAACTCATGAACCTGTATATATCATAAAACACAGAAGTGGCCTCCCAGGATTCTTTGTGCTCTATCTTGTGGGTTAGAAGCAAATCACAGGTCCTTTCCATATGTAAGGAGAAGGGATCATGCAAGGGTGTGACTTCCAGGAGGAGGAGATCATGGGGATCACCATAGAGTCTGCCCACCACACGCCCAGTACCATGAAGCATAGACCTGCCTACATCTCTGTGCTGACCCAGCAGAAATGCAGGCTTTCATGCAAGCCTGCCCTCTGGGACACAGCCTGTGACTTCTTGTGTCTCCCTGCTCCTCGGCCCCGGGGCCTGGCGGATGTTACACACGCTCCACGAATATTAGAGAAATTGGACTAGTTGCTACCTGTACATGGTAGTCATTTTAGACATGACACTGGTAAGAAGAGTTCATACATGAGTTTGCATCCTATGTAGCTTCTTTCCAGATCCTTAAAGGAGATCAAGCTGTTGAAAAACAGTGCTTTAGAAACCAGACCTTGTTAATACTTATTAGCGTAGTGTATCAAATACACAGCGCTATAATCGTGTTGCATAACAAACAACCCCAGAACTCTGGCTCAAGGCGACTCGGTAATTTGCTCATCAACCTGGGAGGCAGTGTTTTCAGCCAGTTTCAGCGGAGTGGTAGCCCAGGCTCACCTGTGCTCATCACACCTGGGACTGGTGGGCCACTGGCCAGGGACTCAGCTATACGGTCTCCATGACCTTCATCTCTCCCGCGCCCACCACCGCTGGCTATCAAGTCATGCTCTGCGCATGGTGAAGAGCAGAAGGGCAGGGCACACCAGCACTTTCTGAGTCCCTCTTGTGACCCATCTCCTTCTAACCTACTGGCCAGAGCAAGTCAGGGTCGGACTGGAAGTCACTGCAAGTTGCATGGCTCCTGGTGCGGGCACAGGGAGGGAGGAAGGGCCAGAGCCGTCAAGGTGTCACTACCGCACAAGGCTTTAAGAGATGTACTTGTCCCTCTTGCAGGAAACCAGAGAGTATGAAGTGTCCATCTAAAGAGAGCCACGCTGGAGAAGGGAACTTACAAATATGAACTCAACCAGAACCTCCTCGAGAAATTCATCCAGAGACCATGCGGCATTTGAGTGAAAAACCCCAGAGTGTCGGCTGTCTTTCCTTTAGACTCTTTCCTGAAGACCTCCTGTTTTCTCCCCTGTATTTATTATATTTAAGGTTGAACTAGGTGTGGCCGGATGTGTGGCGGCCTCGGCCAAAGCTGAAGGCGGGTGGAAGGTGTAAAATGGCAGACGCGGCGGCAGAGGGAAAAAAAAAACACAAAAACAGGCTGAGTTCCTCCCGTCAGCAGCCCCGGTCCGTGGCTGCACGCATCTTTGCCATCTGTGCCCGTGGGGTTTTTAGTCCAAACCGGAGTCCCCAGGTTAGGTTGGAAGGCGTATCTTTTCCGTTGGGTTAACTCGGGCTGGAAGTTCACACGGATACTTAACCGGGTCTGCGCCCAAACAAACCCTGCGTCCCCTCTTGCACTGTCCCCAGCCTCTAAAGAGCTGCTGCACCCCTCCACCGGGTCCCTCGGAAGGCAGCAAAGGTGTTACGCAAACCTGCTCTCTTACTACCCTGGCCTCACCGGGTGCTGGCAAAACAAGAAAACGTTTTCTTTCTAGAAGAGTGATATACGACCAAGATAATTTTTCAGAGAGGGTGAGAGACGTGACAGTTCCGGGCAAAGGAGAACAGTGGTTGAGGGAATCCAGTCAATAAAATGCTGTTCCTTGACGCTCGTTCGGTGATGAAGGAGCAGGCCAGTTATGCTACAAAAGCCAGAATCCTTCCCGTGTTCAGCCAGGCCACCCACCAGCTGTGATCACAGACCCGCAGCCCTGGGAGGCAGGGGTACCTTCGTCCCCAGAGTTGGTTATAAGCGTTTGTGTTTGGAGGGGGGGGGGGGCTGCCCTGTCCTGAAATCTGGGGGGTCAGCTCTGTTTCTCGTGGGGCTGCCGCAATGCCCGAGCCCTTGAAACAGAGGACACACAGGGTCACTGTTTCTCTACCAGGTTAACTTCGGACTGTGTTTGCAATCAAGTCTTTCAGGGGAAGGGAGGGTTCTAGGGGGAGAAAATGAGTTTTCCGTCCTCTGATGTTCTGCCCGCGTCGGACGGTGGGGTGAATGCGGAGAAACAGACGCTGCAGGTGTTACACGGGGACGTGCGGGAGGAGAGGAAGGAGGCGTTCGTTCCAGGCCAGAAAAGCAGGTAGCACCTTACCAACCCCACGCGCGCCCTTATATGTCATCAGCGCCGTTTTCTCCCAACCCAGCGGGACTGGTGAGTGTGCCGCTACCAAGGAAGCTTCTGTTCTAAACACAGGTATTTTCACAGAGGCAGCGGGGTGAGGATGCGTGTAAGGAAAAGTACATGCGAGGCAGATTCACCCCCTCCTCACCCCCCCAGGGACTGTCAGCCACCTCCCTAGTGACAGCCAGTGGCGCAGGGAAGCACACCGGTGCAGTGGGTTTTGAGTCCTCTTTGGCTCTCCCCCCGTCCACCCCCCCCTCCCCGCGCTCTCTAGAATTGTTTTAAACCAGTTGGGTTTTGCACGAAAAAAGGCATTTCTGGCTGCCGTGCCACCAGTCGCTTGTTTAGGGAACACCTGGAACAGCACAGGATGGTGGGTTTCGCACATACACACGTACCCGCCTCTTTACAAGGGGCTTGCACCCCCCGGGGTCTCGGAGGCCTGAGTCTGGAACATCTTCCTGCCAGAGGAGGGAGCGCTCCTTAAGAAACGCATGGTGCGTAGAAAGCGCTAAGGGAAGGCCCGTTTGGCAGCCATGTAGGGCCCAAACCCCTGTTTTCTGAAGGAACCAGAGAAGAAACATTCTAGACCCTTTGGGAGTACTAATCATGTTTGGAGAAAGACCAGCGATGCAAATGACGTCACCCTCCCCCCTTTTTTTTAAGGCAGGATCCCATCTTTGCTTTCAGTTCTGCTTGATGATTATTCTCATCCTTATCCTGGGGCATCTGGAAAGGACTCGATGAATGACTCTTCATTTTAGAACGTACTGCGGTTCTGTGACCATGAAACATTTGCCTTTCATCAAGACGGACAAAATGCAAAATCTTTATTCTAATCTTGTCCCCAAAAACTGGCCAGGTCATGGCCCAGGAATAAATATTGGTTATGGGAGGGATAGAAAGGGTGTATCAATTTTTTCCCCCCAGAATATTGATGTCATAGTTCTGTGTTAGTAGTACCACACCTGTAACCATGTTTTAAACGTTTGTTTTAGCCTAAAGATGGATCGCACCAGTTTGATGATGTACAGTGTGATTGAAAAGACAGGCTAGGGTCTATTTTCCTTCTGAACGTGTATTTGTAACAGGTAAAGGTGAAGAAGTAACTGTGATAGTGCCAAAAATGTACCAGGCATCTCATTTCCCTTCCTATATGTTTGTTTTTATAAGATCAATATTAAAGCCCATCAGGATTAAATATTTTTGAACAGGAGACACTCTTGAGAAACTCGAGAACGGACTGAACCTTCCTACAAGCCGATTTTCATTTTTAAGACAGTGGAGAAATACGTTTACAGAGACCCCCAGCTCCACAGGACGCCTGCGATGGTGTGTATTCCATGCTCAGTTACAGAAGCTGGGTCTGTCAGCTGGCAGACCCTGTACTTACAAACATACTCCACCCGCTCCGGCTTGGAGCTCATTCTTTTGCTATCTGTGGGGGCAAGGGCTGGGGGCATAGAATTGTTTAGCTAACATAACTCTTCCTGTCGCTCTTGGATGGCCATCTTGACTTGGCTCCATAGACATGCTTTACACATGATCTTTTGAAGTCAGCTCCTTTGAACTGCCAGACAGCCCTGCAGGAAGCCAAGCAGCTGCACCATCAGGACGGTTGGATAAGCAGAAGTGGCTTGGAAACTAGATGGGTACAGGTAGACTGAGCGCAAGCCTTGGGCCAAGGTGACCTCTTGGGGGTGGGGGTAAGTCCAAAGAGCATGACTGTTCTCCGCCCTGGGAGGGCACGGTGGGTCCTGGGGGTTGTTCAGCGCACCCAGAGGTAGGCTTTCCCCTGGGGTGTTTTCATTTTCATTTTCTCCCCAAACAGAATCAAAAGCAAAACCAACTTTCTAAGCTAGAATAATGAAATTAAGTCATTTTCCACTTTGTATATATTGATGCTAATAAAACAAACGAAAAAGAGCCAAATCTATGGGGGTTTTTTGTTACAAAGTCTCCAGGATGGCACCGAAGGGGGGTGTTTCCGTTTCCTGGGGTAGCGCGTCCGGAAATTTGGAATGCCCACCCAGGACTGCCACTTTGAGAGTAGTTCTGGAAACATTTGGGGAATGTTTGGGACAAGACAAGTTCACGGCCATTATCAAACGCACCACTGCCTCTTAGTCAGCTCAGGCCATCATAACCAAATTCCATAGGCTGGGTGGCTTAAACAGTGGGAGTTTATTTCTCATAGTTCTGGACAGTGAGAAGTCCAAGGTCAGTGTGCTGGCCGGTTCAGTTCTAATGAGAGCTCTCTCCCTGGCCTGCTGACAGTGTCCTCACATGGCAGAGAAAAAGTCCTGTTTTTCTTCCTCCTCCTTTTCCTTCTCTGTTAGGACTCTGCCCAAGATCTACTAATCCTTTGCACTGAAAGACAACATAAGGGAAAAAGAGTAGTTTCTATGTGAACTTCATGGGTTAAAGATTTTAAAGACCTAGATTTTTTCATCTCTTTATTTTTAAAGTATATTTTATTGATTGTGCTGTTACGGTTGTCCCAATTTTTTTCCCTTTGCTCCCCTCCACCCAGTACCCCCCTTCCCTTCCACAATCCCACCTCCTTTAGTTCATGTCCATGGGTCAGGCATGTAAGTTCTTCGGCTTCACCCTTTCTTATACTATTCTTAACTTCCCTCTGTCTATTTTGTACCTACCAATTATGCTTCTTAATCCCTGCACCATTTTCCTGTTTCTCCCTTCCCCCCCTCCCAGCGGATAACCCTCCAAATGATCCCCATACCTATGATCCTGGTCTATTCTGGTTGTTTGCTTAGTTTGTTTTTGTTTTTATTTTTTAGATTCTGTTGATAGTTGAGTTTGTTGTCACTTTAATGTTCATATTTTTAATCTTCTTTTTCTTAAATAAGTCCCTTTAACATTTCATGTAATAATGGCCAGACAAGCTGTACCTTGTCTGGGAAGCACTTTATCTGCCCTTCCATTCTAAATCATAGCTTTGCTGGATAGCGTAATCTTGGCTGTAGGTGCTTGCTTTTCATCACTTTGAATACTTCTTGTCAGACCCTTCTTGCCTGCAAAGTTTCTTTTGAGAAGTCAGCTGAAAGTCTTATGGAACTCCTTCATACTTAACTCTCTTCTCTTGATGCTTTTAAGATTCTCTTTAATTTTACCTTTGGCATTTTAATTATGATGTGTCTTAGTGTGGTCTTCTTTGGGTCTAGCTTGTTTGGGACTCTCTATGTCTATTTCCTTTGCCAAATTAGGCAAGTGTTCTTTCTTTATTTCTTCACATAAGGTTTCAATTTCTTTTTCTTCCTCTATAATTTAGATGTTGGTATGTTTAAAGTCCCAGGAGTTCCTAAGCCCCTCCTCATTTTTAAAAATTATTTCTTCATCCTGTACTGATTAACTGTTTATTTGTCCCTTATGTTCCAAATTGTTGCATTGAACCCCAGCTTCCTTCCCTTCACCCTTGGTTTTGTGTTTCACTTAGCGTAGCCTTCACTTTGCCCCTTCTGCGTTGGCTTGTCGATGTGTGAGCACCTTTGTCACCAGCGTTTTGAACTGTCTGTTAGGCCGGCTATCTCCCTATTGCTTAGTCCTCCCACCGGAACCTTGATCGTCTTCCTCTTCTGAGCCACACGTCTCAGTCTCCTCAACCTGACAGCCTCCAGGGCTGCCCGTGTTGCAGGTAGGGCCGGCGCACCTGTGACGTCGCAAGGGGCGGGGCCTTAGGTATTTATTCCTGACGGACGTTTCACGAGGTCGTGGGGCTGCCCGTGGGGAACCAGGCCGCCTGCTCAGCACCCACACCTTTTCCAGGCGCCTCTCCTGTTTCTGGGACACGTTTCTCTCTGGCGTTGCTGCGCGTGGCGCCCAGAGTGGGGGGGTCTGCGGCCGTTCTAGGTCCGGCCAAACCAGCGGACTCTGCTGAGAGACGGACAGTTTCTTCCTCCAGCCAACCGCGTGGGTTTCCACAGTCAGAAGCAGAGGCTTTCTCTGCCCTCCGGGGCGGGACCCCTGCGCCCGTGAGGTCGCCGGGAGCCTCCGCAGGAGTCCCTTCGCGCTTTGGTCACGGGACCGCGCTTTCCACCGGGGGGCCACAGCCTCTGCGCCACCGCGTCGTCTCCGGCGGGCACCGCTCCTCCTGCAGGTCTGCATGCATATTCCTTCTTTACAGCTTGGGTGGACTTCCATGCAGTTCGGTTCTCTGGTAGTTCTGGTTGTTTTCCGTTTGGAGGTCGTTGTGTTCCTTACCGCGGTGGAGGGGGGCGAAGGGCACCCACCGCCGCGTCCATCTTGGCCGGAAGTCTGAAGACCTAGTTTTCGTTGTCTTGCGTTTGCAGTTGTTGTTTGCACTGAAGTAAGCAGTTGCTGTTCTAGAACTATGCTGTGGTTACTGCTGTTTGCAATGCAGCCGCCTGGCCCAGAACAGGCTCTCAACCGTTTGTTGAAGGAATGAACATCAACCACCAGAGGCGCCCTGGATAGTTGCCTGCTCGGCGCCGTGTGCGCGCTGTGTCCCTTTGCACCACCAGGTGGCGCGCTCTGCCTGGTTTGCGCGTGGCTCTTCCTAAGCCTGAAGAAAGACTCACTTGCCCTGCTCATGGTCATTTTCAATGAACCAACACACCTGAGCGAAGGGGTTGTTTTTCTCATGCAATGGGAGTCTATCTGGGGAATTAGGCGTCCTTCACTCCTGCCAGAAACAGAAACCTACGTCATTATTACCCCATCCTTGTCCAGGAAAGGGACCCAGATCTAGCGTGTTACCAATAAAAAACGGGGTGGCCTTGGACCTAGGGCTTCTGTAGTGGCACTCTCAACTGGAGAGTCACCCCAAAGCCACAGAGAGCTTACAGGACTTTTATTGATGTCCTTTCTCTCAAGGGACCTGAGTGGCATGTCACCCAGGGAAATGTCTTTAAAATCTGCTGGAGCCACTTCTGTCCCCGCATTCCCCGGGGCCTGCTCCAGCCTCCCTCGCGCGACTCCAGTGCTCTCCAGTGACAGGGCTGTGGCCCCCTGCTCCCTACCCTGACCCCTAGCCCAGCCTCTTGCTGGCTTTCTCCCACATAAGGTTGACAAAATGACCCCAGCTGGATCAATGGGAAAGTGCAATATTTAGGATATATTTATGCAACATTATTCATCCTTTATTTGAAATTTTATCTGCCACCCTTACCTCCTCCTACTGTAGAAGCAGTGTCTGCCTCTCCCATTCAGTCTGCAGTATCTAAGTGAGGGCGGTGGGTACTCTGGTCCATGTAGAGCCCACACTTGGTTTAATGCTCTATTGTCATTGTCCTGATACTCTCAATACCTTTTGAACAAGGGGCCTTGTGTTTTCATTTTGCCCTACAGATTATGTGCTGGGTTCCGGTTGTAGGTGTCTCAGTGTCTTCCCAAAGTTGTGTCGGCCTCCCATTGAAGGCCTGGGAGAGGGGTCTACTTTGGCAAAGAACCTGATGGGGAGGAGAGTTGAACAACAGGTGTGGGGTCATTGCTAACTTGGCAGAGGAAAACTGCACGAGGGACATGAGGAAAGGCCGGCGCCAGGGCCTCCTGACCAATAAAATCTCTCCCTCCTCCTCTCTCTCCCACTCAGCTTCTCATTTTCCTTCTTCTCCCTTTCTCTTGAAGTCAACAAATATTTTAGCCCCTCTGCAAGAATCTAGCACAATCCTCTGCCTCACTCTGATTTTCTCTTTCTTTCCATATGTTTGTTTCAGTGCTGTTGGTTTTCTTTTTTCTTTAATTTCTCAGTCTTGCTTTTCTTTTTCTGTCGTCTCTCTCCAACAGCTTGTTAGGTCCTGAGAGTGAGAGGAGAAACAAGGGAACAGGCCATGAGTTTAAAAGATTTATTTGGCCAGCTGCACAAGCGGCTGAGACCAGGAAGGCAGGAAGGTTTCTGCATGAACAAAAGAAAGGCAGGGGTTTAAAGGGGAGAAGGGGGGAGGGGGTTGAAGAGACTGTTGCTGGCTTCAGGGGAGTTGGCTCTCTGAGAACAGAGAGGCTTCCTACAGGAGGCGAGTTACCAGCTTCTCATGGGCGGGCCGGGCAGGCTAGACACCTTTGAAGGACACAGGTGGTTGCCATCACCAGCAGTTCCCGAGGAGGCAGCAGGTTTAATAGGGTTTGCGAAATCGTGCTGGGGCTTCCAGAAACCAGGCCTTATGCCTAAGATCTATCTCTTCCCCTTTCTCTCGCTGCCCTTCTGTATGTGCTTCTCTCTCTCTCTCTCTGATTTTGTTTGTTTCTGTTTCCCTCTTTCTGTTTCTCTGTCTCCTTTTCTCTCTTGGTCTTTCTGTACCCCCGCCTCACCGCAGCACTGCTCCCTCTCCCAAGGACCTGATTGTCATTCTGCTCACATCATGGGCTGTCTTAAAGCCTGCCACCCACCTTCTCTGGCTTGCTTTCACCTGAGTCCACTTCTGCTGAAAAACATATGTTTGACCTTTGAGATTCCGACACCAAGAGCATAGTATGACCGCAGGGAACAGCAGCAACAGGAACAAGAACCTCATTCCTATGGCTTTGTGTTTTGAAAGATGCCCAGCCAGGGGTGAAGGGATTGCCTCACCTAGTCGTGGGCTGCTTCCCCTCCCCGCCTTCTGTAAACACCGAGGGGAGTTGAGCTGGTGACAGGTTTGTTGTCTGGAGTCTCAACGTGTACCAGAGAGAACCCAGCGGTCGCCTGCAAATCCTGCTGAGCCATTTGCCACAAATCCCTCTTTTGTCACAATTTAGCTATGAGTTTAAGAGAGCGACAAAAGAGGAGGGGCAGAATGAGGCTGTGAAAAGATCCTGGGGAGGCGTTAGAAACATAGCAACAGAGCCAGACATCCTTGGGATCAAGACTGACTGGACACAGGAGGTCTGGATAACCCTGAGCTAATGAGTGTTTAGTGTTCCCAGGTGGTGGTGTGATAAGCTCTGTAGCGATGTTCTCATTCCTCCCAGCAAACCTATATGTGAACCAGTACAGATACATAAGTTGAGCCTCAGAGAGGCTGAGTAACTCATCCAATGTCACACAGCCAAGTGGCCACCCTTTCAACAGCCTGACTCCTGAGCCCAGAGCATGGAGATGGATCAGGGATGCCGGTTCCTGGGGCCTTCCTCCCCATGCCCGGATCACCGCCATCATTTCAAAGGGAATGTTTTATCCATCACAGACCCAGTTGGGGAACTACAGAGCTGCCTCCATGGCTGCCCCTCACCAGAATGCAGTCCAGGGAGTCCCTTTAAGTTCAGGGACCCCAAGGACCCTGGTTGTCAAATATGAGTGAGTATATGGCATTGTCAGCAAATCCCAGGCAGCAAAGAATGGGGGCAAAAGGGCCTGAAGAGATGAAACAACTCTCCCCAGGAAAAGCGCTCAACTCTTCAGACAGACTCTTCTCCAGGAAGGGCCAGGTGATCAAAGGCTTGTCTCTTTTCAGATTTGACATTTCTGACATCGGGGTGTAGCTTACCAAAGGTGCCCCTTCCTAATCGCTTGGCTGCACTGTCTTCAGTGAGTGGGAAAGAACAGCAAACTCTACGGTCAAAGGCATATAGCCTTCTATTCCATAAACTATGTGAGCTCAGATCCCAGCTCTCGTTGGCCCAACCTGGATCACATGCCAATCACTGGGGTGCTGGTTATAACACCTTAATCAATGCATTGCCGGTCTTATACGTGTCGCTACCAGAAACTAGAGGCTGGGGCTCCTGGGCAGGCGGACACAGCCTGAGTTTCAGTGAGACTGTGTACGTGTAATGGTGATCTCCTAGGAACAGCGCACTACTTGAGTTTGCTATTATTATTAAAGATGCTAACTTGAAATTTTTCACATGAATCTATTCAGGCCTGTAGATAAAACTTCCAATTTACATAAAATACCCAAGATAGAGGAACAAGTTAAATGACACCTCCAGGAACAACTCAGACAAATCCAAAATGCGTCAAAATGGAGGGCATGCATTTTATTTTTTTAATTTTATTGTTGTTGTATTACATCCATCCCCTTTTTGCTCCCCTCTGTCCCTTTCTCCACCCACCCACTCCCCCCCAAAGTCAATCCCACCTGTTGTCCATGTCCATGGTTCCTTTATACTAGGTTCTTGTCTAAACTGCTCCCCTTCCTTGCCTCATCCTCCCCCTCCCCCCAACCCCCTTCCCCCTGACCACTGAAGGCCTATTCCTTGTATTCATATATTTGGTTCTGTTTTGCTTGTTGTTAGTTTTGTTCATTATTGTCCTGTAATGGGTGAGATCATATGATATTTGTCCTTCACTGACTGGCTTATTTCACTAAGCATAATACTCTCCAGTTCCATCCATATTGTTGCAAAGGGCACAAGTTCTTTCTTTCTTTCTGCTCTATAGAATTCCATTGTGTAAATGTACCAAAGTTTTTTGATCCAATCATCCACCGATGGGCACTTAGGCTGTTTCCAGCACTTGGCTATTGTAAATAGTGCTGCTATGAACATAGGTGTACATAGGTTCTTATGAATTGGTGTTTCAGGATTCTTTGGGTATAGTCCAAGTAGTGGAATTGCTGGATCAAAAGGCAGTTC